>JAFMOC010000140.1:1397500-1885184 GCA_019802505.1 Corydoras sp. C115
GTTTCAAGCCATATCAGTTTTACTTTTGTACTCTGTAAACACATAAATCTGTAAATTAAACAGCCTTGATATGATCATGATGTATTACTCGTTGGCGGTGTGTAGGGAAACAATCTGCCATAGCAGCCTGCTGCCCTCATGTGCGATGTTACTGACTCTCATCCTAACCACTTTTTTTGACATGCTTTTTATATATGACCACACTAGTGCCCTTCTAGAAGCTTAGTGATCAGAAAGTTGGGGAGGATTTAGGTGGAGGCCAAATATGGCCTATGGTCAGTAATTGGATTTAGTCTATTGAGCTATGCTTGTAGGGCTAAATTTACCTTTAGGTATTTTTTTTTCTGGTTTTGGACTAGCATTAAACCTGCACCTTAACCTCACAAAATGCATTCTGAATGTTCTGGGAACACCACTGTTAAACTAAAATCTTACGAATCTTTTGAACAATTTCCCAGGGCATTTAAGGCATGAATTATTGTAATTGTTGACTTTATATCAATGCCTGTCTTAAAACTGATATAATTGATCATTGTATCATTGTGTATTTTGATTTAAAAAAGCATGCAACATGTTGATGTTTTTTTGTTGTTGTTTTTTATGCAGCCATTCTACTAAATCAGTCATGGACTTTGTGAACAGTAATGAGAACATCATATTTGTTCACAACACCATCCACCTCATTTCCCAGATGGTTGATAACATCATCATTGCCTGTGGAGGGATATTGCCTTTGCTTTCTGCAGCCACATCACCTTCTGTAAGTGGCACAACAGCTCCACTTGCAGGGTGTTCTCCAGTAACACTATTTTATTTTTTTATCCCCACGTTGGCTTTAGATCTAGTTAGTATATTAGTGTTTTATGTTAGTGTTTCCTTGTCTTATTTATTTTGACACTCCTACAATTTCTTACATTGCTTTATTAGGAATCTTTATCCAAATAACCTTAAAATAAGGTATATGATAGAAAGTTATTAATTATTGTTTATTTAACCATCAGCATTGGCTCAGAATTTCAAAATCAGTTCAAAATAAGATTGACAGTCTTCTCACTATTTTACCTAAAGATACAACACTTCATTTATAACCAACTCTACAAATATTGGCACCCATTAACTAAACAGATTTTTAGGGGGAAAAAAATTCTAAGTTAGGCGAAGATTGTTTTTAATATTAGAACATTACTTGTGTGTTTTCTGTGTTTTTTATGTTGATAAAAAATATTGATGAAAGTGATATATTTATTTAAAGTCCTTTCAGATGGATATTCTTGTTTGAAACTTTACAGCAATTTCACACTAATTACTACACTCTTAATTAATAAATTAATAATTAAAGTGGATTATGCATATGTAATTTAATATCTTGATGTGTAAAATGGTTTGCTTTTTTTGATTTTGTCTTTTATGTGTACAGAGTTCTAAGGTTAATGCAAACCCTGTAAGTTCTCATTTTGTTACATTTTTCTATTATGTTACTATTTTGTATTTTGTGCTTTCATATCAGATATTTTTAAACCATATATTGCTACAGTTTGTGACTGTTGAACAAACACTTAATTTACAGAAACTTAATATTATTGTTGTAGTTCTGCATGACTTTGTATTTAGTTCTGTAACATTTATAATTGAGAATTCTCGTATTTCCTGCTGTGATTTCATTTTCATTATCTGCTTTTTCATATGTCAGTGCATGTATGTAAAGCCTGATTTATGCTTCAGAAACATATTTCATAGGGATGCTTCAGTAAGCCATTAGAAAAAAAGTCCTGGCCTTTAAAACTCATAGACAATGAAAAATATGCCAGTGTGATATCTTTTATAAACTTCACTCATTCAAAGCACCAATAATATCATGAAAATGAAAGACATTCCTTATCAATATTGCGACCCTAGTTGATTAGGTTCATACACAAAATAAACTGATGAAATACTAATTCATTTCTAATTTTAAAATAGGACTTTAAATCCTTAGATCTTTCACTGTTTGATTTTGTGCTTTGACATCATTATTGAACAGTTTAAAATCAAATATTTATCTGAGATTTTTTTGGATATCTGTTATAAAATTAGATATAAATTTAAGATTTAAGCATGTGGAGTGCGTCTATGTATACTGAGTCTGCTTTGTGTGTGTGTGTGTTTCGGGGTTGATAAAGAAACAGAACAAAACATGCATTCAGACAGGAGCAAAGAACAGTGATGTGAAGCATGTTTCAGGCAACTCTTCATCAGGGGGAGAGGTGGGTAGAATGTGGGACTTAAATCTTATGATAAGGAGCTACACAATTTGTAGTATTTTAATCATCATCAAAGGTTTTGGCTTTTATGAACAAGAAAAAGGCATCTGGCAGATTCAACTCAACAATAGATTCAACAATAAGCAGATTCAACAATAATTGTTAACTTTAAATTCTCTTATCTACATCTACAGCATTATAACGTTAAATGTTGGTTGGGTGTTAAAACATTTTTTGTATCCAATTGATTTTTAGATTTTTTTTAGAAAAATTACTAGTGGCTCAGTGGCTAAGTGGTTAGCACGAATGACCAGCGATGGGGATTCTACGCTCGATTTACCAATCCGGGTGGATTTTCCATGTTCTTCCTGAATGCTCTGTGTGTCTGTGTGAGTGAGTGTGCCCAGCGTGTGCCCCCCCCCTCCCCCGCAACCCTAGTAGAGGATTAAGCAGAAGATAATGAATGAATAAATGAATGAATAACCATCCAGCTTGCTTATTAGCAAAGTGTTCTTATTTTAGAGAATATATAAAATGTTATTGACCTGTTGAGCTTGTTTGCTTACTCTTTCTAGCCAACTAACTAAAACATACGCTTATTTTTTTTACATTGTTGCAAATTCAATTAGTCGTTATAGTAAAAAAATCAAACCTGCTCTTTGGTTTAATAAATGTGTTAGAATTAATTGTTGAACACAGTAAACATATTTTTTTTATTTGATTTGCCAGATGGCGGCACGGTGGCTTAGTGGTTAGCACGTTCGCCTCTCAGCACTAGGGATTCCCGGTTTGAATCCCCATCTGGGTGGAGTTTCCATGTTCTCCCCGTGTCTGTGTGGGTTTCCTCCGGGTTCTCCGGTTTCCTCCCACAGTCCAAAAAACATGGATCAAGTCAATTGAATTCTCAAAAAAATTGCCCCTTATAGAGTGTGTATGTGTGAGTGAGTGTGTGCCCAGCGATGGATTGGCGCCCTGTCCTGGGTCTATCTGCCCAGCGCCCGAGACGTTCTCCCCTGGATGGGCATGGGGAACCCCACCGCGACCCTAATAGAGGATAAAGCGGGAGATAATGAATGAATGAAAGGATTTGCCGGATGAATGCAATAAATCTTAGGTTATTGAATAGATAAGGTTTTCTAATTCTGGTATTTTTTAGTGTGATGCATTATTTGAAATACTATTATTTTGTCTATACAGTATATTTTAATGTTCTTTCCTGTAATCACTAGCTCTTTTTTTAAAATCTGAATACAGCAGTTTCAAAAGCTAAACTTTTTGATGATTAAAAGAGACACTAAAGCACTGCAACTGTTCACTCTGCACACTGTGGATTTAGACCATGCAAGGTCATTCCTAACCCGCCTGCTTACCCATCCCAACAGCTTCCAATGAAAACATACATGCATTTCAAATAAGTGCGTGTGCATGTATGTGTGTTTTGGCCTGGCTGCTGCGTATCCTACATGTTCATGTTTGTATATAAGATCAGTACATGTACTCATTGGGATATGTATGTGTGTGTGTACAGTATTAATTAATTAATAAAGTTGTTATTTATAATGCCTTAGTTATGCTAAGTTACACATACACATAGTTTTGTGTATAAAATTGTGTGTGCATTTTTCAGGTGGAATTGGAGAATGTGGAAACCACTCAGGGCATGTCGTCTGAGACAGCTGTGACCTTCCTCAGCAGACTGATGGCCATGGTAGATGTGCTGGTGTTTGCCAGCTCTCTCAACTTCAGTGAGATAGAAGCAGAGAAGAATATGTCCTCTGGGGGCCTTATGCGCCAGTGTCTGCGGCTAGGTGTGTGTATGCGTGTGTGAATGAGAAAAAGTAAGAGAGTAAAAGAATGAGAAAGAAAAAAATAATGGAATGTCATGTTCAGTTGAACAATATTTTTTCTGCCAATGTTTTTGTTTTTTATTCTACTTTTATTCTGAAGGCCTATGACTGAAGCCTTAATTATTTTTTACCTACTTACATCCATCCATCCATCCATTATCTTCCGCTTTATCCTCTATTAGGATTGCGGTGGGGTTCCCCATGCCCATCCATGGGAGAACGTCTCAGGCGCTGGGCAGATACACCCAGGACTTGGGTGCCAATCTATCGCTGGGCACACACTCACTCATTCAAACACACTCTATATCGGGCAATTTGGAGAACTCAATTGACTTGATCCATGTTTTTGGACTGTGGGAGGAAACCGGAGAACCCGGAGCAAACCCATGCGGACACGGAGAGAACATGGAAACTCCACCCAGATGTCGATTCGAACCGGGAATCCCTAGAGCTGAGAAGCGAACATGCTAACCACTAAGTCACATGCCGCCCACTGACATACATACAATATACTGTTTAACTCTGGTACAAAAGTCCAGTGTGTCAAATCACAAATTAATGTTGCCTGAAAATCTACATTTATGTACACTGACCACTTCATTAGGTTCACCTTGTGTAAATGTAGATCTACAAAGTGCATTTAAATAGTTGGTGGATTTGACTTGTTGACAAAATATATCTAGAGGAGCTTTTATGACTGCTCATTTTGAGCTCACCACCACTCCAACAACCCCAGCTGTAACAGCTTCCAGTCTTATTGAATGGTGTTCGACTGAATTTAATGTGTCTATTGGAATTCTTGCCCATTTCTTCAGAAGAGCATTTGATAGGTCAGACACTGATAATTGGTAGTGGCTCACAATCTCCTTTTCAATGTATTAATTTATGTGCCCCAAGGGACACTTATTCTAAAACAAATGAGGGCCTTAAATGTATTTAAAATTAAATTGACTGCAGTCTATAATCGTAGAACATCATATTTCATCTATGTTGCGAGTGAAAAATTTACTTCCATTTTATTAATTTTTTTTAATGAAATGCAGTTACTGTATAATAAACAGCCCTAGGCTCCCCTGCTCTTTAAAATATTAGCTTAGGACTTTTAATTAACTTGATCACGTTTAGTATTAAACTTGTAGCACCACTACCTAGGAGGATTGTAGTCTGATCTTGTTGAATTTTAAATGAATGCTTCTAATTCAGAACAACAAAAATGTTAATTGTTTCTGGTTTGCAGACTGAAACAATCCGGAGCCTTGTATATAATGAAACTGTTTGTTGTAATTTTGTCAGCTGAACTACATAAGCTTTTAACTATATTAAATAATTTTATTACCATGAAATACATTTTTTGTATTTGATATTTTATGGTAAATTGTTCATTTTAAGTGTTTAGTAGTTCAGTGCAGTACGATGGAGGCCAAATCTGCACAAGCTAATAGTACATGATTAACTAGTTATATCATAGTCCATATTTAAAAGACATTCACTTGTCTGCTTGCTTAAATATTATATAGCTTCATAATAAGAATTTGTCTTAATGTAGCACTAAATCATGACAAGTTTTGTGGCAAGCAAGATCTGTGTTGCTATTATTGTATAGTCAAACTTTATTTTCATAGGTAGACATGTGTGAACAAGAAGCTTCTTAAATAGTAAAGTTGCTGTTCTGTAGTTATAATGTTTAAGAGACACTTCTGATCTAAGGTCGGTAGTTCTAAACTTATGGTTATATGGTTCAGAGTCTAATTAAGTTCAACAGTTTCTGCACAACTGGCAGGTGACCTAGTTTAACTTGAACCAGTTTTTAAAACCTCTGTTCTCCTAAATGTATTTAAATGCATGATTTTGGGCATTAACTCATTTAATTTTCTTCTGCAAAGTCTAAGAATGGCTTGGACACATTTTTTTCTCATCAGTCCTAATTTTATTGCAGTGTGTTGTGTGGCTGTGCGAAACTGTCTTGAGTGTCGGCAAAGACAGAGAGACCGAGGCAGCAAGATCACCCTGCCTATCAACAAGAACCAGGAGAATTTGCAGAGTGCAGTTCCCACCAGCAAGGTGACTCCTGCCCAAAAGCCCACATGCATACACTGAATGCTGCGTACATCTGTCTATCAACCTATATTACTTCTAATTCTAGAATTTTGTTTTTAATGCTTTATCTGTTTCCAGAATCATAGTGTGGGAAGTGGTGTCTAAATAAACAAAACAAAGCACATATTTTAAGGTTATAGTAATGTATATTTAGAGATAGGATAAGGTTAGTAGTATTTATTTTTAGGTTGGTTAAGTCTCCTAAAAGTGAATAAAAGTGTTTGTGTGTGTCTATTTGTGCAACAGTGGACTTAAGGCACTGTCCTATTGTATGTTCTCTTTAATTGCAGAATGCCATAACGAATGTCCCTCGTAACCTCTCACCTATTAAGGACCCTGACAGATTGCTCCAGGATGTGGACATAAACCGTCTGCGAGCTGTGGTCTTCAGAGATGTGGTGAGAGTAATGAATGACACATTAATAAATATTTGTTTGCATTGTTAATAAATTAATGTTTGCAGGTGTATGCACACACACTCACACACACACATACACATATATATATATATATATATATATATATATATATATATATATATATATATATATATATATATGTGTGTGTGTATATGTGTGTGTATATATATATATATATATATATATTTATATATATGTGTGTATATATATATATATATATATATATATATATATATATGTATATATATATGTGTGTGTGTGTGTATATATATATACACACACCCCCTGCCATCCCCTATATGGGCATATATATATATATATATATATATATATATATATATATATATATATATATATATATATGGGCGGCACGGTGGCTTGGTGGTTAGCACACTCAACCCTCAGCACTAGGGATTTCCGGTTCGAATCCCCATCTGGGTGGAGTTTCCATGTTCTCCCCGTGTCCGCGTGGGTTTCCTCCGGGTGCTCTGGTTTCCTCCCACAGTCCAAAAACATGGATGGATCAAGTCAATTGAGTTCTCCAAATTGCCCCATGTACAGTGTACAGTTCTCCCCTGGATGGGCATGGGGAACAACCCCCCCCCCCCCCCCGACCCGGAAGATGATGAATGAATGAATGAATGAAAAAATAAATAATAATAATAATAATATTATATATATATATATATATATATATATATATATATCCATCCATATATATCCATATATCCATCCATCCATTATCTTCCGCTTTATCCTCTACTGGGGTCGCAGGGGGGTTCCCCATGCTATCCCCATGTCTATTAACATTCATTCATTCATTCATTCATTATCTTCCGTTTTATCCTGTATTAGGGTCACGGTGGGGTTCCCCATGCCCATCCAGGGGAGAACGTTTCGGGCGCTGGGCAGATACACCTAGGACAGGGCGCTAATCTATCGCTGGAAGTGAATAATCAAGTGTAAATATTTTTAATGTATTAGTAACATACAGGACACCGTCATACATTAAATATTTATATTGGAATATAGGTTCTGTGTTCTAAGCTCATTGAAATGTGTTTGAATTGATACATGCTCATGTGGTTTCTCTCTAAAAAAACAGAAATCATAAATGTGCATTTTACTTATCAAAAAAATTTATACAAATTTGCATTTAGCATTTGATCATTTCCTTATTCTGTCTTTTTTTAAACCTTGTAAGGATTTTTAGAGTTAGGATACACAACGCACCAGAAAAAGTAGTTTAAAATGTTATATATTGTAACCCACATTCATTGAATATTAAAAAAAACTTCAGACATGTATGATTAATGCACAAATAATCATACACGTTTTTAAACATACAAAAAAGACAAAATATTAGCTTTTCAAAGTGACAGTTAATTCTATTTTTTAAATATAAGAATACAATGAATTATTCCTGCAAGCCCCTTAAAAAAAGAAAATGATGGGGCAAAAAGACAAAATGTAGTAATAGTTATTAGGGGTGAGCTGCAATATTCGTTGATTCGACGATTCGATTCAGAGAACCGTAGTCGACTATGAACCTCATAGTCGAATGTACCATTTTGACCACATGGGGGTGTCCATGGCTGCTGCTAAGCATTAGTTTTTACATGAAATGTCTTTGTTTTCGTTATATATATAGCCTTTTGTCAAATAAAATCATCCTAATTTCTAGAAAAAAAAAGAAAAAAAGAAAAACAAAAAAAAAGGTTTTCTTTTGTTAGAAAAACAAGTAAAATATAAAAATATATATATTTTTTAAAAACTACGCCTTTACCGCCATCTTGTGGTGAAATTTTAACTGATTCGACTATCAGTCGACTATAGGGAAAATCTGACGAATCAGATTCGACTATGAAAATCTTTAGATGAATACAGCCCTAATAGTTATAATATTATTCTGGAAAGATCCACAATAAGCAGTTTAACTGGTCATGTTATAAAAGTATAAAAGTAATATCCACCAATGGCTTAGCCTTTGTAAGCATGGGTGTATTCAGGATAACCATTTTATGTCAAACACCATGAAAAAAATCAATTTTTAACCATCTATCTTACATTACTTGCTAATTTCCCCTATGGTGTGAAAAATAATGATCTGGCTTATCTTATCGTATCTTACCTTAGCTTGTCTTTGTATTGTGTTGAACAAAATTGTATTGGCATGTACTGTTTTTTTTAATTATTCATGGTTGTATTTTGGGTCTGAAATATAACCCAAACAGCGTAAAACTTGCCAGTTTCTTTAAGGCAAGGTATGGGTGTGGTCTGACTTTGGCATATTGCTATTTCAACCCTGCAGTCTGGACTTGCGCTGGTCTATGAGGTTGACATCCTGAAGAGACTGTTTACTTCTGCCTCGGTTGTTTTCAGCCAGTGGCTCACCTGTGTTTTTTTTTGTTGCCAAGATACACCAAGAATTTTGCTGAACATACCTTATTTTGAGGAAAACCATGGCTATTCACATGAAAATATATTCACAAGCACTGTTGTTATTATTACAACTGTTGGCAGGATGCAAGAACTTTGCAACATGGCATGTGCATGGGTCAAAGATTGTTGCACATTGTTGGATGACTGTTTTTATTTTGTGTGTTTTTGTAGGATGATAGCAAGCAGGCTCAGTTTCTGGCTTTAGCTGTGGTCTACTTTATTTCTGTTCTTATGGTGTCTAAATACCGGGACATCCTTGAGCCACAGCGGGAGATTGTCAGATCTAGCAGCCTATCAGGGAGAAGCATGCGGCAAGAAATTAATTCTCCAACCAGCACAGGTAATATTTTAAAATTATAGAATCACATATTACTCAGCAAAACTTTTTTTTTCTCTACACATTAATGTTGTTCTTATTTAGATGCAGTAGTGCACTGATTAAAGTTTGGCCCCAGATATTTAATATACCAAATTAATTGATGATCTTCCCAGTTTATTTTGTTTTGTTCTTGTTTTTTCTCTTCTTTTGCCAATGAAACTGGCCTTATAATAAAAATAGCTCTTTGTCACAAAATATTTAAATAAAAACAAATTTAGTTTTGCAAAAAAAACTTTAATAAATTTGTAGTCTTTTCTATGTAGTGCTTCTATTTGTAAGAGCTTTATATATACATAAAATAATAATGTTTTTAATTAATGGTTTTTTTTTAGCTATTCAATGTATTTACATGTACATACACTACTGGCCAAAAGTTTTAGAACACATGAATATTTACATTTATTATTGACATTTATAAAACAGGTAGTTCCATTTCTTAAATCTGATTGGCTGAGCTGTTTGTTCAGCCGTGACATTGACTCTATATATATATCATATTGACTAATTCAAACATATATCATGCGTTGATACGAATGTGACCACTTCACATTCTTATCAATGCGTAATATACAATACATTATATGAAATAATAAAATAAAGATTATTATATAAACAGTGAGCTGATTACTCCAGGGTTTACTTTAAATAAAAAGGACTACACTATGTCAAACCCAAAAAGTTGAACCAGATGAACTGAAGATTCTTTCAAAATGTAAAAAGTTCTGTCATTTACAGCTGCAGTAATGCAATGTACAGGAGTACTTCTGTACACAAATGGCCCAAAGATCACAAAGCATCAAATAAAACAACATAATATGTCAAGTTGGAAAGAGTCATCAACTCGGTTATTTATATTACACACTTCATGCCAGAGGACTACCACAACTATGGGATATGGAAAATTAGATTCACACTATGACTGGAACTTAAAACGGGTATGTAATGGGGGGGGTGGGTTATGAATGAAGACTGGAAGACCAGTTTATCAACAATTTTGTATAAAATAAACGCAGCAGCAACACCTTAAAAGCAAGAGTGATGGTATTACAATCAACCATTGGATGATCAAGTATCTGGTATTTTAATTGTCATTTCAAACATGTACATTTGTGGGCAGTGGACAGGGAATTGAATTTGTGTTTCTGAGGACCAATGTGATACATAGAACAATAATCTACAAGTCAATATTAACTGCTGGTATTCAAGAGTACATGCAATGACCTCAGGACAAATTTGCAAAGACGCAAGACAATGTGCTTAACAAATTATTGAAAATAATTATAGTAAATAAAGAAATTCACGGGTGGAGGGCAATGAAGTCAATGCCGTCAGGATTGCAGTGCCACTTTTAGTTGAAGTATTGGGAGGGATAGGGTGCAGCTATTAGCAGCTCTTTGGTCCAGTTAAAAAATACGAGGGCCTTTGGAAGAAACTGTTAAAGACGAGTTGTTGGTTTAAAACCATCAAAGTCCATCATTCTCGCTGGTGACACATACCCCAGTCGTGTTCTCCGCAAGCTTGATGATGTGATTTAAGCTGTGTGCAGTCCTGATTGCTGTGCACAGTTGCGGCACAGTACTGAGTGGTCTTAGCACATAGCCCATTGCTCAGCATGATGGTGTTAGAGATGTGAAGGAAGCAGGGACTACTGTGTAAATGGATTAAAGAATTGACAAACTGGCTTAGCCAGTCATCATCTCTATAAAGATTAAAGAGGATCTGAATTTAACAGTGAGTACTGTTACAAACAAATAATGCTTAATTAATGTCAAATTAGCAGCAGAAACTCATTTTAAAGCAATACAGAGGCTGCAGCAAGTATATCTGACAGGTGACCCATGAGCATTGAATTCAAGTCACAGTATATAAATAATGGTGCGTGGTTTTGGGCCTATTTATTTCATGCAAGGGATCATGGATCAATTAAAAGGCTACACATCAGGTAATATGAAATTGAAAAAAAACATAAATACAACTTAAGTTTACTTTCTAACCTGTGATTATTAATGTTTAAATTTTTCATACAAATTCAAGTAATATGGCTTTAAACACTTAAATTTTAGCCATGCCTGCAATCTTAGCTGTACTCTATGACATTTGTATATATGTCATACCTGACATAGATGGTAAACAACGACCCAAAATGTTGAACCAGATGAACTAAAGATGCTTTTAAAATATAAAAAGGTGTGTTGTTTTCAGCTGCAGTAATTTAATGTACAGTAGAACCTCCGTACACAAATGGATCAAAGATCACAAAGCATTGAAAAAAATGAACAAAATAACTTTAAAAGAACACATTGGAAAGAACCGTTCCACTCAGTTATTTATATTGCACACTTCATGCCAGAAGACTACCACAACTATGGGATATGGAAAACGGGATTCACACGATGACTGTTCATCCTATATATTTCGCCAAAAGTCCACAACTGTTGTTCTATGCCTTTCTCTCCCCACAGCATAAGATGTTACAGCTTATAAAGGCTGCAATCGACAACGGATTCGTCTTTCTGCATCTTTCGCTGCCATTACAGAGTGTGCATGTGAAATCTTCGGGCAGGTCCCTTAGGTGGTGCTTAGCCTTTAAATATGTCAAAATAATTTTGCCACATTTTGAAACATGTTAAAAAAACATTGAATGAAACAAAAAAATCCAAAATGTAATAAGCGTGTCCAGTCCATTCTCTGCTTAGAGGTTTCAGATATTAGTCAACTTTGTTAGTCGCAGTTCTCTTATTGTTTTTGTTGTGGGTAAATGTTGCAACAGTATTTTAGTTGTATTAGTTTTAGAAAGGATGGAAACATTGCTCTCCTAACTGATTATTCAATCTGCAAAATAGTTTATTTTACTGCATTTCAGCACAATGCAGGAACTATACGACAAAATGCACCTTACATAGACCATATATCTCCCATTTCCCCTAGTAGGACTGGAAGAAAGTCTGGTAGAAAGTCTATCATACTTTGTAATGTCTCTATATTCTCTTTTGCATTAGTGTATATATGTATTTTGTTTGTTTTTCTTTTTATATGGATATAGAAAACCCATCCTTATTCTCAGATATTGGGAGAGCTGAGCGCCCACTGGAGGATATACCCCTGGAGTCTTCATTGCCCCACACTGACTCTGGCATTGGGGATGAGCAAGTGGGCAGTGCTTACAATGGCTCTGATCTAGGAGGTGTGGTCCCAAGCATTGGCAGTGGTCCAGATACCATGAGTGAATTGCTCTGCACACTTTCCAATGAGGTTCGCCGATCTCATGAGTCCCTGCTGGAGTCTCCACCTGGTATTGACAATCTTAAGCCGACCGCTTCCATATGCAGCATCAGCCAAGCTAACAAGGGCATCAATGTTAAAGAGATTCTCAAAAGCCTGGTAGCAGCACCAGTAGAAGGCATAGAGGCTGGTCCAGAACCTCAGCCTTACCACCCTGACCCAGCCCTGAAGAGAGAGACGGCGGCAATGCTGCCAATGCAGTTCCATTCATTTGACAGGTAAGAAAAGCAATAATTTTTTTGCTTAAGCTAAAGACTGACAAACACAACATATAATACATTAACTGACTGCATATTGTTAACCTATTTTTGGGAACAAAGGGGAAAAAAAACACACAATAAACCTGAACTACATGAAACGCAAACACTGTTGTACAAAATAGTCATTGCAAATGACAGCCAGTCATTGGCCGAGTATAAATCATGTTTAATTGAAAAAAAAAAAAAACTCCCAATGATAATAGTATATTCTTTAAACTACACTATAACAAATTATTCTGTTATGCATAGCCTTGTTGGGATATGGTGGCCACCCACCAACAATCCACTACTCCATCTATCTGAATCATACAGTTTTGCACGATGCTCAACAGCAACAAGACTGAACATTGGTCCACATTTATGCCTGAGTCTACTGTAATTGTTTCTTCTCGTGAGCCCTGATTAGGGGTTTGTTAGGTTTATGCACCATTCCAGCCTTTGGAGTATTCTACTCTTTGGGGTTTGTGTGCACTTGAGAAATGGTCTGCAATGGTATTTTAGCAGCTGCTCTCTTAATCTGATGAATTTGTCTGGCAGAAACTTTGCTCATCATGATTTTATCTGCATGAATCGTCTTTTCTCTGAATCAGCCACAAATCTTTTCATAGTATGATGATCACACTTACGCTTTCATGAAATGTCTAATGTTTTAATACCTCGTTTAAGGTATTGCACTATTTGATGGTTTTAGGCAGCAGCAAGATCCTTTTTTCTTTCCTATATTGCTTGAAACCTGTGGCCTACTTAATTGAAGGCTACTTAAGTGGAATGTCCTTTAATTGGGTTCTTTCCTTAATTGTGTGCACCTGGTAAAATAACTAACTCAGGTGTTCCATAAGACACACTATCATCCTTAAATTGAATTGAGAAACAGAAAAAAATTAAATGAGAAAAGATAAATATTTATGACACTTAAGTTCAATTTGCATAATAATTTGAAAAGCGGAAATATCTATGTTGACTTGATAAACATTGACTTGACATCTAAAATATTATAAATCTTTTTTTTTTTACTTTTAGAACTGTGTGTTTATCAGGTGTATTTTAATGTCCTGATTATTGCTCATTAATATGGTGTAAAAATCAAGTGTCTTGACATCAATAAAAGACAGCAAACCTCATGGTTAAGTTAAGGTTAATTTTTTTGGATGATGGGTTGGAGCCTTCATGTCAGTAAGCTCATAGATTTCAAGGAACGAGGGATTGAGTGGAAACGTTCACTTACGACAAAAAATCTTTAGGTTTGGTGAAATTACGACCAAATGGTAGGGCATATATACAGTGTATTCTGTGTTTTCTTTTTAATACCTAGCATGTTTAAATCTATTTTAAATTTATTTATATCTTGTTTATCCATGCTCAGTGATTTTTCAAAAATGATTGAAAATGGTTTTGACTAATGTTTATTACACTCTTCTTAATTTCATTCATAAATTTTTTTTTTACAGTTTTATTGTATGTCTATGTTGTATTTAAATATTAGTAGCTTTATAATGATGCAATATGTCGTAAACTCCACACCGTGACAATGTAATATAAATGTAATATAAATCATAATATATATAATATATATTGTTTGCTTATCAGTCTTACAAAATTTTAACAATAACAGAAATTTTGACACCCACAGGAGTGTAGTGGTACCGGTAAAGAAGCCATCCCCAGGCAGTTTTGCTGTGAACACTGTTGGC
The DNA here is from genome assembly GCA_019802505.1 of Corydoras sp. C115. NCBI lineage: Eukaryota > Metazoa > Chordata > Actinopteri > Siluriformes > Callichthyidae > Corydoras > Corydoras sp. C115. The sequence continues at coordinate 1,412,158 of JAFMOC010000140.1, forward strand.
ACACCCACCAGCAGCACCGTACTCTCTTCTGGCAGCACACCAAACATCTTTGCTGCTGCCAGTGCCACACCTAAGAGCATGATTAACACCACAGGTATGCTGATATATGCTAATGATATTATACATTAGGATCAGCAACGGATGTCCAAACACAGTACTGATAACACTGTCATCTGGTAAACAATAACTGCCACTGATCACTTTTTTGTGAAACAATGTTTGCCTAGGAGTTTGTGCAGTTTTTTTAGGTTAGCCACTGATGTATCCATCACTAACATTTTTCAGTTTTTTAAAAAGTGCTCAAGCTTATTGTTATGACAGCAATTATAACAAATCATAGTTATTCCAATATTTGATCTTAATAAAAATTAATAGTGTTTTAAAAAAAACACGTCTATCAAGTTCTGAGTTTAATCAAAACCTGATGTTTTCTTCATGTACATCGTTCTTTTACATTGCTGGAACCTCTGGATTACAATTTTTGCTTACATTCCAGCAGAACATATGATCATATATACAATAATAGACCCTTCACATGATCATGAAAGTTTGTGGTAGTGTATGACTCAATACAAAAAGACAGTATGAAAGCCATCCAAAGTGATCTTGTGGTAATAATAATTTTCAGCTGCATAATCTTCAAGCAGAGTTAATTCTAAAAATGTGTTTCATTGATATATTTTTTTTTGATGGCTTAAGAACATGCATTTAAGAATTGCTCAGATTCAAACACGGTAAAATATTGTGGGAATGTTAAGGTGTGTGCATTTAGACAGAATTAACTAGTCATTTAAATCTTGTTAGAGAAATTGGACAGTTTCAGAACGTTAAATGATAATTTTCTGCAGCTAATATTCTCATACACATATGTTTGCCATATATTGTTGAAAGAATTTTGTAAAAAAAAAAAAAAAAATGTTTAAAAATGTGTTTAAACTAAGGGCAGGGATAATTAAATGCTCCCGGTGCCTTTTCCAGGTGCCACAGACTCAGCCTCCTCCTCCTTAGCCTCTTCCTCTAGCTTTGTAAATGGTGCCACAAGTAAAAACCTACCTGCTGTGCAGACTGTGGCCCCAATGCCTGAGGACACAGTGGAAAACATGAGGTACATTTTATTGTTTACCAACACTTTTCACACCTGCGGCTAACTCTTCTTGCAAGTTTATTATTGGTCATATTATGAACTCAAATGGTTTGTTAAATTCATCATCTATTTCATAGCATTTATTCCACTGTATACCTCAAAAAAGCATTGCATAACAACACCACCGGCCTTTTGGCCAGTGAACACAGAGATTTTGTCTTCTGCCTTAAATAATATGACTGCATAATCTTCTTATTTAAAACCTTCATCTCATGTCAATTACAAGTCTTTTATTTTGTCATAATGAATATACTATATCTTCCGCATAACTCACAGGTGGCATGAAAAACTTGATTTGTTCAGCTGCTAGTAAAGGTGCTTACAGAACACAGTTTGATAATCCTTTTTAATAATGATGTTTAATTAGTTAAGTTAGTTAAGTTAAATTATAATCTGACCATCAACACTGTTGGAAAAAAAATCATATTAAGAGTAAACAGGTATTTTAAACACATTGAATGGTTTACATGATCAGAGCTAATTTATTATTATCCTTGTGGTTAAATACACTCACATTTTACGTATAATAACTGCTTTCTCAGAATTAAAACTGCTTTACCAGTTGACTAAAGTCCATAATTAATTGTATGTCTGCCCTAAATAAATATCTTGCATACAGATTACTTTACACTGTTTATGGATTTTTTGTCCACTTAAAATTATTTTATGTATTTTTACGTTAAAATTTTTACGTTTGTTTTTCTCATATTATTTTCATCATATTATCTCACATTCTTTTAAAAAGTGCAAAATACAGTAAATTACATTTTTCTTGACAAATGACAAAATGACTAATATTGATTATTTAATAGATAGTTTAAGGTTTGCTTATATACACTATATACTAATCTGAATTAATATATAGTGTGCCTACTTACATAGACACTGCTAAGTAAGTAGACAATAGGCACAGATCCTGTCAAAAGTTTGGACGCAGCTCCTTTCTGATCCCCTTATTGTCTATTTTATCAGTTCCTCCAATCATAAAGATGGACTTTGTAATTCTGCGGTTACAGACTGTAGTCCAATGTATGTTGTAGTTGTAAAAGAACTTATTTAAGAACTGGAACTATAAACAGAGTTTATGAGTTTTATTAAAATAGACTGTAAAACAATATTAGTTCTACTTTTACATGTTTGGTTACTTATAAAAATGTTTTAAACAGTTTTTACTGTTGTAATTATTTGATGTAAGGCTTTGTAATTTATTGGTAGTTTGTAGTTCAATGGTTCAGTTAAGTGTGAAAGCTGCTTTAATGCCAAGCAGAGGTTAGATCTCTGTTCCTTCCTTCATTAGTAGTCACTGTTACTGTTGGTTGTGTGTGTGGAAGCGCTCCTGTCCAAATGCAATGCTGCATGACTTTTATTTCATTTTACAGTTTGACTGCCTTAACTCATAACCTCCTTACCATTCCACCTCACCATATGTCTAAAAAGGTCACAATTGCATAGTTCAGAGGCAAGGTTCTTGTAACCATTGTGATGTATGAAAAATGCATGTTTTTTATAGCATGTTTATTTATACACAAAGAAAATAATAAAAGGCAGCAAAGTGACATGAAACTTGTAAGTATCTGATCCATGATCAGGATGGAATTTGTGGATTTGAAAGCAAACAAATTACAATGCAAGCTGTTTAAATTCATCACATGATGCTGTATTTCCGAAATATGCAACATTTGGGTATAACATTATGACCACCTTTTTGATATTTTGTTTTTTCTTCTTTTGCAATTAAAACAGCCGAGACCCATTGAGGCATGAACCTCTCATGGACCCTTTGAAATGTTCTTTGGTATCTGGCTCCAAAATGTTAGCAGGATATATTTCAATTCCTGTAGGTTGCACCATGGTTCAAGCTAAATGCTGCTCTGCCAGCAATGCTATGTTCCCCAGGTAAAAAGCACACCTGGCCTCCTGCGTGAAAAAAAGTGTGATCAGACCTGTCACTTTCTTCGATTGTTCTCTGGTCCAGTTCTCACAGCCCTATATGCCTGATACCTTTCTATGAGAACCAGCATTAAGTTTGTTAGCAGTTTAAACTACAGTAGTCTGCATGTTGGACAGCCCACACAGGGCTAACTTTTGCTCCAAAATATGCATTCACTCTATATCTGGTTTACCACAGTTCCTTATGTGGACCCGATGTAATAAATAGCACACTATGGATTATTTTCAGACTAAATAAAATATATCATTTTTAGTATGAATTGTTTTCCTATGTTTGTTTAATTTGACAATTAAACAGTTTAAGTTGTTAAGTAAAGAATTTGTAAATCATTTTTGATTGATTTGTCAGTTAAATAAAGCTTAAGTTTATATACCTTTTTTGAAAAATTGGAAATTGCAAATTAAGATTAACCATTTCGTACCCTTTCAGCCAGATGCTGTTCTCAAAAAGCAAGTAAAAGTTATTGCACAAGAAAATCATATAGTATTATCATATAATCATATAGTATAAAATATATTATTACTATAATAATACTGTAATAATAATAATAATAATAATAATAACTAAAATAAAACAATTGTAAAACCATTATTTTGATCTAAATACAATTAAAGTGATTTGCAAAGTACTAAATCTAAAAAAAAAAAAAAAAAACAGACCTATTATTTTAACCAAGAAGAAAGAAATTTTGTTTTCCTCGATTATACCCTCTGTTTTGGTGTAATTGTCTACATTTCTCATCTTTTCTTAAGTACACTTCCACTCTTTGGATTTCCTTTTTCTGCTTTATTAGCACTATGTAGCTGTATAATACCGAGTCTGGGTCTGACACTATAGATCATATTTACATTTCTTGTATTGAAAGATAGCTTTCAGACACTGTGGGTGTATTGACATTTGCAGTAGTCTGGCAGACCTTTACATTTGTCTGCAATTGTCCAATTCCTTTAAATATCAGGCGTTAAATAAGATTTGCATAAGCTTGATATATATATATATATATATATATATATATATATATATATATATATATATATATATATATATATATATATATATATATCAAGCTTATATATATATATATATATATATATATATATATATATATATGTGTGTGTGTATATATATATATATATATACACACACACATATATATATATATATATATATATATATATATATATATATATTATATATATATATCAAGCTTATATATATATATATATATATATATATATATGTGTGTGTGTGTGTGTGTGTGTGTGTGTGTATATATATATATATATATATATATATATATATATATATATATATATATATATATATATACACACACACACACATATATATATATATATATATATAGAGAGAGAGAGAGAGAGAGAGAGAGAGAGAGAGAGAGAGAGAGAGAGAGAGAGTGTATGCATGTGTTTATAGTAATATTCATTTTGTATTAAACTGTAATTTAACTTGTTATACTCCTTTGCATTTATAAAAGCCACACTTTAGTTACAGGTAACCTCAGACTTAATTAGAACAATCTGACCTTGCTGTACTTCATTAATGGGTAGTATTTAGTCACTAGTGTCTAACCATTTTGTGCCCATTTGTATTACAGTGCCTTTTGTGAAGTAGACCCATGTCCACTGCAAAGTGGGTTGACACCTGCAGAGCTCAAATCCTTTAACTCACTGGCAGAATTCCACACAGCCCCAAGAGACGAGGGACAGTTTCTTAGGCAAGGAAGCACCAATTACAACCCTAGTTCCAACCTCTCTCTTTTATAAACAGCAGCCTAAATATCAGAGTCCATTACCTAGAACTGTTTTTGTTACATAAAAAGAATAATCCTTACCTCCTGCTAAATGCTTAAATTGGAAAAAAAATGATAAAAAGAAATTTCATCACTTGTTATTTTATCCCTTGGTAATTTGTTAAATCCCATATGTTGGAGTAAAAAAAATGAACATGGCTTTTGCTTTTTAGGCACAACTGATCTGACATTCCAACTAATAAGCCCATCTGTGTCAGCATAAATGAATATAAATCTGTAAACTTATTGATCATTCATATATAATGAATAACATTTGAAAATTGTCATCTTTAAATGTTTTAGAAATTGTTTTGTCAAATTTTATGGCAAAAAGCTAAATCCATTATATTTTTTATTCAAGAATGGCAATTCTTTGGTTATGGACTCAGATATGGACTAAATTAAACATTCTGAATCAGTTTCTACTATGCATTATTTTTTGTCCTGACTTTTGTTTTCTAGAAAGGTAGATGCTGACTGAAAGCTGTTGTTTTTTCCATTCTTCTCCTCTTTAAATTAATATTTGCGTAAAGTAAAAAGTAAATACATGCAAATAAAATACACTATTTATATGCCAATAAAATACACAATTGTACTTATAAAGATAACATGAAGGCCTTATTTTTCACTCTTATTTTATTATGTCCATTTAATCACCTTTTCATATTTTTTATATCTTTTTTTTATTTTTCAAAAGTGGGACAGGATCATTTCTTTTGTGTTACTTTATAGCTGTAACTACCTCTAATTAATTTAAATACCTGTACATTTTATTATTTGGATGTTACAGACTACTTTTTTTATTTTTAAAGCACTGCTTTCAAGCCACTTCTACTGTCTGCTCTATAAGTCATATGCAAAGTTCGGGCCCTCCTGGCCAGGTAATGTGGTGATGATGATGATGATGATGATGATGATGATGTCTTTATTAATTTCACAAAGGGAAAATGTATATAGTGTAATTTGAGTTTTGACTGGTTCATTGTAAAACCTTCCTTCTTTCCTAAAGTTTTTCTTTCTTTTTTAGTCATTCTGTGTTAGATTTGGTGGTGTGCTTTGTGCAATTTCACTTTTTCATGACCTGATTTTCGCCAAACTTCAGCCAGCAGTGTACTTGTATTTTTTTCACACGTGTCCTTTTTTTTTTTTTTTTTTTAACTCAATTTTGGCTGCATTTCTATTTAAATATATTCAGTATACTTAGTCATGTGTCATTCATCTGAAGTTTTATTTGCTTATTGTATGACCTTTTACAGATCAAATGGCTTTAATTATGATATACTTAATTTTTTATATAACTATACATCTTTGATTACTGAGGGAACTAAGTTTTAAGTTCCGTTTCTGTTTTGTTCTAGCATTGTTTGCTTTATTTTACAACTATGTGTGTTAGGTTTAGCAACAATTTGATGCCAAAATTGATGATTAACTGTTTTAACAAACCAATCATAAGCTTTTAAAATGGAAAATACAATACATTTTTTTTTAGAACAATAACAGAGGACTCTGTTAGTTGATGAACACTGTTTAGTGTTTTTAAATGGAATGACAATCTAAGGGAGTATTATTGACCAATGTAATGGCATAACAGGGAAAAGATATGTTTTTAATTAAAAAGTTAATATTATTTGCTATAGAAATTTTTAAATAATTGTTTATTATCTGTCATGTGTTTTAGGTTTTGTATTGCAGTTTACAGTTAATTTGGCAGCTTTTATTATAGTCCTTTATTACTGTTCATTCCAAAAAAACATACAAATTTTTACATGGCTTGTTAATTAATTATGTATCCTTGTTGTTGCTTTTGCAGTAATTTATATAATCCTAGCATATGTATACTAGTTAATATAATGTAAAGTCTGTTTTTTTTTGTGAATGATCATCTTGCTGCCATTTAAGAGAAGATATTTAAACAGGTACCTTTTGAGGCAGTGATCATATATTGAATGATGGCATGAAAGAAAGGACTTAAAACAATTTTAATTTTTTTTTCTTTTTCTGCCATAAAACAACAGCTTTGCTCAAATCCTAAAAAAAAAAAAAATGTTAACGTAGCCTTAATAGCCGACCCATAGCTTGCTTTTGTTGTTACTTCATTTATTTTACCAGTTAATAACAGGCTGTGTTATTATATTTATTATATATTTCAATATTCTTTGTCTAACCTTTACTTTAGTATTATTGTTAATGTTTTTTAGTTTTAGTGTCTTTTTTCCACAATATTTTCAGAGCCTTTATTGCCTTTTGTGTATTTGTTTATGCTTTTGAAAAAATGCTCTTATCATCTTACAAAATATAGATTTGCTCTAAATAATATTTATGGCAGCAGATCACGCTCCACTAGTTAGTCCGTCACTCTGTCCACAAAGACAAATAAAAAGAGGTTTTTGCTGAGACCTATATGAACAGCACTGAAACACATAAAATGTGACAAATAAATTTTGTGCAGTTCTGTTGTGGCTCTATAGCAGTGCTTTTTTGCAGCTCAATGTAGATGTTGATCACGTCCCTAAATATTTGTGAATGTGAAACAATATAAAACCTCAAATTACAAACTTTGTGGCTTTATTTATGCTAAAACTAATTGTTAAACGATGTGGGTTAGTGGACTCAGACTTTTGGACATTTTTTATATGTAAATACACTATATGAACAAAGGTATTGGGACACCTACACATTACACATTAGTTTTATGATCTCCCATCTCACCTTAGTAAAGTAATTTATACCTTTAATAGCCTCAACCTTTCTGGAAAGGTGTTTTTAAAATGTGTCTGTAGGATTGTTTTGCCTATTAATCCAGAAGCATTACTGACGTCAGAAATTTATGTTGGATGACCGGCCTGGCCCACAGGTCTTAATTGCAATTAATTCCAATTGTGTTTGATGGGGTTAAACTCAAGTTATTACACTCCAGACTTATTATTTCTGCATTATATACATTATATACAGTCTTCCTCTATGTGGTAAAATCTTTCATATAACATACCTGTGACAGTGGAACTACAGTGGGGAAAAAGTATTTAGTCAGTCACTAATTGTGCAAGTTCTCCCACTTAAAAAGATAAGAGAGGCCTGACAATTGACATCACAGTTAGACCTCCACCATAAGAGAGAAAATGAGAAAAAAAATCAGAAAATCACATTGTCTTAATTTTTAAAGGATTTGTTTGCAAATAAAGGTGGAAAATAAGTATTTTGTCACCTACAAACAAGCAAGATTTCTGACTGTCACAAACCTGTAACTTCTTCTTTACCTGGCACCTGTTTGAACTTGTTAACAGTATAAAAGACACCTGCCCACAACCTCAAACAGTCACTCCAAACTCCACTATGGTGAAGACAAAAGAGCTGTCAAAGGACACCAGAAACAAAATTGTAGACCTGCACCAGGCTGGGAAGACTAAATCTGCAATAGCTTGGTGTGAAGAAATCTGCTGTGGGTGCAATAATCAGAAAATGGAAGATATATAAGACTATATTAGACTGCTAATCTTCGTGGATCAGGGGTTCCACGCAAAATCTCAGCCTGTGGGGTCAAATTGATCACTAGAACGGTGAGCGAAAATCCCAGAACTACACAGGGAGACCTAGTGAATGACCTGCAAAATACTGGGACCAACATTACAAAGGCTACAGTCAGTAAAACACTACACCATCAGGGACTCAGATTTTGCAGTGCCAGACGTGTCCCCCTGCTTAAGCCAGTACATAACCGGGCACATCTGAAATTTGCTAGAGAGGATTTGGAAGAAACACCAGGAATACGTGTACCCTGCCCGATTATAGGGTTATCGGGGCCCCACCCTGGAGCCAGGCCCGGGGATGGGGTTCGTCAGCGAGCGCCTGGTGGTCGGGCACTTTCCCGTGGTGCCCGGCCAGGCCCAGCCCGAAAGAGTTACATGGGTTCCCCCTCAAATGGGCTCACCACCTGTGGGGGGGTTAGTAATAGGGGTTCGGTGCAGTGTGGATCGGGCGGTGGCCGGAGGCGTGGGCCTGGGCGTCGTGATCCTCGGTTGCTGAAATTGGCTTTCGGAACTTGGAACGTCACTTCACTGGCAGGGAAGGAGCCTGAGCTGGTGCGGGCGGTTGAGAGATACCGGCTAGATATAGTCGGGCTCACCTCAACGCACAGCTTGGGTTCTGGGTCCAATCTCCTTGAGAGGGGCTGGACTCTGTTCTTTTCTGGAGTTGCCCATGGTGAGAGGCGTCGGGCAGGTGTGGGCTTTCTCGTGGCCCCCCGGCTTGACGCGTGCATGTTGGGGTTTTCTCCGGTGGACGAGAGGGTAGCTTCCCTACGCCTTCGGGTTGGGGAACAGGTACTGACTGTTGTCTGCGCTTATGCGCCGAACAGCAGTTCAGAGTACCCAGCCTTCTTGGAGTCTGTGGGGGGGTACTGGAAAATGCTCCCCCTGGAGACTCTGTAGTCTTACTGGGGGACTTCAACGCTCACGTGGGCAATGACAGTGAGACCTGGAGAGGTGAGATTGGGAGGAACGGCCTCTCTGATCTGAACCCGAGTGGTGTTCAGTTGTTGGACTTCTGTGCAAATCATGGTTTGTCCATCACGAACACCATGTTCGAGCACAAGGGTGTCCATAAGTGCACATGGCGCCAGGATGCCCTAGGCCGCAGTTCAATGATCGACTTTGTAGTGCTCGGTCATCCGGGAGAGACTCGGAGTGGAGCCACTACTCCTCCGCATCGAAAGGAGCCAGTTGAGGTGGTTCGGGCATCTGGTAAGGATGCCTCCTGGGCGCCTTCCTAGGGAGGTGTACCAGGCAAGTCCGGCTGGAAGGAGACCCCGGGGAAGACCCAGGACACGCTGGAGGGATTATATCTCTCAGCTGGTCTGGGAACGCCTCGGGGTTCCCCCAGTCGAGCTGGTGGAGGTGGCTGGGGCGAGGGAGGTCTGGGTCTCCCTACTTCGGTTGCTGCCCCCGCGACCCGAACCCCGGACAAGCGGAAGATAATGGATGGATGGATGGATGGATTTGGATGTTCCGGAAGAGTATTGGGAGAATGTGTTATGGTCAGATGAAACCAAATAACTGATTGGTACAAACACAACTTGTCGTATTTGAAGGAGAGTGAGCACCATCACAACTATGAAGCATGACAATGATCCCAAGCACCGTGCCAGGGCAACAAAGGAGTGGCTTCGTGAGAAGCATTTCAAGGTCCTGGAGTGGCCTTGCCAGACAGCCCCAAAACATCACTGCTCTAGAGGAGATCTGCATGGAGGAATGGGCCAACATACCAGCAGTGGTGTGTGCCAACCTTGTGAAGACTTACATAAAACGTTTTACCTCTGTCATTTCCAACAAAGGATATATAACAAAGCATTGAGATGAACTTTTGTTATTGACCAAATACTTATTTTCCACCATTATTTGCAAATAAATTCTTTAAAAATCAGACAATGTGCTTATCTGAATTTTTTTCTCATTTTGTCTCTCATAGTTGAGATCTACCTATGATGTTAATTACAGGCCTCTCTCATCTTTTTAAGTGTGAGAACTTGCACAATTGGTGACTGACTAAATTATTTTTTCCCACTGTAATCAAGAACCATGAATATTATAATTAAGCTGTGATGTTAAGTTATAATTAAGTTTGTTTTTATTGTGTGTGTGTGTGTGTGCTTAATTTTGAATATTTTTGACTATCATTTTAACATGCTGGTCCTGCTTTTGTCTCCCTCCTTTATAGCATAACTACTAAGTTAGAACGTGCACTGGAGAAAGTGGCCCCACTATTAAGAGAGATTTTTGTGGACTTTGCTCCTTTCCTGTCCAGGACTCTGCTGGGTAGCCATGGGCAGGAGTTGCTGATTGAAGGTACAGGTGCTGTATTGTCTTTCCTTTTTCTCTCTAGCCAGTGTCTCTGTGTCTCTGTAGTATGTCCGTATGTGTGTCTCTGTGTTGTGGGTGTGCGTGCTGGTGTGTGTGTGTGTGTGATCTACATGCTCATACAAGCTAGATCTCTGTTACGTGTTCAAAGGAAATTATGATGGCTTACTGCTCTGCATTGGTTAGCAAATAAATATAAGAAAACTTTTTTTTTTTTTTTTTTTTTTTTTTTTTTTTTTTTTTTTTTTACATTAAATATTTTTTCAGCTTTTTTTTTTCACACTTCTTTGGAATCCACGAGTACCTGTCTCAGAGTATGTCTCAACTTGTATGCATTCATTCATTCATTCATTATCTTCCGCTTTATCCTATATTAGGGTCGCGGGGGGGCTCCCCATGCCCATCCTGGGGAGAACGCCTCGGGCGCTGGGCAGACACACCCAGGACAGGGCGCCAATCTATCGCTGGACATACACTCACACACACACACACAGACACACTCTATATGGGGCAATTTGGAGAACTCAATTGACTTGATCCATGTTTTTGGACTGTGGGAGGAAACCGGAGAACCCGGAGGAAACCCACGCGGACACGGGGAGAACATGGAAACTCCACCCAGAAGGGGATTGAGAGGTGCTGAGAGGCGAACGTGCTAACCACTAAACCACCGTGCCACCCAACTTGTATGCATTTTGTGTTATTTAGTTACACTCTGTTGTACTAAAGGTTTCTAAATGCTTAAAAGTTTAGTCTGACTTTGTGTGCGGCACTGTATTGTTGATTGCTCTGTTTAATAAGATTAATGTCTGGATATATTATAGGTTAAATTCCACAACCATTTGAATTAAAACCAAAAACAAACAACTTTTCTTTATAAAAATGACCTCCTATAATATAGTGGGAAATTATTAACAACTTCTTTTAGTTTAGTTGTTCACATTACAAGGTGTCACAGCGGATCATTATTGTTCATCTTGCATTGTCCTGGGAAACCTTCTCAATCACCCCTACAACAATCTTTAAACCATCATCCATAAACCTTTCCTCCTCCAGCCTGGCAGTTCCATCATCAGCATCCTCAGCATCAATATCCCAACTCTACCATTTCTCTAATAAATGAGTTCCCAATCCTGTCCATCTTCATCACTCCTTATAAGAGTCACATCTTTATTTCTGCTATTTCCATCTCCTTCTTATGCCTTTCAGTAAGTAAGTAGTTTGTATAGAGCTTTTTGCATTACATTTTGCTTTAGTACCTTGTCACAAAACAGCTTCACAGCGTTGTGAGCTTAAACCCCCAAAAAGCAAGCCGAAGTGACGGGGAAAGAAAAAAAATCCTTTATGTTGTTTTTTAGAAAGAAACCTTGAGGACCAAGACTCTGTGGTGGACTCTTCTTTCTTGAGTGGCCAGGCAGCATCAACAGTGTACGACAGCCATGTATAGTTTGTGTAGTTATCAGGTGTCCATTGGTCAGTGCTGCTATCTCTAAGCTGTGCAACACTGCAGGCATTACTACTGTCCTGTAAACCTTCCCATGCACTCTAGCACATACTCATCCATCACAGTTTACTCTGTGCCATCCACACCACTGCTTGCACTCCGTTTCACTCCACTTCATTTCTCTATTACATTCTAATTTACACTGTACACTCAAGCCCATGTATTTAAACTCACCTATAGTGAGGTAAATAATTGTGATACTTTTTCCTGCCTACAAAGAATGGAGAGGTTTGTTGTTTTCATCGTAGGTACATAACTGTGAGAGACAGAATCAAAAAAAATCCAGAAAATCACATATGATTTTTATATAATTATTTAAAAAATGTATGGCTCTTACAAACCTGTTACTTTTCTTTAAGAAGCCCTCCTATTCTGCTCTAATTACCTGTATTAATTGTCAGTATAAAAGAAACCTGTCTACACACTCAATCATACTCCAGCCTCTCCACCATGTCCAGGGCAAAAAAGCTGTCTAAGGACACCAGGGACGAAACTGTAGACCTGCACAAGGCTTGGATAAGCTAGTACAATAGACCAGCAGCTTGGTGAGATACAAGACATTGGTCAGATGAGACCAAAATAGAACTTGGCATCATCTCCACTCACCATGTTTGGAGGAAAAGAAGAAGGATGTGCATGCAGCCTGCTGTGGTTGCTCTTGATCTTTTTTCACTTTTTACTTCTTCTACATCTTTATTTATCTTTTTAAAACTTTTTTATCCACTTAAGCAGATAAGTGAAGCTGTACCCTCTCTAAACATTCTCGTAGAGAGAGTTTTGCTTCATTTTTCCACTATGAAAATGCTGTTTTCACTTATCGCTGCACAGCAACATCACCGCTTTGTTTACACCTGGGATTAGCTGACTCAAGTCGGTCGGCATGGTGGTCAAAACAACAAACATTCCTGCAGATTAATGGAGTCAGACGTACAGAGGATGCAGAGAAGGAACAAATCAGTGCACAACTAAAGCAAGGGTACACCAGGATGGATACACCAGGACATTCAGGATAATTTTTCCATAGATGGTTTTAAGGCTGTTCAGACTGACTGGAGCAGCATGGAGAGCAGTAAGCTGGCTGTGTTTGTTAATAACCACTGGTGTCACCGCGGTCACATAAGCATCAATGAAAAAGTCTTTTGTCCCGACATTGAGCTGCTGGCTATAGGACTTAGACCATATTATTCAACGTGTAATAATATTGGCTGTTTGTTCCCCCTTTTGCAAACCGGATTCTGGCATTTATTCAACTATAGCATGTGTCCATACTCAACACCCGAATGCATTCATTGCTGTTTCAAGTGACTTCAACCACATCACTATGGCCAAGGCACTACCAAACTTAGTATGTGGATTGTCCCACTAGAGAGGAAAGAACATTGGCCCTGTAGGAGGCACACAGCTGCTGCTTTCTACATGTATGTAGATCTGACCACAACTTGGTACACCTCAGCCCCTGCTATGCACCTAATATAAAAAGTCAACCTGTGACCATGCAGACAGTGAGGGGATGGAGGGGAATTTTGAGATTACAGACTGGCCGGTACTCTGAGAGCCGCACAGAGAGGACATTGATGGGCTCATCGAGTCCATTACGGACTTTATTAATGTCTGTGTTAATGTCCTAACCCAGACTGTATTACCCAAACAAACTATGGGTAACAGATTTGATACTGCAGGTTCTGCCCTCCCCATACTGACTCCACTGTTGTCTGCCCCCTGCAGCCCACTACACTCACCCTTCCTCAAATATTTGATTGCCTGCCCCCTCCCATCACAGCCCAGCTCACACCTTTACCCCTCCACCACAAATTACCTCGACATTGAGCCTCACTGCTGACCAGGTGAGAAGACAGTTGAAGAGACTTCACACAAACAAGGCTGCAGACCCTGAGGGGGTCCTTCCCCAGAATGCTTAAACCCTGTGCCACCCATCTTTGTGAAGTATTGCACGATGTTATCAACATGAGCCTGAGCCTCCAACGGGTTCATGTGTTGTGGAAGACATCCTGCATTGTTCCTTTTCCAAAGACGCTGTGACCTAATGACATCAGCAAAGGGCTACTTTGTCACATGGTGCAGGCTAAACCATCTGCAACTCAAAGTGACAAAATCAAAAGAGCTGGTGGTGGACCTAAGGTGGAACAAGGCACTGGTGACCCCTGTTTCCTTCAGTGAGGTAGCTGTGGACACTGTGGAGGATTACAACTATCTGGAGGTATAGATTTACAATAATGTACAGGGGTGAAAACATTAAAACCCTCTACAGGAAGGGCTAAAGTCATTTCTACTTTTTGAGAGACCAGATGTCCTTCAACATTTGTCGGACTATACCCTGGATCTTCTATGAGTATGTGCTGGTAAGTGCCTTTATGCTGATACATGCTGGGTCAGCAGGCTGAAGGTTGCAGATGCCAACAGACTGAAAACCTGATCCGTAAAGCCAGTGATGTAGTGTGGAACTGGAATTGCTGATGGCAGTGTCAGAGAGGAGGATGTCTAAGATGAAGGCCATTATGAACAATGACTTCCATCCACTCTACGACACACTGGTAAGACACAGGAGCACATTCAGCTCAAGACTTATTTCTCCAACATGCACCACAGAGCACCACAGGAGGTCATTCCTACCTGTGGCCAACAAACTGTATAACTCCTCTCGCAATGTGTAATACCATAACTAATATGTGCAATATCAAAAATAATTATTCATATGTGCAATATTATATTAGGTGCAAACTAAATTTTATTTGTGTATTTTGTACTTTAATCTTATTACTAGTAATACTTAAACTTAAGTATTAATTTGTTAATATTGCATCTTCTGCTTTTTAATTGTTGATGCACAAATTATTACTATTAGTTAATTATTTATTGTTCTTTGTATATTATAACATTATAAAATGAGGAATCTGGGACAACTTCAATTTCCTCTGGCGAGTAATGAAGTATTTTGATTCTGATGTGTACAACATCAAGAACACCATCTCAACTGTAAAGCATGGGGGTGGAAACATCATTCTTTGTGGGAGCTTTTCTGCAAAGGGTACGACTGCACCATATTAAAAGGAGGACAGATGGGGTCATGTATCCCGAGATTGAGGTCAACAAGCTCCTTCCTGCAGTAAGAGTATTGAAGATGGCTCATGGCATGAAAATAACCTGAAACACATGCAACTGGGTCCTCGAGTGACTGGGCTAGCAAGTCTCCAGACCTGAACCCAATTTAAAATCTTTTGAGAGAGCTAAAACTCAATTTTGCCCAGCGACTGCTTAAAATCACTACTGCAGTGTGTTCAAACTTGGTCAAGAATTTGATCTGATCTTTGTAGGTGGTAAAACTAGCTAAATTAGCACTGTATCAAATACTTATTTCCCCCTCTGTTCTTGCAACCCTGTGCCAATAAACCTTTCTGCCATCCTCTCTTATTTGTGCCTTATTTCACTCCTGCCAACCTCATTCCCCTTCTCTTAAATGCACACTCTAGGCTCTTATCTCTTCTACTCCTTCTACTCCTCATGTCTATAGCCCTACTCTTACACTGTCCTTTTACAATGTACCAGGCTCTTTTACTATGTAGTGGAGCTCAGGTAATCCAATGAAAACATGGTTTTGCTTTATTGCCTAAAACTAACGTAGTCTAGGTAGCAAACTACATTGCTTCAAAGCCTTGTATATATTGTTTTGCATTAATGATACCCTCACTAATTTGAAAGTATAAAATGCTATACTTTTTCCTTAATACTTAAATTTAATACTTAAAAAATACTTAAATATTTTAATCAAACCACAGAAAAAAATTCTTAATCAAAATTAAATGCAGTAGTGGTGACATTACTGAATCTTTTTAATGGTTTATTGAATAGTACAGTTTAAATATGCAGTACTGGATGACACAAAAAATTGAGTAGTTTGAGTGTTCCTGAGCACCGAAACTGTCAAATTGAAAAACGCATATTTAAAAAAAAAAATGGATTTATCTTTGTATGTTGGGTTCACATTTTTTGCACACCAATTAATGTAGATTTTACTCTGTTGCATTAATATATTTTGTAATTGTGTAAGGGTAGATTCTACAAATTTACAATATATTTTAACAGTTTTCTCTGAGTTTTTTTATACACATTTTTGGACTGGCCATCTTTTTTTATTAAAAATAACTTTCTTGAAGGATGTATTTTGTTTTAGCATTTTTTTAAATATATATTGTTAATAATAAATACAATATTTTTTCATATTGTTAGAAAACCCAATTTTTTTAACATAATTTGTGATTTTGTGTAATTGTTTAAAAAGATAACTTGCTATACATTAAAGTATATATATTAACTGTACTCTTAGGCTTGTCTTTTTGTCAGATGTGTAAAGTGATATTGACAAAATGACAAATAAACTTTTGTTAAAATGAATAAAGAATTCACATTTTTAAATCACCACAATAGTGTTTAAAGCACATATTGTTTTGTGTTAATATTACTGGAACCTGTCACACTGAAAATTTTATCATGAAAATGCACATAAAGACAACAGTATTGCACAAATATTTTTCACACACTGTTTAAGTAAGTGATAGAATGTTACTTAAATTACTTTATTAGTTTTCCAAATCGTAATAATTAAAAGCATACATAAATTTGTTTTTAATCAAGCTTTGTAACAACTGATTTTTGACTTTTTTTAAAGTAACAATTTTCAGTAAAATAATAAATGCCTGTCTTTTCTGCATGTATAAGTCAGATTTTGGCATGCATAATTCAGCGTGGTTAGGGTTGTCAGCCCACTTGCTCCACTTGTTCAGATAAATCCAGCCCCCACAACTGAAGACTGGATGAGCTCTTAGCTATTACATTGGAGATTGGCTGCCATCGCGCAGTCATAAAGATGTATGTTTAGACTCAACTCAGGAATGGATTATTTGAATCCCTGTTCACACATTGACCTCCTTATCAACAATTTGCAGACTCTTATGCCTCTATGAATGGCAGCTGGCCTGTGGCTTGTTGTGGAGTGCAGAGTCCTGGACTGAGGAATTTTTTTGAGTTTTTGTTTGTCATCTGTTTCACGTGTAGGCTTCATTTGCCACTGGCTCAGTGGAAGTGATTGTGGATTGTGGAAGTGGATTGTGATATCTAGTAACTGTGATTGTCTAGTGTAGGGTGGGCACATAACGCACTTTAATTATGGTTAATTAATATCCCTTTTGAGGCTCCGTCCTTAAAGTGTGTGCCCTTTAAAACCAGGGACATCACGTGAGAGACTGACTATGAGCCAGATTGTCTGTTGACATAACCCATGTATAGATAGACTGTACTGTAAAGCCAGGTATGTATCTGTAAATGTGTACTTTCGGCAATAATGTAACCAACATTAAATACACCTTACTTTCATTCCTTTTCCATACTATGCCTGCGTATCCAGTGTTTTATGTTGTATTTTACTTATCCGCATTGCCTTTTTAGCCCTTTTGTAAAAATGAGCGGATCAAGTGAGCAGTGATTACGGAGTGTTTAATAAGATGTGGACAATTAAATCTTTCTTCATGGAAGTCTGACTAATATCTGTATGTCTATGATAAGAAAATGTTGCGGAGTTTAAAGAATACAAAACAGTTGTCAGTTTACCATGACGGGAACTATGCTATGAACTTAAAAATGGGCAGGTACTATACAGTGGTTAATGACTAATTTACATACTCAGCAAAAAAAAAAAAAAAAGCGACAAACTTGAGTTAAGTACCAAAGTTGCTAGCAAAACCTAGCAATCCATTCACTGAAGAAGAGGTTTTAAAAGAATGACTTTGATGCCGAAATTTATAAGTCCTATTTGAACTTAAAGAAAGTTAAAGAATTTAAAGAAAAAAAAGTGTAGTTTATTTATAATCATCGGGCCTGGATACCGGACATACTAAAAACTGCATCTTACATGTTCATATTTTGTTACCTGTTATGGATCCAACCCTTTTATGTAATAGTTTTTCCATGTCATTTATATTAGTTTACATTCCAGCGCGATTCATCTGATTGTGGTCAAATTTCTAAAATTTGACCACAATCAGATGAATCGTGCTGGATCCCAATGTAGCCCATAAGTCAAAAAGTTTGCCTTCCCTGGTCTAGTGTATAATGGTAGTGTTTGCTTTCAGTACACCTCTCGATTGTTTTATTGTCTCTAATTTCTAAAGCAATTATGCATGCTAGCTTGTCATATGTCATATTTTTCCTAGTATATTTTTGTGTTTGTCCACATTTTAACAATTACTTTAGCAAGTAAAAATTCTGCAAAAGGAATAAATCGAAGTACAATGTTTTAAAATGCTTTTTGTAAACGTGAGTATAAATGGCTATTTAATTTCCAGGACAGAGTGTGTAATTGCATCAAATTATCCATTTAAATGAGTTTTGTTTATTAATTCATTTTCAGATAATGTTGCAGGAAACATCAATGAATGTGCTCTCACCTTATTTTAAGTGCACTTTCCTGTTCCTTTTATGTTGTGGTTGTCAATGCACAACAATCATTTTTATTGTTAGTTGTAATGTAAATACTGTTTTAAACTGTAAAAGTAAACAGACAGTGCAGTTGCAGTTGTGCAGTTTATGTGCAAATTGTTGATTACGATGGTATGTATAATAAGATCTGCCTCTTCTCATGTAGGTCTGGTGTGTATGAAGTCCAGTACGTCAGTGGTGGAATTGGTGATGTTACTGTGCTCACAAGTAAGATTACCATTAACATTCATTCACTTGGCTACAAATTTTTTTATGATGTAACATACATGTTCAAAAGTGCACATGTTTAAATTCATACTTTACTTACAGCAGAGCTGCTTTGCTTAGTCGACATGAATTAAGGCTTCATATGCAAAGTGGAGGTAGCACTACTTTTAGCAATGTAATTTGCAGTCCAAACGAAATAGTTTTTTTAACTAGAAGCAAGATTATTGATTGCATTGTATTTTTGTTTTTGATTTTAATATTTAGAACTGATGAACATAGCTTGTTACCAACTGCTTGGGTCAACCAATGTCAAATATATAATACTTAGATTTTAGTAAAAGAATGGACATTAATGAACACATTATCTTAGTCATACCTAAAAGTTTGACTAATTTGCAAACATTGTCAAATGCTGAAACCAAATGTGGTTTATGGCAGTCCATTTTGACCACACACGTCACAGAATTATCCAAACATGTGTGTTTGTAATGTTGCCGAAATATACATATATGCATATTCATACATATAGCAGTGGTTTGCAGTGGTTTGTGCGTTCACAGCATAAAAGTCTGGTCCTGTGTTATATTTTTAGGTGTGGCACTCTTTCTGTATGTTGCACTCTCTGCATCTCCCATTTGCTCCATTTGTTTAAATAAATCCAGCCCTCACAACTAAAGAATTGAATAGCTCTTAGATGTTACATTTGGGAATAGCTTCCATCACACAATCATACATCACTTGATTAGTAAGTTTTTTTTTTTGTTTGTCAGAAAGCCTCTACTTGCATTTTGAGAAGTGCATCTAAAGATTCTATTGAAATTCATAAAAATCCTGACTGCTCGAGGTGTGTTCTTGGTACATTATATTTTAATAAACAGTAAAAAAAAAAAAACTATGAGATAAAAAGAGGGCTATGACATTAACATATTGCCTGTAATTTAAAATAAAACGCATGTCAAATCAGTACAATAAATGATTTATGTTTCCAAGTACACTTTTTGTATATATATATGATATATATGACATAAGCTTGCCCAGTGATATATTGGCGCCCTGTCCTGGGTGTATCTGCCCAGCGTGGGCATGGGGACCCCCCGCGACCCTAATATAGGATAAAGCGGAAGATAATGAATGAATGAATGATATAAGCTAAATATATAATTTATAATAGCTTGACAATATTTTTTTAGCTAATTCAGTGATTTATGTGGTTTTCAATCACATTTTAAATTTTGAATTTACAACTCACTTTATAAACAACAAGATTATGTTAATTTCATAATAATTTACATAGTTTTACCAAAAAATATTTTTGCATGAGTCTTATGAAAAAAAAAAAAATTTCTTACCTTTTGTCATTTATTTTCTTCCCGTAAGTATTTATTATCCAAATATGCTCTTTAAGCAGATCTATACTGTTAAATATAAAGACAATTCCACAAAATCCAAAAGTTTCATGCTTGTCTAAGCATGGATCACGTAAAGCCATAGCTCACAAATAAATGCAACAATTCAAGTGCATCTTAGTTCTTATACTTGGTTAAAAGCTACAATTTGTGCTGTGTTCATTGGTCTTTCCTTTTCTGCCCTCCTTTTCCCATCATCATTGCTGCTCCCATTAGCTCAGATAGGGTTACACTGCCTCCATATTGCGCCTTTATTGTGGACTCTTGGGATGAAACTGAACCCAACATATTGATCAATGTGAAGGCCTGTTCACCAGAGCTTCTGATGTGTCCTTCTAAAACCATCAGCAGATTTAGCTAAGTGCTTCCTGCCCCTCCTTTATTCTTCTGATACAAGCCTGGCAACTAGCCATGTTGGACAGTCTGTCGATATTCCGGTTATGTTACAGAACATTACCAAGGTCTTTATATAAATTCTCTAGTCTCTCCACTTTGCACATACACTGGTGCTCGAAAGTTTGCAAACCCTTATATTTTGTAGATTTTTTTGTGGCAATAACTGCCACTAAATGTTTCTAGTAATTGTTTTTCCACAATAGGGAGTGTAATAATAATCTGTTGATTGGTTGAGTCCAAGCTCTTTAAAGATGGTTTTGTAGACATTTTCATTTTTCTGAGATTCAACAACTCTTCTGAGGTCCACTCAAAAATCTATAAAACAACTGAATTTGCTCTATGTTTTGAAACTGTTTTTTGTGATTTAGGAGTGGCAAAACTCCATTCAGAAGAATGCAGGTCTTGCTTTTATTGAACTCATTAATGAGGGCAGGTAAGAACACATGGTCATGTTAGAAAATTATGTACATAATATAAATTTGACAAAACACTTAAAGCATTTTAAAATATACACCTGTTAACTTGTATCATATACATACATACGCATATAAAATAGGCATAACTAGGCTTTGCATGCTTAAGGGAAGACATACATTACCTTTATCAATTTAAAAAGGCATTATCCGCAGTTGGTTTAGTCTGTTGTTTGGGTTGTTCTTAGGCTTTTGTGCCATGCTATGAAGGACCATATTGTTCGAGTAGCCAATGAAGCTGAGTTTATTCTTAACCGGCAGAGAGCAGAGGATGTCCACAAGCACGCCGAATTTGAGGTCAGCCAACGTATGATTGTTTTTTTATTGTGTACATTATTATTATAAACTTTAATTTACAATGTATTGTTTCTCAGTTCACTGTCTGTGAATGCAGACAATGCAGAATTGTAGTTTGCTTCTAAAGTTCCAAAAGGTAACATCTCAGTTGTGTAAATATTTCCAAAGTTAACTTCTAAAGTTAACTTGAATCCATAAGTTATTATATTATATAACATGAGATTACATCACATCCTCCAGCACCTTGACCATCCATGCTCATATGCAAGAGTTCTGTTCTTGGACTTTAGCTCTGCCTTTAATACAATCATCCCCGAACACCTACACTCCAAACTGACCCACCTCAGTGTACCAGATTCCACCTGCCAGTGGATTACAAACTTCCTCACTGGCAGAGAGCAGCAAGTGAGGCTGGGAAAGATAACGTCAGGTACCAGGACCATCAGTACAAGAGCTCCACAAGGCTGAGTTCTCTCCCCGCTGCTCTTCTCACTGTACACAAACGAGTGTACCTCCATGGATCCCTCAGTCAAAATCCTGAAGTTTTCAGATGATCTGACAGTCACTGGTCTCATCCAGGATAGTGACGAGTCTGCCTACAGACGGGTTGTGGAGGAGGTGGTCCTCTGGAGCAACCACAACAACCTGGAGCTGAACACAGCCAAAACAGTGGAGATGAGAGTAGACTTCAGGAGAAGCCCTCCAACCGTTCCAGCACTCACCATCCTCAACAGTACTGTAACGGCTGTGGACTCCTACAAGTTCCTGGGCACAATAATCTCAAAGGACTTGAAATGGGACCATGACATCAGCACCATCATCAAGAAGGCTCAGCAGAGGCTGTACTTCCTGCGTCAGCTGAGGAAGTTCAACCTGCCCAAGGAGCTGATGGTGCAGTTCTTCACCGCCACCACAGAATCTGTCCTCACCGCATCCATCACAGTGTGGAGCAGTTCAGCCACCAGCCATGACACCCACAGACTGCAGCGCATCATCAGGTCTACAGAGAGGACCATCGGTGTAAAGCTACCCTCCCTACCAGACTTGCACATGGCCAGAACCAGGAAGCGGGCAGAGAACATCGTCCGTGATCCATCACACCCTGGACATCACCTGTTCCAGTATCATCTCTCAGGCCGGCGGTTCAGTCAGTTGAGGATCAAGACCTATAGATTACGGAGAAGCTTTTTTCCACACGCCATCAGACTCATGAACAGCTGAACATTAAAAAAGTACTTCTGGACTCATTCTCAACACTCTCAACCATTCTTCTTCCATTCTCTATTTTAACAATCCATTACAGTATTGCACTAGCACTTTATTTAAATACAATCTGCAAATTGCACAATAGTCATGTTTACAGGTGTGTCTTGTGCGCATGTGTGTGCGTGTGTGTAGGTGTGTGTGCGTGTGTAGGAGGAATGCTAGTTTGGGTGTGTCTGTCACTTATTGTGCACTGTGAGCTATTGCAACCAAATACAAATTCCTTGTATGTGTGAACATACTTGGCCAATAAAGTCTGATTCTGATTCTGATTAAAAGCAACACCTTGTGTATTTACTCACTGTACATTTTAAAAGCTCGAGTGAGTGAACAGAATATTGGAAAACTCCAGCAATGCAGTTGATGATCCATTCATACATATACAAAATACAATAAAAAAACAAATTATTATTGTCTATTTAACATTAAAGGAAACGCTGCTCATCCTCTAATCTATGTTTTGTGAAATAATGTTGAAGACAAGTGTGAGTGATTGAGTAACATTTTCCATGCCTTTACCTCTTTTAGTCCAACTGTGCTCAGTACGCAGCAGATCGGCGAGAGGAAGAGAAGATGTGTGATCACCTGATCAGTGCAGCAAAGCATAGAGACCATGTAACTGCCAACCAGCTAAAACAGAAGATCCTCAACATCCTGACCAACAAACATGGAGCATGGGGAACCATGGCACAGAGGTACACAAACACTGGAATATGTGTGTCTAAACCTTTGATTCAAGTCCACTGTAAAGTAAACATTTTATGCTGCAACTCCTTAATGGCTGCAATTGGTGCCAAATGCGGAAAATGAGAACAAGTGCAGCTATAGACAATTTTTTTGAGTGCCTCTTTCAAACCCATGTGGCCATGCAGCAGGACCAGGTGCGAATTTGACAGGTACTATGCAAGAATCATGATTGGGAGACTCAAATGCTCATGAAATCCTAGATGGAAGATCAACAAATGGTGGTTAGTTTTCACCAGTTTTAACATCATGGAACCAGGCAGTAGTCTGTGTTTCAGGTGGGTGAGTCAAGCACCATAATGGAGCTTTAGTGATAAAGTGATTTATTTTGCCTACTGTGCTTACACACAGAGGATTTTGTCCTCCACATTTAACCCTCATTGAAACACACACATACACACACTGGTGAAGTAAGCACAGGAGAGGTAGGTAACTTTGTACACAGCACCAGGCGACTGCCCCAGCTTACAGCTTTGTACACAGCACCAGGCGACTCCCCCTTAGCAGTACTAATGCCCAGCAATCAAGGTTGGGCTGTTGAACCAGCTTCAGGTACTGCTGCCGAAAGACAAGTTAGTATGTGTCACAAATCAGTAAGTGAAACGTGGTGCATGAATCATACTTATTAATGTGTGATTTAAGATGGAAATCACACAGAGATCAAATAGCTGAGTAAAAGGTTTCTAAAGCTGTGCAGAAATGATGAGTGGTGTAATAACAAAACTGCACTCACTGCCAATTAAGATGGAATTAATTTAGTTGTGATTATTCCATGCGTAACATATTTGCAAAATAATAAATATAGGTTGGCAAATGTAAAAAAAAATCTGAGCAGAATAAATACGGATGAATGCTGCCCTCTAGAAAATCAGGTTAGGACCAGTGTGTCAGCCAAATCACCGGTGACATTGCAACAAAATGGTGATTGGGTTGAGAGGATAGGGTTTGGATGTGAGTGTTTTCCTGTAACCCACTGTGTCTGTTTAGGAGGAAAACAGATGGGTGTCAATCATTTTTCTTCGGTTTTGCAAAAGCAAATCTTTTGGCAACACTGTTTTTTGGTGAGAAATTTTTAGTAGTTTTCCCACCTTACCATAATACTTAAAAGTAGATTTTTATTTAATACTTTTGTTGGGACAACTGATGAGCTTTGTGAAGCTCTGAATGGAAAGTTTCATTGTGAAGTATAGTGAAAAACCGAATTTGAGTTTAAAATGTGTCTGTCTTCAATGTCCTCACTGCTACCTAAGAGGTTTACTATGAAATATTTTTGAAGAATGATGCCAGAAAGACAAATAAGTATCAGCAGTGTAAAAAAATAGACAAGTAAACTTTAAACTGGCGCCATTAACTTTATACTGTTTTAGTGCATTTAGAAAAGTCAACTAATGCAAATTAAAGTATCAGAAGTATCAGATTGTCCCCAATTGGGCGGAAGACTTTTTCTATGTGCACAAAAGGCCTTTTGCTCTTAAGAATTGTTGACATATATGTCTAAATCTGTTTTAGTGAAAATTCTCTCAGAGATAATTCCTCCACTTCACAGGTATGGCATATCATGATGCAGATTAAACAGCATGATTATTGCACAGGTGTGTCTTAGGCTGGCTAGAATAAGTGTAAGTTTTTTTGGGCGTGTGCATTTGGTTAATTTGGTTTGCTGACTACAGTTTGCTAACTGCAGGAATGTCCACTAGAGCTGTTGTCCATAAATTAAATGTTAATTTCTCCGCCATTAGCCATGCTTAATAACAAAGATTTATACAAATATGTAAACACTATTTTAGAGAAAAATGGCTTTTGTGTACATAGAAAAATCTCAGATTTTTGGATTCAGCTCATGAGAAATGGGAGCAAAAACAAAAGTGTTTTGTTTATATTTTTGTTTAGTATTTGTGCTCCGTTATATTTACTCTGGCCTTGCAAAACTTTTTGTGTGAATGTAGTTATTCAGTACTCATCGGAACTATTCTGACAGTTTACTATGTAATTATATTTAAACTATTCTATTAAAATAACTACAAACCATTGTTAAAGACTTCTGAATTCTATACTTTAATTTTATGGGCATTGAATCCTTGTATGTGGACAGCTGTGTCAGTTACCTCGCTTACTTCCTTGGCTCCACCTTCCGTTCAGAAACCCATGTCTGATTTACCGTTTGTCAAATTTTTGTAATACCAAAAGTTTTTTATAATTGATGCAGATTTTGCAGTATTTATGTGTACATTATATAAATGTGTAAAGTATATTTATATAGTTCTATTAATTGTACCTCATGTTTGTCCTTTCTAGTCTGCTGCTTGATTTTTGGCGTTTGGACTACTGGGAGGATGACCTTCGCAGAAGGCGGAGATTTGTACGCAATGCCTTTGGCTCCACCCACTCAGATGTGTCACTCAAATCTCTAGAGGATTATGGTTTGTGTCTTTGTCACTTCATTACACTTTATAAACTTGAAGAACTAACATGACTCCTACCAATTTTAAGCCTTTGAAACTAATCAATTATTTTAATGTTGTCCAAAGTAGCATGATAAATGGATGGATGAATTAACAATAAAAAAATGAAACTGTATTGCAATAATGTAATGCGGTACATTATGTAATATATATTGTAATGCAATGCAATTACAAATGTAATTGCAATAAAAATGTTAATAGATAGGCGGCACGGTGGCTTAGTGGTTAGCACGTTCGCCTCTCAGCACTAGGGATTCCCGGTTCGAATCCCCATCTGGGTGGAGTTTCCATGTTCTCCCCGTGTCTGCGTGGGTTTTCTCCGGGTTCTCCGGTTTCCTCCCACAGTCCAAAAACATGGATCAAGTCAATTGAATTCTCAAAATTGCCCCACATAGAGTGTGTTTGTGTGAGTGAGTGTGTGCCCAGCGATGGATTGGCACCCTGTCCTGGGTCTATCTGCCCAGCGCCCGAGACATTCTCCCCTGGATGGGCATGGGGTACCCCACCGCGACCCTAATAGAGGGTAAAGCGGGAGATAATGAATGAATGAATATTGTAATGCAATGCAATTACAAATGTAATTGCAATAAATATGTTAATAGATAGGCGGTACGGTGGCTTAGTGGTTAGCACGTTCGCCTCTCAGCACTAGGGATTCCCGGTTCGAATCGCCATCTGGGTGGAGTTTCCATGTTCTCCCCGTGTATGCATGGGTTTCCTCCGGGTTCTCCGGTTTCCTCCCACAGTCCAAAAACATGGATCAAGTCTATTGAGTTCTCCAAATTGCCCCATATAGAGTGTGTATGCGTGCGTGTCTGTGTGAGTGACTGTGTGCCCAGCGATAGATTGGCGCCCTGTCCTGGGTGTATCTGCCCAGCACCCGAAACTTTCTCCCCTGGATGGGCATGGGGAACCCCACCGTGACCCTAATATAGGATAAAACGGAAGATAATGAATGAATGAATGAATGTTAATAGATCTTTACAGGTCAGTTTTAAAATATAATATGATTTGTAGATCTTTGCTGTCATTTCTTTTTATAGAAATATATTGGACGTAAACAATCTAAAAGTGCACTTGAACAACACCAGACTACACCGGACCACTTAATAGTCCTAGGTGCCGGACAGGTCGCAAAAGCTGTTGTCTTAATAATTCAGGGACACACCTGACCATGCCCTAGGTGGAACCCCAGATATCGTACTACCGTACTGCCCATATTTGAGTTGGCTCTGAGCCACACTCAACACAGCATTTTAAGGACTGCCCTCAGATGTTGTTCATGCCACTGACAATCGTTAATGTAGATGATATCATCTACAGTATATAAGTAGTGGCAAAATCCATGTGAGGGCAGAGCATTCTGTTAATTAAACACTGAAATGTCGTGGCTGCTTCAAACAACCCGAATGGAAGCATTGCAAATTGGTTTAAACCAAACAGGGTGGAAAAAGGTCCTTTGTCAAATCTGCTGTCAAAGAAAACAAGCAATGTCTAACCAATCGAGGAGTTTGTCAATGCAAGGAATGTGATTACATCCTGAATCCACCAGTGTTTTATGTGTACTCCCTAAGACATGGTATTTGGTATGTCCTTGCTCAATTAGCTTGCTCAAATTGTGGAGGTCCTAGGCCCAGCTTCAGAACAGGGGGGGGGGGGGGGGTCAGTGCGATGAATTAATCCCAGACAATGCTCTGCCAGTCTCCTAAAAGAGGTTTGGCTGTGCACCATGACTCTTGGATTTGTCTCAATGTGGTTTTCTATGGGGTTGGCAGATGCCCGTGAACCGTGTGGCTTTGAATCTTTGCTGTTTACATAATACCCAGCTCCGCTGTCTCAGAACTGCCTTCGCCAAAGACAATGTAACCACCTTTTCTCAAAATTTTTAGAAATTCTGGTGATACACACCTGCCGTGCTTTGCCCCTTTCCACATGCATCACCTCATAGTTAACATCCCCAGCTCTATGACAATGTGAGGTTGGGCTAATGTGCTGTGCTGGTGAGTGCAAACACTTTACACAGTGTTCCAAATTATAATGCAAATTGGATTTAAATTTCAAAAGATTTCATTTTTTGTAATCTCGTACAAAATCTCAGGGCTCTTTGAATCACTGAAATCTCAGACGCCTGTGATAATTAATTTGCCAGATGAATATCTTATTGTCTTCAATAATGTTATTTGTATTTGCATGGTACTGTTCAGAGTTATTTGTCATATAATACAAATAAATCTTAATGGCTCTGTATTGTTTGAAGCTCCAGAAGGAGAGGAGGGTGTGAAGTCAAAGAAGGCATTTCGAAGTCAATCAGTGGTCAGTCAGAATCCTGAGATGGAACTGATGCTGGAGGGAGACGATGATGCAGTTAGTCTGCTACAGGAAAAGGAAATTGACAATCTTGCAGGTACCTAACACATTATAGAAAAGAGATTGTCCAAGCTAAAGTCTTAAACTTGGTTTTGTATTTAAAAAAACATATGTGGTGCATGGTTTCTGTGATAATCTTAGTGTAAATATATGTATTTCATTTTTAGTGTTTTTTCATCCCAAAGTATTTACCTTCAGAGGCAAGTTTTCCACTGAAAGTCTCCAGCTTAACCAGTGTAACACAAACTGAATGCTTTTAGATAAAATGACTCCTGAATCTATGATCAAATTCATTAGCTTATGAAACAGTAATGATGATCTCTGCTTTGAAAACCTGATTTTACTAAATGAACTAATTAGCAGGTGTAAAACATCCAGTATTAATCAACACAACTGCAGCACAAATTCCTAATTTCATCCAATAAACCTCTGCAATGTTTTATGTACTCCATAATTTAACATTGAGATATATTATTAAAAAATCATATGGTTAATCTGATAACCCTGCAAAATCTTGGTGTAACAATTTGTTTGGAATACTGTTTAGAAAATGTTATAATGCATTTGTCTCTCAAAGGTCCTGTAGTTCTTAGTACACCAGCACAGCTTGTGGCTCCTGTAATTGTTGCTAGAGGAACACTCTCCATCACTACAACTGAAATTTACTTTGAAGTGGACGAAGATGATCCTGCTTTTAAGAAGATTGACTCAAACGTGAGTGTTCCTCAAACCATACGTGTGATTATTTTAAATGTAAATCCTTACAAAAAATATACTCTGAAAATATATCTGATGTACAATCTGAATGAAAATATAAAAACTGTGTGCATGTATGTTCAGGTTTTGTCATACTCTGAGGGACTTCATGGGAAATGGATGTTTAGTGAAATCAGAGCAGTGTTTGCTAGACGCTATCTGCTGCAGAACACTGGCTTGGAAGTATTCATGGCTAACAGAAGTAAGGAATGAATGCTGTATTATCGGATAAAATTTCAATAGACATTTGAACATTAGTTGTTTATTCTGTTTATCTTACATATGTTATGCTTTCCATAGCATCTGTTATGTTCAACTTCCCTGATCAAGCAACTGTCAAGAAGGTTGTTTACAGTTTACCCCGAGTAGGAGTTGGCACCAGCTATGGTCTTCCTCAAGCAAGGTGGTATATATTTGAACAGTTAAAATTCTTAGCACTTATTACATGAAAACATGAACAAAATTGATATTTTAATGTATTTATTTAATATATTTAATTGAATTTTCTAAACCTAAAGTGAAAAAAGGGGCATATATATATGTATGTGTGTGTGTGTGTGTGTGTGTGTGTGTGTATGTGTGTGTATATATATATATATATATATGTGTGTGCGTGCGTGCGTGCGTGCGTGCGTGCGTGCGTGCGTGCGTGTATGTGTGCGCGCCTGCATGAGAATGTATGTATATTCTTGATATTCACACTCGTGTGCCATGTGAGTGGCAGCACGTCTCAGTTGTGAATTTCCCCATTGTGGGACAAATAAACGTCTATCTTATCTTATCTTTTCTTCTCTGTATATATACAGTTTGTATGTGTGTGTGTGTGTGTAGATATAGATAGATAGATATGCCTGTACACATGTGCACACACATACACTTACTTACTGGCCACTTTATTGTTATTTTCTAGTCTCAAGTTTGTGTCCATTTTATAAGTTAACATATAGTTAACATGCAGTGCAGTGTAACTGTATCTGTTTATCTGCATAAATAGTTAATTCGCTTTTCTCCAATGATTAGGATTGTCACAAAGCAAGTAGTATTTGGATAGTTACTGAATCTCAGCACCTCAGTGACACTGATGTGGTGATTGCATTGTATTTAGTATTTGTAGTAGTTTCACTAATATAAACAGATTATGCATAGCAGTGTTGCTGGAGTATATAACTGTCATTGACCTATGGTTACTATAACTAACTACACTACATTGGAATTAAACATCTTACTTACTTTTTTAATACAAAATAGTAAACACTTTTGTACTGTTCTGCTTATAATCCTTTGTGACACTTTATTTACAGACGAATTTCCTTGGCCACCTCTCGGCAGCTGTTTAAGTCCTCTAACATGACTCAACGCTGGCAAAGAAGGGAGATTTCCAACTTTGAGTATCTTATGTTTCTCAACACCATTGCTGGTATGAATAAAAAGGAAATAAACATGATTAAACATCTGGAGATCTAGTACAGATAAAATTTATATTTTTGTATGTATATTTGTTCAGGGAGAACTTACAATGATCTGAATCAATACCCAGTCTTTCCCTGGGTCCTCACTAATTACGAGTCTGAGGAACTGGACCTCACTCTGCCAGGCAACTTTAGAGACTTGTCAAAGGTAGCACTCACAATATTAACAATAAGAATAAAAACAAGCATTTTTGTAGTTATTGCTTTGCATGTTGTCTACTATTCCTCTTTTTTTACTTTTTTACTCAGCCAATTGGGTCCCTTAATCCAAAACGTGCAGCCTTTTATTTGGAACGGTATGAGACATGGGAGGAGGATGGAACACCACCGCATCACTACACTTCCCTCTACTCCACTGCTGCCTCCACTCTGCTTTGGCTCCAGAGAATAGTAAGAGGTTTTACCTAATTTTCTGTTATTACTTAGACAAGATAAACATATTGTTTAAGTAAATTAAAGTTATAAAGTGATTTATTTTGCCTACTGTGCGTACACACAGAGAAATTTTTCCTCCACATTTAACCCATTCCCGCAGTGAAACACACACATATACACACACTATTGAAGTGAGCACATGTGTGCTCACAACTGAGGTCAGATGCCCTGGTTGCTTAACCACAAGCACATGACTACCCCATATACTGTTCATATGCGGTCCATTGTATGAATATTAGATTATGAATGGTAGATGCAAAAACTGGCTTTCATCTTATGTTTTATATTAATTTCAAGAGTGTTTAGTGGTTTTGTGACAATATATTTGTGTGATTTGTTGTGAACCTCCAAAATCAACAAATTATGTCTTCATGGACCAGTTGTGTTACATTCTTTCTCTTAGCTGCTGACACAAAGTGGCTAATTTTTCTGTTTTCAGGACTGACATTTTGTGATCTTACAAACAGCTTCAAGTATACATCTGAATCGTGTAAAACTAAAACTAAATAGAATAAAAGAATTAAAATAAATCTAAATAGCATCTCATTAAATATATTTAACACACAATTTGTCAAAAAACAATCCTGTTCAGGTTTTTATTTTTGTTTTCTTTTTTTGCTCTCCAACACTTTACTCAACACTTTATTTGTTAACCTGCATGCTAAGAGAAAAAAAAAACACTTAAACCAAATTTTTGTATATAAATATCTGCGCTCAATTCCCATTATTACACTAATAACCAATTTTAACTACACAATTGTTCGTCCTAAGACATAGCAAATATACACAAGCCCAATTTCAACATGCACTTTAAGCAGTTTTGGAAAACAGCTTATAAAAACACATAATACAGAATAAAATCTTAATTTTCCCTTGTTGTCTTTATTTTTTCAGGAGCCTTTTACAACATTTTATCTGAATGGAAATGACCAAAAGTTTGATCACCCAGATCGAACGTTCTCAGGCATAATGCACTCCTGGAGAAGCTGTCAAAGGGATACATCGGATGTGAAGGTACCACATTGTGATGCGACAGTATGTTATAATGGTCACGGTGAATTGCCAAGAAGTTATGAACATATGTACCATATAGTACAACTATGAAACTTCATTCATAGTGTTAATCTGTTTAAATAGTTAGTTTTTTTTCCACACAATCTGTGTGACCACAGATTTTTTTATTTCCAGATATAACAATTTACCAATTGTTCATTAAATGTGTAGTTTATTGACATTTTAGTTAATGGTAGTCCATGAAAACATAAAAACAAGATTCACATTATTAATTGCATATTTTGTTTTACAATAAATGTTTAAATGCATATTATTTGACAATAAGTTCTAACCAAATAATGCATTTAGAGAGTAGGCATTCTGCCAATGCTGATTTAAAGTTTAACAGCGCTAGTACAATTACAATGGTATCTCAACCAATGTTTCATCTACAGCTCAGCATGCTGTTTTACTATGCTGTCTGTAACAGTGTAAGGTTTAATTAGCTATCCCTATGCACATTGTAATATTGGCACAGAGGTACAGCATGTAGCACTGCTGCTTCACAGTGTTCTGTTATTTTTCAACATCTCCTAAAACATTCAACATCTCCATTTTAGTATATAAAGGAATGGAACATGACAAATTGCCTCAGTCAGATTTTCCAGTCCTGTTTAACATCTAGGTTGTGTCAGAAATGACATAGAAATGACAATGACAACTAGTGTGCATGTATTTGTTTGTACATACCATTTGGAGTTAAATCACTTGTTGAGTCAAATCACTAATAAACGATAAACTAAATGTATCATAATATTTTGTATGTTTGTATGTTATAACATACAAAAAATATTTTGTATGTTATAACTGTATTATGTAGACATTCTATAAATCCTTACATATATATTTTAAAACAGGAGTTAATCCCAGAGTTTTACTACCTCCCTGAGATGTTTGTGAATAGCAATGGCTATGATCTTGGTTTGAGGGAGGATCGCACACCTGTGTGTGATGTGGAACTGCCTGCTTGGGCTAAGAAACCAGAGGACTTTGTTCGCATTAACAGAATGGTAAGAATTTATAATGAATATTGATGAAATGAGAAATGATATGATGAGTCTCTTTGTGAACTGTCAAAATGACCAACCCAAATTGGTTTTGAGAGTACTGCTCCTTCTGCCATGCAGCCCACATCTGTCATGTTCAAACTTCTATCTCTTTGGGACACAATTTATAGATAATAATATTTCTATATTCCTGTTTAAAATTCACCAAAAATGGCATCGCACTTTAAAAATTTTTTTAAGTAAATACAGAGAACCAAATGTTAGATTTGGTAAGGGCGGCACAGTGGCTTAGTGGTTAGCACGTTTTCCTCTCAGCGCTAGGGATTCCTAGCGCTAGGAAGTTTCCATGTTTTCCCCGTGTCCGTGTGGATTTTCTCCGGGTTCTCCAGTTTCCTCCCACAGTCCAAAAACATGGATCAAGTCAATTGAATTCTCCAAAATTGCCCCATATATAGTGTGTCTGTGTGAATGAGTGTGTGCCCAGCGATGGATTGGCTCCCTGTCCTGGGTCTATCTGCCCAGCGCCCGAAACATTCTCCCCTGGATGGGCATGGGGAACCCCACTGCGACCCTACTAGAGGAAAAAGTAGAAGATAATGGATGGATTAGATTTGGTCATTTATTTATTGAGTAAAAGAATTCAATATTACATATTTGTAAATGTCAAAACATGTAAGACTTTAGGATTAGAAGATTCTTTGAAAATACATTTAGAGTCAGGAGTTTTCAGTTAATTGGATGACATTTAGCTGTAATTAAGTGTTGTTATTTAAAGAACATGAAAACAATATAAAAAGGCTTGGATTCTAGCGTTTACAGCAATCCACAATCAGAGCATTATTACATTAGGAGCGACAAATAAGTGATGCCCAGAGACGATAGCGGCATTAAACTTGAGTAGCAATTAACCTAAGTAGTGGTTAAATTATTCTCCAGTTGTTTTACATTTTTTAAATGTCCAGTATTTTGTTGCCATTAAGTTTAGAATGAGCCAACAGTTTCCATAAAATGGAATGTGGCTTATTTATTATTGGGTATAAAATATGGGTTCATGAGATCTGCAAACCATTGCTTTTAGTATTTTTTTAGTATTGGTGTTGAAATTCCTTTGAATTGCTAGCTATATATATTCCTGTTTAACAAGCAAATTCATCTGTACTAACGGTCCTTTTCAGGCTTTGGAGAGTGAGTTTGTTTCATGTCAGCTGCACCAGTGGATTGACCTTGTATTTGGCTACAAACAGAGAGGACCAGAAGCAGTGAGGGCTCTCAATGTGTTCCACTACATGTCCTATGAAGGATCTGTCAGTCTGGACACAATTGCTGACTTGCAGCTGAGAGAGGTCAGATACACATGATATTCATTCATTCATTCATTCATTTCCACTTATATGGAAGTGGAAATTAATGGGGGGGCTTCCTCATGCCCATCCAGGGGAGAACGCTTTGGGCACTTTGCAGAGACACTCAAGACAGGCTTGGCACACACACTCACACAGACACACACAAACATACACTATATGGGGCAATTTAGAGCATTCAATTTACCTTGAATCCATGTTTTTGGACTGTGGGGGGGAAACCGGAGAACCTGGAGAAAACCCATGCGGACATGGGGACAACATGGAAACTCCATCCAGATTGGGATTTAAAACAGGACTCCCCAGCGCTGAGAGGCGAACATGCTAAACACTGAGCCACCTTGCCGCCCACACATGATATTGTCTTTTATTAAAACATTGCTTTACATGGTTACTTCGATGTGACAATTGTTTCCTTTAGGTCACTTCTTTCTTTCTGTCTGTCTATCTGTCAATTAATTAATTAATTTATTCATTCATATTTAGTTTTTTTTTTTTTGCTCTGTTTTGTCTTTCTGTCCAGTCAATGGAGTCTCAAATCCAAACTTTTGGCCAGGTTCCGTCTCAGCTTCTGATTGAGCCTCATCCTCCCCGTAGCTCTGCCATGCATTTGGTAAGACTTTTACAACATTACATTCTGGTACAACTCTTTTTTTTTTGTTTTGTTTTTACTATGTAGCTAATGTAGCGAAATAAACACCGCAGCAATATTTTTATTTTACTTATTATTGTGTGACAATATTAACAATTTCCATAATACAATTAAAATGATAATAATAAAATTTTAAAAATTCAAAAGGTAACATTATTAACTTTAATCCTTTACCTGTTGGTTTGTATTCTTGATTATTTTTTGACCATTAATTTACAGTTTCAGGTTTATTGTTATAAAATGATATTTATGACCCATGTAAATACTTGGATTAAGTCATGACTTGAAATAATATGGTAAATGCTGATAAATATCTGACTGTAAATATTATTGTTGTTTTTAAAAAATGCATGTTTTTGTAGTGAGGACACTTTATAATTTGGATCAGCCATAACAGAGACTCCTCTGACCTAAATTAGAACAACCAACCCCGTCTCCTTGCCCCTGCCTACATTTCTTCCAATGCTCCTGAAGGTTCCACTCTAACCTGCCATTGTCCTTGATTTTTCTCCATTTCTTCCTTATCCTGTCCTTCATGCTCCATTTTGCCTTTCCTATTACTTTTCCTCTCTGTGCTTCCCTGTCTTCTTTTTCTTGCCGTCTTTCTCTTTATCAGTGTTTCCTTCCTCAGAGTCCACTCATGTTTAAGGATCAGATGCAGCAGGATGTGATTATGGTGCTAAAATTTCCATCCAACTCACCAGTGACACATGTAGCCGCAAATACTTTGCCCCACCTTAGCATGCCTGCAGCGGTCACGGTCACCTGCAGTCGCCTGTTTGCTGTCAATCGCTGGCACAACACAGTCGGTAAGTGCTAAAACTGTTTTCTATCTGTTTTGACACTTAAATGACAGTCTTAAAACACCTATGATGTTTTCATATGGTATATGTATAATGTTTACTTATTACTATCAGATATGGGTATATTACTGTGGAACTAGTTTTGGCCATGGATAGCCCTGATTTCTTGTTGAAATGTGGCTCGCAGAAAAATAGGTCAAAATATTTACCTCATTTATCACCTACAGCAACTATACAAACCTGTTTTTATGGATATTTCTGTTCTAATCAAACATAAGACATCATTAAAGCACTGTGCATTTATTTATTATATATATATATATATATTATAACCTGGGCAGAACGGTGGCTTAGTGGTTAGCACGTTCGCCTCTCAGCGCTAGGGATTCCCGGTTCGAATCGCCATCAGGGTGGAGTTTCCATGTTCTCCCGTGTCTGCGTGGGTTTCCTCCGGGTTCTCCGGTTTCCTCCCACAGTCCAAAAACATGGATCAAGTCAATTGAATTCTCAAAAATTGCCCCATATAGAGTGTGTCTGTGTGAGTGAGTGTGTGCCCAGCGATGGATTGGCGCCCTGTCCTGGGTCTATCTGCCCAGTGCCTGAGACGTTCTCCCCTGGATGGGCATGGGGAACCCCACAGCGACCCTAATAGAGGATAAATCGGGAGATAATGAATGAATGAATGAATATTATAACCTATAGGTCAGGTATTATACAAGCTTTCATAATAAAATTTTGTTGACATGTGCCCAGCGCATGCATTCTGCCACCTTATACTACTGTGGAAATATTTTAAAAACACTAAAATAATTTCTCAAATCTGAGTGTTACATTAGCGCATAATTCATTCTAAAAGTAAATGCTTTTACTCTGTCTGAAGAGTAAAGTGTGTTTTTGTAAGTTACAGAAACTTCTGAAGTTTAGATAAAGGGGGTTGGGAATTTCTCTAGCGGCACTCCAGCTCATTTGTGTGACAATGGGCACTAAGTGGCGCACTGTAGGGGAGCGGAGGATTTGTGCTCACATACGCACGCCGAAAATCTTTGTGGTTCCAAGGAAACCAGTGTTAACACGTGTATTATTAAACTGAGATTTAATATCACTAAGTAGTTAAATTATTAGTGACTTAGTCTCAGACTGAATTTTATAACAAAAAATGTTAAAATAGACTTCCGGTTTCCGCTCGACATGTGCTAGACGCGATTTTACGGGCTCTGTAGGGAAAGCAGTATTTTCTTTAATTTAATGCACTTCTGACACACGCTGTTCAAACACAAGGTGACAAACAGTAGGTGCAAACTTTATAATTACTAAATTGCACTCACCATGCCTCAAAAGGCCTCTAAATCTAACAAAGTTCCTGGCGCTTCTCAGCCGCTCATAGGGCCTGCTCTGGCGGCCTCATCCTCGACCTCACCTGTGACATCCCCCCCCGACGACCCTGCTCTGGTATCACGCATTGTCCTGCAGGTTCTGACTGAGCTGAGGGCGATTTTTAAAGAGGAGTTGCAGGCGATGAGAGAGGAGATGATTAAGGACATATCAGTTCTGAGGACGGACTTCTCAACTTTGAAGTCCACAGTTGGTGAGATGGAGCGGTCCCTGTCCTCTTATTCTGATGAGACAGTCACGTTGCGAGCAAAGACAGAGGCCCTGGAGAAACAGGTGGAGGCTCTCAGTGCCAGAGCTGATGATTTGGAGTCGAGATCGCGGCGCCAGAATCTCAGGATTCAGGGGGTGCCTGAAGAATTTTCGGTGACTCCCGCCTCGGTCTCTGAATTACTTAAAGAAGCGCTCGGCCTGGAGAATCTGCCTGAATTGGACCGCGCGCACAGGACGCTGGCTCCAAAAAGAGCCGGTGTAACCAGAGCGATCATTGTTCGTTTTCATCGTTACTTTGACTGTGTCGATGTTCTGAGACGTGCGAAGCAGAAAGGCTGGATGGAAGTTAGAGGTATGAAACTGGCTGTATTCCAGGACTTCACCGCTAAAGTGGCCAAACAGCGCGCCGCGTTTAACGAGGTGCGCTCGCTTTTGCGCGGGAAAGGCGTGAGGTTTGCACTGCTGTTTCCAGCGAGGCTTCGTGTTACTGTGGACGGCAAAGACACGGTGTTTACATCCGCTGCGGAGGCAAAGGAGTTTATATCCAAGATCCACTGAGTTTTAAACATTGTGACTCGGAGCCAGAGATTTAACTTTCGTTCCTGTACTGTTAATACACGCGGAGACGTTGGGACCCGCGTCACACACTTCCCGTTCAAGTGAACTTAATAGATATTATTTTGGATTTGGGACAGACCCTGTTCTTGGCTTCACGACTGAAACCTCTGAGGGTAGCGTGGATGGAACCCGTTATCACTTCCTTGTCGCACACTTCATAGTGCACTTGAAAATTAACCACGCTGCTGTGCATAGTATTGCGGATTAGGACGCGCCCTGAAGCTGGGGCCGCGCACCACTGCTTGCTCTGCATATACTCAGAGAATAACTGTTACATATTGTGTTTTAAAGTTGATGTTTGAATCTAGTCCCGAAGTGCTTTAAGGGAGGATGTTTTGTTCTCACAATGTTATGGCTGTTTTCGTTTGGACCAATAAGCGTTTATGCTGTTTATTGATGACATTCACGGTGATGCTGTGATTAAGCCTTGTTATCTTTTAGTTTTTTTATGTAAGACTTGTGTACAGACTGCACCTCATAAGGATTTTTTAATATGGTACTTGTTGCCCTGCGGAGTCCGAGTTCGGACACATGTTGAGCCATCGGGGCGCACATTTTGGGGGTTGTCTTCGTCGCGTCCTTCCCCTCTGTTCGGGTTGGGAGGTGGCGGGGCGGGGGTAGGGGTAGGGGGTGGGTGGGTTCGTTATGTGGGTTATTTATCTTGTATTTATTTATTTATGTATCTATTTTCTTTTACTATTATTATTCCCTCCCTCCCTCCCCCCCCCCCTTTTTTTTTTTTTTTTTTTTTTTTTTTTTTTTTTTTTCCCCCCCCTTCCTTCCCACTGCCCTTCTCCCTCAGCCGGCTGTTTTGGCTTCACACTATTACAATTACAAACTTAATTGAATGAGTGCACCTCAATCTCTACCGGGCTCTAGCCTAAATTTCATATCCTGGAACGTCAGAGGCTTAAATAATTCAGTTAAACGTGCCAAAATTTTTGCTCATCTCAAATTATTAAATGCTGACATTATATTCCTACAGGAGACACATCTTGAGAATGGACACCACAACAAATTGAAATGCTCTTGGATTGATAGTTTTTATCACTCTAAATTCAGAACTAAAAGCAGGGGAGTAGCCATCCTTATTAGAAGTGGGGTCTCGTTCGATGTAGATGATGTTATTGTTGACGTAAATGGAAGATTTTTAATAGTCCGTGGAAAATTGTGTAATGTCCCAGTTCTGCTTGTGAATATTTATGCCCCAAATTGTGACGACCCGGGTTTCGCTCACAAGATATTCCAATCTTTACCTGATTTGCACACTCATTCTTTGATACTAGGGGGGGACCTAAATTGTACAATTAATCCAACACTCGACAGATCAGATTCGCGTGCTATACCCCGCTCCTTACTTTCTGAAGCGTTGGCTGACTTTATGTCTACTAATGGTCTCCTTGACCCTTGGAGATTTTATAACCCACAAGCTAAGGTTTTTTCATTCTACTCCCACCCACACAGAGTTTATTCACGTATTGACTACTTTTTTATTGACAATTCTATTATTTCAAGGGTTAAACATATCAGTTACCACCCAATAGTTGTTTCAGATCACGCCCGGTGGCACTTAGCATTAATTTTCCAAAAAATTACAGGTTTACTACTCCGTGGAGGTTAAACACACTCCTATTATCTGATAACGCTTTTAATAATTTTATTTCATCCTCAATAGATGATTATATAGCTCTTAATAAAAGTGATTCAGTTTCTTACTCCCTTTTGTGGGAATCACTTAAAGCTTATCTGCGAGGCCAAATTATATCTTACACGTCGCATTCGAACAAAATGCGTAAGCTTAAGTTGCAGATATCGCTAAACTGATATCGCTAAAGTGGATGAACTTAATTCAGCGAACCCGTCACCCCAGCTACTGAAACAACGTTTGGAGTTACAAACAGAGTATGACTTAAATTCCACAGCCGAAGTTGAGAAGCTCCTCCTTCGTACACGGAGTGCATTTTTTGAGCACGGCGACCAACCCTCAAGACTGCTAGCACATCAGCTGAGGGGAACGATGGCCTCACGGTCCATTTCTCGTATTGTTGATTCCGCTGGTGAGCTCTGTACAGACCCGCTGGCCATAAATTCCGCTTTTAAGGATTTTTATGCAGCACTGTATCAGTCCGAATCTTTGCCTGATAGTCGTCCTTTTTTGACAATTTGGGGCTTCCAACTTTGGGCCCGAGCGTGGCTGGTGATCTTGATTCCCCTTTAACTTTGGCTGAGATTATTAGTTCTATTAACAATATGCAAACCAGTAAGGCACCGGGACCAGATGGTTTTCCGGTCGAATTTTTCAAAAAATTTAAGGACAAGTTGGCGCCGTTGCTGTTGACCGTGTTTGATGAGTCCCTGAGCTCGGGCTCTCTTCCACCAACTTTACGGGAGGCATCTATATCTCTTTTACTAAAAGGGGATAAAGATCCAACATCGTGCTCCTCATACAGACCGTTGTCCCTCCTGAATGTTGATGTCAAAATTTTAGCTAAGGTTTTGGCCTCACGTCTTGAGGATGTACTCCCGGATGTAGTTTCACATGATCAAAATGGTTTTGTCAAAGGTCGTCATCTTTTCTTTAATGTTCGCACACTTCTAAATGTGGTTTATTCTGATCATTCCCTTTCTGTTCCTGAAGTCATAGTATCACTGGATGCTGAAAAAGCATTCGATCGGGTCGAATGGGAATATATTTTTACAGTTTTACATCGATTTGGATTTGGCGAGAAATTCATATCCTGGATTAAATTACTTTATACACGTCCCCGAGCTAGTGTGCGTACGAATAATTCTAATTCGGAATACTTTACATTGTCACGTGGGACTAGACAAGGTTGCCCTCTCTCTCCGTTGCTGTTTGCTTTAGCTATCGAACCACTTTCCGTGGCACTAAAATCACTCACATCATTTCGAGGTCTATCTCGGGCTGGGGTGGATTTAAAATTGTCATTATATGCGGATGACCTACTTTTATATGTGTCCGATCCAGCTAACTCTCTTCCCCCCATTCTTACACTTCTTAAGACATTTGGCACATTTTCAGGTTACAAGGTTAATCTCCAAAAAAGCGAATGTTATCCTGTTAACGTTCTAGCTTTACGTCTAAATCAAGCAGATGTGCCATTCAAATTGACACCTGACGGCTTTAGATATCTAGGTGTTCATGTTTCCCGCACTTTGCCGCAATTGTTTGGTGCGAATTACTCCGTGCTGATAGATAAAATAAAAACAGACTTACAGAGATGGAGATCTCTTCCCCTTTCGTTAATCGGTAGGATAAATGTCATTAAAATGAATGTAATGCCAAAGTTTCTTTTTTTGTTTCAAACTCTTCCATTGTATTTACCAAAAACTTTCTTTAAAACGTTGGACCAGCTCATTTCTACGTTTTTGTGGGAGGGACGGGTTCCCAGGGTAGGTAAATCTCTGTTACAGAGATTCAAATTTGAAGAAGGCCTTGCACTGCCTAATTTTAAATATTACTACTTTGCAGCGCACATCCAAAAGTTACTGTGCTGGCTTCACTCCCCTGATCTACAGTGGTGCACACTGGAGACCCATTCTTTTAAATCTTCATCCGCACTGGCACTGATGGCTTCGTCCCTCCCGCTCAAACTGTCCAATTACACAAAAAAAACCCTAGTGCTTTCTACTCTACGTATCTGGGTGCAATTTAGAAGGTGTTTTGGATATACAACACCTTCTTTGTCATTGCCCATTTTAAACAACCATTTGTTTCCTCCGGCGCAGGGTGATTCGTGCTTCCAAACATGGCACAACAGGGGTATTAAATGTTTTCGAGACCTTTATAGAAACCAAGTTCTTTGTTCTTTTGGACAGTTATCATCTGAGTTCAATCTCCCAGCTTCACATTTGTTTCGTTATTTTCAAATCAGACACTGTCTTTCCTCTTTTTTTTTGATTACATTCAGCTTCCAAGTGCTCCACCTTGGGATGACTTTTTGACATTGAATCCTCTTGAAAAGTCTTTTCTATCCAGGATTTACTCCAAACTTCTGGAGCTAGATGCACCGATGATTGATAGGGCTAAATTAGCTTGGGAGCGAGATCTAGCGAATACTTTTACTGGGCGGTGGTGGGACAGAGCAATTAATGCGGTTCGCCGCTCTATCCCATGTGCAAGGCTACAATTAATACAGTTTAAAGTTTTACATAGGGTCCATCGTTCAAAGTCTCAGCTCGCCAAATTTTACCCTGACTCTGTCAGAGATGTTTGTGACAGGTGTGGAGCCTCTCCTTGTGATTTGGGACATATGTATTTTTTCTGTCCTGCGCTTCGGAGGTTTTGGAGCGGGTATTTTGATGCTATGTCAAAGGTCCTGGGGTCCACTCTAGAAATGTGTCCCTGGGTGGCGATATTTGGTCTCCCCCTTAACGAATCCCTGTACAGCGCTACAGGGTTAGATGTATTGTCTTTCACCTCATTGGTGGCCAGGCGATGCATTCTAATGCTTTGGAAGTCGTCAAGCCCCCCTTCGTTTTCTGTTTGGCTACGAGAAGTCATGCGATTTCTTAAATTTGAGAAAATTAGATTTACTCTAAGGGGGAATACGGAAAAGTTCCATAAGAAGTGGTATCCCCTCTTGGATTACTTTAGGTCGATGAAGACAGCCCCAGCCGACTGAACCCCCCCCCCCCCCTTTATTTTTATTTATTTATTATTATTGTTATTATTTATTTTTATTTTTATTTTATTTTTTATTATTTTTTTTTTATTTTATTTTATTTTTTTATTTTATTTTTTATTTTTTTTATTCTAGGAGGTTGGGTTTGGGTGGGAAGGGATAGGGTTGGAAAATATAAAAAAAAAAAAAAAAAAAATGGGGGAAGAGAAGAAGAAGAGAAAGGAATATAAGGAATGTGTGTGAAATTGTTTGTGTATGTAAAGATTCTTCTTTTTCCTCAATAAAAAGATTAAAAAAAAATGTTAAAATATGAATAAAAATATGGAAAGCTGAAAAACTGATTCTAAATATAATTAAGCATCTTTTATTTAGGGAACTTTAAACTGAGCCCAATGAAAACTAGCGCAATTGCATGTTAACTGCATGTTAACTGCAATTTACATTTAAAGGATGGAACTGATTTGGTCCTCTTTTTCTTTCTTCCTATGTGTTTTTGGAAGCATAAATGCCAGAAAGCCTATTCTATGAATATGCCTACTTTAAATTTAGGTGAATCAGATAAGGTAGTACTGATTTGCCTGAATTTGGTAGTACTGCATCTTGGTCTGTAGGTGGCAGGCTGAAACTTTAGAAAAGGCGTCACCAACTTTTTTGGAACTACACTCCCAGGGTACTATGTAACACAGTGGCTACTTGTTTATTTCAAACTTCCTAAATAAAATACATTATACAAAATACATACCTACATAACAACCTTTAATGATAATATTATTAGTATTAATAATAACAAAAAATATCTGATCATGTCTGATCACATGTTAAAGAATCTTCACAATAAATATTAACAATTATTTACCATGTTAGGGGAAACAAATATATTTAAACAAACAACACTATTTATATCTCAATGTTATAACATTTAAACATTTCTACATCTCAGGTATTTTTGTGAGTATCTCTCTTGATAGTTTTCTGTTAATGAAATCACTTGTAGCATTTTTTACAAATCACACGTTTTGTTATAAATTCCTCTTTTCTAACATTTTTCAGGCAATTATTATCTGTTATGTCTTTAAATCATGTGACATTTTTACAACACTGTTATCTTTGCAA
This sequence comes from Corydoras sp. C115, assembly GCA_019802505.1. Lineage (NCBI taxonomy): Eukaryota > Metazoa > Chordata > Actinopteri > Siluriformes > Callichthyidae > Corydoras > Corydoras sp. C115. Next base: position 1,456,062 of record JAFMOC010000140.1, read on the forward strand.
CATTGTTGTCCATATTTGTACAATTTGTCACATTTCTTTATCAAGTTTTTATTCATAGCCAAAAAAACTCCCCAGTAGTTGTTTTTGTGACTTTTTCACCAATCTCATTAGTTGCCTTTAGCTCACAGGATTTTTATACCCATAGCACTTTGCCATCACCACCAGCCCTCAAATGTAAATTACAAAATTTACTTACACTGTTATTTCACTCTTCACTTTCTCAAGTGGTCTTAGTTTTTCTGTATTTCTGTGAAAAGAGTGGAAATCAAAAGTCACCAAAACCGCAAAAACAAAAAACCTCTACATTACTGTACACCACAGTCATAAGTCTTAAAATATTTTTTGTAACAGAGTTTTCAATAGTTATTTGTGCTCAAAAAGATTTATTGGAATATAAAACTTACTTCACCAATCATTGTAAAAATAGGTAATGTGTTTTATTTAAATATTCTGACCCCTATTTTGGCCCCTATTGTTGGTGATATTGATGTATCACTTCATCTCAGCACAGTTTGTCTTGCTCATAGTAAAATTCTGATTCTAGTGCATATATAAGCTGTACATACAATTATCTTAATTTTATAAAAACATCAAAAACAAAAGGAGCTTATTTAAAAATATTTTAGATGAAGCTGCATGGTGATTCTTAGACGGCAACCAAGTTCCCGTGGCCACCAAGCTCTGCTTTAAATTGTTGCAAGTACTTAAAATGAATCATGTTTGGCCTTTCCAGAATTAAAATGGGTATTAAACATCAGTTTACTTTGATAATAGCAGTCTAACTTGATCTGTAATTTAGAAAACATTGCTTTGAAAGATTTTCAAGTTTCAAGTTTATTTGTCATTTGTGCTCCATGTTGGTACATGTACACATAGAAATTCTTGAGGTGAGGCATCAGGATATAATTCTACATAGAACATAAAATGAAATACACAATATTTACATATGCATGCGCCATAAAATATATATAGTATATATATATATATATATATATATATATATATATATATATATATATATATATATATATATATATATATACAATTTAAAGTGACTGGTGTAAAGTGACATAGTGAAAAAGTAGGAGTGGGGGAGTTTTTAACTGTTCATTTTGTTTAGTAGCCTGAAGTAGCCGGGTTGTTTTGGCCGGGAAGCTTCGGTACCTTCTGCCTGATGGCAGTAAGGTGAACAGTCCATGTTCTGGATGACTGCTGTCCAGCTGGATCCTACGAATCTTACTTGTGCTGCGAGTCTGGTAGATGTCCACAAGAGCTGGGAGTTTATTCCCGATTATGGACTCGGCTGTCCTCACCACCCTCTTCAGGGCCTTGTGGTCACAGGTGGAGCAGCTGCCCTACCAGACGGTGATGCAGCCTGTGAGGATGCTCTCAATGGTGCACCTGTAGAAGTTGGTGAGGATAAGGGGTTGGAAACCGAATTTCTTAAGCCTCAGCAGGAAGAAGAGGCGCTGACGTACAGTTTTCACAGCAGTGCTGATGTCTTCATAGCCAGGTGGGGGCCAGGTGAGGTCTTCATTGAGGTGGACACCAAGAAACCTCACACTGCTGACTCTTTCCACTGCGGCTCCGTTGATGTAAAGAGGAGCGTGACTCCCCTTCTGCTGCTTCCTGTAGTCCATGATGATCTCCTTGGTTTTGCTGACATTGAGACAGAGGTGGTTGTCAGAGCGCCACTGTGCCAGAGTGCAGATCTCGTCTCTGTAGGCCTTCTCATCGCCGTCGGTGATGAGGCCTAGGACTGTCGTGTCGTCAGCAAACTTGAAGAATATGTTAGACGTGTCTGGCAGCACAGTCATGCGTGTACAGGAAGCACAGTAGGGGGCTTAGTACACTGAGGGGCCCCAGTGCTCAGAGTCAGAGTGGAGGAAAAGCTGTTTCCTACTCTCACCACCTGGGGTCTGTTCGTCAAGAAGTCCAGTATCCAGTTGCAGAGATGTGTGTTTAAGCCCAGGTCTATGAGTTTTGGAATGAGTTTGGCAGGGATGATGGTGTTGAATGCTGAGCTATAATCTAGGAACAGCATTCTAACATAAGTGTTCTTTTTGTCCAGGTGTGTGAGTGCAGTGTGAACGGTCAGTGCGATGGCGTCATCTGTGGATCTGTTGGGACGTTATGCGAACTGTTGAGGGTCCATGGTGGTGGGAAGTGTGGAGCAGATGTGTGACTTGACTAGCCGCTCGAAGCACTTCATATTCAGATGTGAGTGCGACGGGTCGGTAGTCATTCAGGCAGGAGATGGCTAATGTCTTCGGAACCGGGACAATCATCATTCTCTAAAAGCATGTGGGAACCACTGACAGACTCAGAGAGAGGTTGAAAATGTCAGTGAAGACCCCAGCAAGCTGGCTGGCACATGCTCTAAGGACCCGACTGTGGACATCATCAGGACCAGGTGCTTTGCGTGGGTTGATGGATTTGAAGCATCTAATGTCCTCAGACGTGGAGATGGTTAGGGAGTAGCTCTCCTGATCTAAAGGGAGTTTAGCAGCACGGGAGGAGTTGTTTGCCTCAAAACGAGCGTAATGAGTATTTAGCTTATTAGCTAGTGAGGAGGGCAACCCCATGTCACAGCTCGTACTGCTTTTGTAGTCAGAGATGGTACGTAGACTGCTCCACATACGTCTGAGATCAGAACCCTGGTAGTTGGTCTCCACTTTGTCCCTGTAGTTCCTTTTGGCCAGGTTGATGGTCCTCTGGAGGTCATATCTGGCAAACTTGTAGCTTGCTGGATCTCCAGAGTTGTAGGCAGCGGTCCGAGCTCTGAGTTTTGCCCGAACCTCAGCGGTGATCCATGGTTTCTGGTTAGGAAATGTTTTGACATTGATTTTGGGGACAATGTCATCAGTGCACTTGCTTATGTAGCTTGTGATGGAGTCTGTGAGTTCATTGATGTCTGTGCCTGCTGTTTCACCAAACATCTGCCAGTCAGTGGAATCAAAACAGTCCTGAAGTGTGAAGATGGCTTCCTCACTGCATTGATAGACCATTCTGTGGATTGGAGCTGTCTGTTTAAACTTTTGTCTGTATACAGACAGAAGGAGAATGGAGGTGTGATCTGCTTTACCGAAGGCTGGGCGGGGGAGGGCTTTGTAACTGTCCTTGATGGGTGTGTAACACAGGTCCAGGATCTTTTCTCCTCTGGTGGGGAATTTAATGTGCTGGTGGTATTTGGGCAGGACTGATTTCAGGTTGGCCCTGTTAAAATCCCCCACCACAATAAAAACAGCCTCTGGATGCATGTTCTCAAGTCCATTGATGTTATTGTATAGCAGCTTTAGTGCACGGGTCTTGTCTGCTTGAGGGGGGATGTATACTGTAGTCAAAATGACAGCTAAAGTCTCTGGGCAGAAAAAAAGGTCAAACTTTGACTGTGATAAATTCAATCTCTGGAGAGCAATGGCTGGATATCACTGATGCATCAGATCCCCATCGTGAGTTCACCATAACACACACTCCGCCTCCCCTGCTCTTACCGGAGTCCTGTGTTCGGTCCTGGCGGTGGATGGAGAACCCAGCCGGTGTCACGCTGTTGTCTGGAACGTCCGCCGATAGCCACGTCTCTGTGAGCGCCAGCACGCAGCAGTTCGCGATGTCGTGCTGGAACTTAATCCGGGCGTTCAGCTCGTCCAGCTTATTCTCCAGCGATTGAACGTTAGCAAGTAGTATGCTCGGAAGAGAAGGGTTGAAGTACCTCTTCCTTGTCCTGTTTAAAACATTTACCTGATTGTAAACAAAGGGGCAGCGTGACTGTGAGTGGAAAGCCATTGGTGTCCGCGCTCCTGAATGAATTAAAGTCTGTATAATCTGAATAAAATGAAGAGCGTATGTCCAGAAGTGTTTGTCGATCATATTGGATGATCCCAGATGCAGTTTGCGCATAGAAACTTACAATAAGACATAAAAGAACGTAGAGTTTTACCGGAGCTCTCACCAGTGCAGCCATTCTGCGGCGCACCGGAAAGAATATTATGGTATAATATTCTTTCTTCCAGAGGTCTTTGAAGTAATAAATCATTTTATTAAAAAGCATATCGAACTTACATTTACAAAGTGTCTGATGGAAGGCTGTTAAAGATAAAATTATTTTAAAAGGACTTTAGGCTTTCTTTTGGTTCACATGGCGAAGCATCACTCAAAGTTGTTTATCACTTTTAATATAATATATGTTTTAATATAATCTTTATATTTAAAGAAAAAAACAATGCTAATATAACAGTTGTAAACCATAGTCAGTTCAGCTATTAACAGTAATTATTAGGCCACTTGGTGTTTTCTATGGGTATGTTTTGGTGGTTTTAAGTTTCACAGTTCAAAATTCTTTCATCAAAAAAAAAAAAATCTCAAAAAAGATACACCTGTTCAAACCTTTTTGATGGTTAGGGAAAGATTTCAAAAATACTTAGTGTTGTTAATAAAAATATTTAGCATAATTAGTCAGTTACGGTAATCTATTGCCTTATCGCCTGGGCTTCAGATAGGGTATGATGCCTGGCAAAAAAATGAATTTTTTTGAACTATAACAAACCTTTATCATAAATTAAATAGATCCAGTTGTTCATGTAACTACCCAATTAAAGTAGATTAAGTAAGAGTCTACAAAACAATAGTCCAACTAACTTTAAACCCATTTAAAATAGTTTTTAATATTATATGGCTGATCTTACAAAGTTAAACACAAATGCCCTTAAATAGTCTACGTACATCAAAAATACTACTCTAAAAACTAAACATGAAAAGATTTGTTTAATTTTCAAAAGGCACAAAGTTACATATTTTTTATTAAGGGCAAAATTACTTTTAATTTTCATAGTCTGCAGTAAAAAAAAAAGTAACTGACTGTGAACTTGTAATTGGATTGGTGCCAGGCAAAAACCAAAGTGGAGAAAATAGATGAGAAAATGGAGTTGGACGCTATTGATAAAATTTTATATTTTAGGTTTATTAACATAAACCTAGATAAACCAAGAGCAATGCAGATGGTGATTTAATAAGCATAATCATCTAAATAAGATTTGCCTAATAATTGTGCATACAGTGTATAGTGTCATGTACTTAGACATATTTTCATGTATTTAGTTAATTTACAATTTAACTTGTAACATGTAGCTTTCTTTTTCCTAAAAAACATTTTTGTCAGGTCTCAGGGGAGCTCCAGGCTACTCATTGGATCAAGCTCATCACCTCCCTATTGAGATGGATCCATTGATTGGTGAGGAATACAGCAGCACAGCACACACAAATTAAACAGCTCAAGTGTTGTGGATAAAGCCGTTCTGAATATAGACTATAGATTATCCACCTAATCAACAAATGTGCAAACATATAGGAAAGCATGACTTTGCAAAAATAATTTTAAATCCAATTACAAGTTTGTTTCATCTATAATTAATAAAAGAAGAACATGAGAAAAATGTTTAACATGTATTACATGTATTAGTACATTAATACCAAAATTATGAATGTAAACATTATCATTAAAACATCTGTGGAAATTTTTTTTTTTTAATGTGTTACTCATATTTATTAATTGACTTAAAGTACATAAAATATTGCACATTTCCTCTGTCATTAAGTTTGTATGGGGCACATACAATATTTAAAAATACTTTTAAATATTTTTAAGCTGTTTATAACATACCTTGATAATATCCCTTCTTTAATTATCACAGCTAATAATTCCGGAGTGAACAAAAGGCAGATCACTGACCTGGTGGACCAGAGCATTCAAATTAACACACATTGTTTTGTGGTCACTGCTGACAACCGATATATTCTGGTGTGTGGGTTCTGGGACAAGAGCTTTCGAGTATACTCAACAGAAACAGGTATGTTATTTCTTTAATTATCTTCTTAATGTTACAGGCCATTGGAAAACCTTCAAAAGTTAAAATTTATTTTTACGAGATTTAAGTCACTACTTATGTACACCAGAGTAGTTTATGAATCAAAAACAGGTTCTGCATGCCATGTTTGTTGTGTCTTTAGGTAAACTGACTCAGATTGTGTTTGGTCACTGGGATGTGGTGACATGTTTGGCTCGCTCTGAGTCTTACATTGGTGGAGACTGCTACATTGTCTCAGGTTCACGAGATGCAACATTGCTGTTGTGGTACTGGAGCGGGAGGCACCACATCATCGGTGACAATCCCAACAACAGTGAGTTAAATTTATGACAACTTTTTAATTAAACAGGGATGAATGCAAAGCACAAATACACATCTGTATTAGGTAGATGATTGAACAATTAGTCAGGAGCGTACCTTCAATGAGCAAAATTCAAAATAAAGCAAATAATGATACATATCCAATAGTATGTGGACAATTGGTTTGTTAATGCTTCAACATATTTCAAACTATTTTATGTGTGTAACTTACTGTGCCGTGTTGCCTATTGTTTTTGAAATTTGCTGTCCAGCTATCACATGAAGTCATGATGATCATGATTTTTAGTCATGTAATGTTTGAATAGTGGCTGGTATGTTTTGTGTTGCGGTATAGGTGATTATCCGGCACCCAGGGCTGTTCTGACGGGTCATGATCATGAGGTGGTTTGTGTGTCTGTGTGTGCTGAGTTAGGTTTGGTCATCAGTGGAGCTAAAGGTCAGCACTTGTTTCCAATTTTATGTCACCAAAAACAATACATTACTAGGTAACTTTAAGGTAGTGAAGGTAACTTTATTAGTTACACCCTAGAGACTTTTGGATTTAAGATCACAGAATGATGTAATATAATTAGTGTAGATTAATGAACCTGTTCTTCTGTTCCGCTACTATAATCTCTCTTATACGACAGTTGCCAAAACTGCTTTTGCATATCTATCCACAACAACAATGAGAAATGTGTGCTTTTGCCAGTGTTGGTCTTAGGCTTCAATTATTATTTTCATAACATTTTAATTTGTTACTTGTTAGCTTAGATGTAAAATCACTTGCGTTACGCAGACACCTAACTATGTATAAATAGTCTTAATGTTGTCTATATGCAGAGTTATATATCTTGTATATGAATGTGCTGTAAGAATGTGTCTTAGTCTTGACAAAAAAAACATAATAATGTGCTTAAATTCTTAATACGCTGTGTTTTTCTGCACTGTACAGATTTAATTTCATGTAACCCTATTGGGTTATGATGTACATTTAGGCTTTAAAAAATCACAATAAAACGTTTTATACTTGCACACAGTCAAAAACTAAAGTGTAAGGTAGCTGCAGGCTAGACAGGTTTCATATTGAATTTACATTATATTTACATTTGGTCATTTAACAGATACTTTTATTCAAAACAACTTACAAGTATCCCAACTTGATGGCTGGGGTCACAACACAGGGACAGCACCCCTGAAGTGATGAGGTCTTGGTCAAGGCCCACATTGGTAACTTAAGTGGGCTTTGAACCCTCAACCATCGAACTCATAACCCATCACACTAACCACTGAGCTACCACAATTTCTTGATCATTTTTTCACTTCCTAAATAACATCATAAAAAGACTGAAATCCCATGGGCCAGTTTAGGTAAAAATAGGTAAAAAATGTTTTAATCATGTTGTTGTTTTTGTGTGTGTGTGGACAGAGGGTCCATGTTTGGTGCATACTATCACGGGAGATTTACTTCGTGCTCTGGAGGGACCAGAAAACTGCCATCAGCCACGGCTCATCTCTGTTTCAAGTGAGGGCCACTGCATTATTTACTATGAGCGAGGTCGCTTTTGTAACTTCAGCATCAATGGCAAGTTGCTTGCACAAATGGAACTTAATGACTCTACTCGGGTAAGCAGTGTATGCTATTAAAATATTACTCTCTAACATGGAAGATGTTTTAAAAATATGCAAACAAATAATTCATCGCTGAGGTTTCTTTGTGTTGCAGGCTGTGCTGCTAAGTAGTGATGGACAAAATCTGGTAACTGGTGGAGACAATGGAGTGGTGGAGGTGTGGCAAGCATGCGACTTTAAACAGCTTTACATTTACCCAGGCTGTGATGCAGGCATTAGAGCCATGGACCTGTCTCATGACCAGAGGTTTGCATACTTTCAAGTAGTCACTTTTCTGCTGAATTAACAAGTAATGATTATTACACTTGCTATTTACAATCTTAGAGCACACCCCCCCACACACCCCCGTCGTCATCGTCGTTAAAAGCTGCTGTTTGGGTTTTAAAGTCAGGAAGAGGGAGAGAGAGAGAGAGAGAGAGCTCAACATGAGCACAACTGTTTACAACAAGTGTAAAATGAAATCGAGGTACTTTTGAAATACGACAAATGCGCTCAATACGACATCACTCTGAGATAAAAGACGTTGAAAATTTGAAAAATATATTTAAGTTAAGTTAAAAAGTTAATAAGTTAAAAATGTAGCGAATGTTGTTGTAATGTAGTTAAATAGACTGAAGTATGTATTTCATTTTTTAAGGTTAAGTTTTAATGATTAGCAAAATATAAATGCACTCTGACTATAAAGTCCGTATTTTAGTTTTGATTAAAGGTTAATGCACTATAGTAAACATTTGTATTAATATATTTAGAATTATTTGTTCATTGATAGATTTTTTTTATGTAAGAAAAAAGCTTACAAAAAGCTAAGCGAACCTAACACTGCTCATTTTAGTTTAGCGCAATCCTATTTTTATATAAATATAAAATAATGCAAAAAGATTTGATAAAGGACGGAACCTGAAAGTATTGTTTTAAATAAATGTTTTTTTAACATCATCGTTTCATCTTGTCAATCACATCATTTAAACTAAATTTAAAGATCATTTGAACTGAAAAAATCGTTTCTGAATCGAAAATCGATTCTGAATTGAAATGTGACCTCAAAAATCGAATCGCCAGAACATGAGAGATTCGCACCCCTAATGAGCACATTGGTTTCTAAGATAAAACACAGTACATAAAACAGTGTTACCAAATTACTTTTCGATAAATACGTAATTGTAAAAAGACCATAATGTATAAAAACTAGAGAATGCTACATATTTGTTATAATATTTGAAAGTAATAGAATAAAACATCCATCCATTCCGCTTTATCCTCTACTAGGGTCGCGGTGGAGTTCCCCATGCCCATCCAGGGGAGAACGTTTCGGGCGCTGGGCAGATACACCCAGGACAGGGCACCAATCTATCGCTGGGCACACACTCACTCAAACAGACAAACACACTCTATCTGGGGCAAATTTTGTAGAATCCCAACTGACCTTGATCCATATTTTTGGACTGTGGGAGGAAACCAGAGAACCCGGAGGAAACCCACGGGGAAAGAGGGGTGGTGTACTTCTTTGTCACACAGTTCTGTGTCTCAAACCAAGCGTAGAAATCATTTACTGCATCTGAAAGCGAGGCATTACTTTCACAGGCAGGTAGTGTTGTCCTATAGTCGGTGATAGCCAGGATGCCCTGCCACATCTGGCATGCATCACTGCTTTTGTTGAAGTGACTGAGGATACTCTGGCTGTGTGTGCGCGATTTGCTTCTCTGATGGCCCAGGACCATTTGGCCCAAGCTGTTCTTAAGACCACAAAGTCACTGGATTTAGTCTATAGCCTACTAGAGTCTATAGCCTTCAGTAGAGTATGCACCTGTGCACCAGTCAGCCACAACTTCTGGTTGGGACGTACTGTATGATGTTCATGGAGACATTCACGTCGTCTGTATGCTTACCGATGTAGCAGGTCATCAATGGCGTATATTTTCTTCCAAGTCATTGGTGTCGCTGTAGGTTGCAGCCTCCCTAAACATCTGCCAGTTAGTGTGTACAAAACAGTCCTGAAATACAGAGATGGCTCCTGCTGGCCAGGTTCTCATCTGTTTGAGAACCGTTTCTGATGAGCGGTTTGTATGCTGGAATTCACAGGGATGTGATCTGAGTATCCGATGTTGGGGCGCGGCTCGGCCTGGTACGTGCTGGGAGTGTTTGTGTAAACAAGATCCAGCATATTTACTCCTCTCGTAGCAAAGTTTACATGTTGGTAAAATTTAGGGAGAACTTACTTGAGATTCACATGGTTGAAATCTCCAGCAACAATGAAGTCTATATGTATGTTCTGTAGTCTGATAATAGTACTGTACAGCTAAGAAAGCGCATCTTGGGATGGTGGGATGTAAACAGTGATGATCAGTAATGTCGTGAATTTCCTCTGTAAATAAAAAGGTCTGTTTTGAACGAACTTAAACCCCACTAAAGATGAAATGTAACTAGAGATTAAAGTAACTAGAAGTAAAATTCAGATGATCTGAGACTGGCTTTAAGGTTCTGCTCTACATATTACAGCAACCAAAAGCATACTGCTACCCCAATAACTCGAATGGTTTCAAGAACTTAGAATTTAGATTTACTTAGTGTTTTAGATTAACCTTGTCAAAGTGCAGAGCTCATTCTTATCTCTGTCAGATCCTTAAATGGTTCCTCAGCAGTGATGAGAAAACATTAGCAAATTGCTAAAAAAAAAAAAATAAATCTTCATGCTCAACATCCATCCATCGATTATCCACCGCTTTATCCTATATTAGGGTCGCAGGGGGGGGTTCCCCATTCCCATCCAGGGGAGAACGTTTCAGGCGCTGAGCAGCTGCACCTAGGACAGGGCGCCAATCTATCGCTGGGCACACACTCACTCACACTCTATAAGGGGCAATTTGGAAAACTCAATTGACTTGATCCATGTTTTTGGACTGTGGGTGGAAACCGGAGAACCTGGAGGAAACCCACGCAGACACGGGGAGAACATGGAAACTCCACCCAGATGGGGATTCGAACCGGGAATCCCTAGCGCTGAGAGGCAAACGTGCTAACCACTAAGCCACAGTGCCGCCTTCATGCTCACCATTTCCAAAAAAAAAAAAAGTAATAGATGAAAATTCCAGATTTGCTAATTTAACTGCATATGTATAAAAATGTACTTCGCACAACTGGACTATTGCCAAATAAATGCAATTGTAACTATTTTTGTGTGAATAAAATATGTCATTATTAACTATTCATTTGTGTCTTTTCAGAACTTTGATTACCGGCATGGCATCAGGAAGCATTGTGGCATTTAATATTGATTTCAACCGCTGGCACTATGAGCATCAGAACAGATACTGAGAGCTGACACATAAATATATCCACACTGTTAGAGATAGGACGTGAAAGAAAGTGAATTCAATACTTTAAGATGGGAGAATTCCTCCCTGCTCCATAATCCACTGAGTGGTTTATGAAACATGGAATGTATGTCAGACCTTATGAAAAGATAACAAACATAAGCTTTATCACTGTTGGGTAGAATCTCTAGGATTGTTGTTAAGCCCCACTTATAATTACAGGTCAAACCAGAAGTCAAAGCCTAAATGCACTATGTTGAATTGAAACAGAATATCACACTTACGTTTTCAGACTTCTTCCACAAAAGAATTAATAATAATCTTCTTCATTAGTTTTAGTTTGTGGGCTAAGAAAACCTGGGCTACACGCACACATGCACACACATTTGAGCATTTGGCTTGTAAATACAAAATGTTTTCAGTATTGTCAGGCAGTCTGAGGGCGCAGCTTTTGGAATCAATGGACTGTTCACCTTTAATTTGTTACTGACTTGCTGTATGTACAATATTGTGTATTAATAATTAAACAACAGCGCTTTGGTGACAATGATCATGGTGACCTTAAATGAGTGCAGACTAAAGCTGTAATTTAATCACAAAACAGGTTTCATTTTCTTCTTTGTATATTTTAGGTAACAGTTTTGTCACATATTGTACATATAGTGACCACTAGGCCAGACAGGCATGTAGGAGGACTGATGAATTAAAACAGTCAATAGAAATGTTACCCCCTCTTATTCATGCATTTTTTTTATTATTCAGAATGTTACGTTTTTTTGTTATTGGCAATTTACACCAATAATATGCTGTGATTTGTTATCAGATTGATTTGATTTTTATTGTTTTGTTTTCAAAACACTTCCCATTGTATTCTTTATGCATTAATGTTGTATTTGTTTAATATTTAAATCATGTGTGACAATTTGGTTGTACAACCACAGAAAGCAATATCATAACTTTGTAGCCAGGAGAGAAAATAGAAACCATAAAAATTTATGAAGATGACCTCTTAATTTAAATGAGTATTAATTTGATTAATTTGAATACAAATCAGTTAATTTCCTTTACATCCTCTTAAAAGAATCGAAATATTTTTGGATCTACATTATGATACTGAAATCTATGTATACATGTTTTCTTGCAAATGTGTAAATAGCCAGGCAAGTTTTAAAAAGAAAAAAAAATTTCATTATGCAATTTCATTTTGCCTTGCATTTGGACATTGATGTGCATATAACTGAGACGGATGTCCAGTCATTAAAAGGCAAATCTGTCTGTGATTAGAGAGTGGCTAGTACTGTACAATTGATTTTGTTTGTATATTTGCAGGATATTTTGTTCTTTACATTTTTGTGACCGACTTATTGCATATGTTTATAATTTATTATTTATGTATGGTTTGTAGAGAGGAGAGGTATCATTATTGTTTAAAAGATGTATGGCAGTTCAACCGAAATTAACTTGACCTATTTCTGCTGTTTTTCACATTTGCAGCGACTTGGATTAGGCGAAAAAATATCACAGGAGTTGTCTCTTCAAATGTTTAGTTATTATATCTTACCAACATATAAATATCAGTTGCTGTAAAATAAAATTGTTTTTGTCGTATTTTCAATAAAATCAGCCAAACATCCTTATGTCTGTATTTTTTTTCCCTGGATAGGCACGGGGAACCCCTCCATGACCATAGTAGTGGAAGATAAGTGGAAGATAATGAATGAATGGATAATAGAGTTTGCCAAATGAACAAATGTACTGATTATTCAAAGTGACAGAAGTATGAGGACATAAAGCAGTAATTTAAGAAGTACCCCCCAGATCAGCAGTTTTAGCAATCCTAAAACTTCTCCCCACTATTGTTTTATATACTGTAATACACAAAATTAGTCATACCTCTGGCAACTTTTTTATTTAAAGTTCCCTTTTTTTTTTAAACAGAAAGGTTTTTGACCAGAAATGACACAGTCTTCCAAAAGATAAGATAAGCTATTTCTTCTTGGCCTTTTGGATAAGATCAAGTGTAATACCTGTTCTTATCAGTTCTAATACAAGGACCATATATTAAACAGATTTTTGGAACAGGGAGATGAAATATGGGCTTGCTTAGGGCCTCCTAGACTTAGGAACCAGCTTTGCAACCTGAAGGTTCTCGGTTGGAGTCAGAAATCAAAAGCAAGCATTTGTTTGCTATAAAAGTCAATAAAAACTTATCAAAATATCTTTATTGTTATTATACCTGATATAAATGATGAGGGTGGCACGGTGGCCTAGTGGTTAGCATGTTCGCCCCCCCCCCAGCACTAGGGATTCCCGGTTCGAATCCCGATTTGGGTGGAGTTTCCATGTTCTCCCCGTGTCTGCATGGGTTTCCTCCAGGTTCTCCAATTTCCCCCCACAGTCCAAAAATATGGATCAAGGTGAATTGAGTTCTTCAAATTACCCCATATAGAGTGTGTATTTGTGTGAGTGAGTGTGTGCCCAGCAATAGATTGGCGCCCTGTCCTGGGTGCATCTGCCCAGCGCCCGAAACGTTCTCCCCTGGACCCTAGTAGAGGATAAAGCGGAAGATGATGGATGGATGGATGGATAAATGACCTGATGAAATTAAGGTGCACTACTCTCTGGTATTACATCCATCCATCCATTGTCTTCCGCTTTATCCTATATTAGGGTCGTGGGGGGGTTCCCCATGCCCATCCAGGGGAGAACGTTTCGCGCGCTGGGTAGATACACCCAGGACAGGGCGCCAATCTATTGGTATTACAACTTAAATAAAATAATAAAACTGTAACTTACATAGACATTACAATAAAGTGAATCAATGTTAATAAAATGGACAAAAAAATAGCAAATATACAGAATATACATACAAAAATAAACTTATGTCAGTACAAGTGGGTGAAAAAATGCATATTGCTCTTATAAAAAAGTGGCATGTTGCAAGTGTTGAAGAAATATTGCACAAACCCAAAAGTTATTTCGAAAAATAATTGAAAACATTTATAATGAGCTATTTCGTCATTTTGCTGCAGTGGGATAAAAAAAAACTAGAGCCACTAGAGAGCTCAGAGTAGTTTAAATGCCGGCCCCAAGCCCAAATGATGTGAGTTCATGACAATTATTCAATACTGGATCGGCCAAGGCCCGGATTAACAACGACTGCCAGCAGTACTGAGAGGAAATTGGACTACTGGTTGCCGAAGACGGGGAGGGGAGCATGTGAGTAGACGAGGAGAAAACAGAAGAGGCAATCGTATATGGACTAAAGGTAAAGCTGGTTTTCAGTTTATTTCCACGCACTATTTCCATTTTCACACTAGCGCTGATCTAATAAACCGGGGGATTAATCCGCTTAGCTTGTAGTGCGTATACAGTGGGTTTGGAAAGTATTCATACCCTTTTAATTTTTTCACTCATTACAAGGGTGGCACGGTGGCTTAGTGGTTAGCACGTTCGCCTCTCAGCACTTGGGATTCCCAGTTCGAATCCCAATCTGGGTGGAGTTTCCATGCTCTCCCTGTGTCCACGTGGGTTTCCTCAGGGTTCTCCGGTTTCCTCCCACAGTCCAAAAACATGGATCAAGGTCAATTGAATTCTCCAAAGAGTGTGTTTGTGTGTGTGCCTAGCGATAGATTGGCGTCCTTGTCATGGGTGTATCTGCCCAGCACCCAAAACGTTCTCCTTTGGATGGGCATAGGGAACCCCCCCTTGACCCAAGTATAGGATCAAACGGAAGATAATGGATGTTTCATTGCAGTCATTTTCTAAAATCAAAAAAGTTTATTTTATTTCTCATTAATATACACTCAGCACCCCATCTTGACAGAAAAAAATTGGTTCAAATAAGTATTCAGACCCTTTGCTGTGACACTCATATTTACATGCTGTCCATTTCTTCTGATCCTCCTTGAAATGGTTCAACTCCTTCATTGAAGTACTGACTGTGTTCATCTAAACTGATTGGACTTCATTAAGAAAGGCACACACCTGTCAATTATAATCAAATATAAGACCTCACAGCTCATGTTCACAGTGCATGTTAGAGCAAATAAGAATCATGAGGTCAAAAGAACAGCCCAAGGAGCTCAGAGACAGAATTGTGGCACAGATCTGACCAAGGTTACAAAAGAAAATCTGCACAAGTCCAAACTGAGCAATCGTGGGAGAAGAACCTTGGTAAGATAGGTAAAGATCACTGTAGACGCATGAGGGAGATGGATGGAAGTTCCACAAATTCAACTATCACTGCAGGCTTTATGACAAAGTGACCTGACGGAAGCCTCTTCTAAGTGTAAGACATATGAAAGCTCTCATAGACTTTGCCAAAAAAGACTTGAAGGACTGCTCATCACCTGCCCATTACAATCCCAACAGTGAAACAAGGTGGTGGAAGCATCATGCTATAGGGGTGTTTTTCAGCTGCAGGGGATAAATGCAGCCAAGTACAGAGATAGCCTGGAAGAAAACCTCTTTCAGGGTGCTCTGGACCTCAGATTGGGCCAAAGATTCACCTTCCAACAAGACAATGACCGTAAGCACACAGCTAAAACACCAAAAGTGAAATGGCAAAGGATCCCCAAATCCAGATGTGAAAATCTTTCATTCCTAAGAAGAAATCATGGTTGCACTAGCTCAATAGTGTGCTTCTGCTTAATACTGAGCAAAAGGTCTGAAAGCTTATGACCATGTGATATATCAGATTTTCTTTTTTGATACATTTGCTAAAATTTCTAAATTTCATGTTTTTTCTGTCAAGATGGGGTGCTGAGTGTACTGTACATTAATTAGAAATATATATATATTTTTTTTTTATTTTAGTACATGGCTGCAATGAAACAAAGAGTGAGTCTCTGAGAGGGGTCTGCATGGAAATACATAGTGTTGATACAAAAGCCAGTTAATAGCACAGGATACACTGGAACAGAGTAATGCCTGTGGCAGGTTGAATCTTTAGCAATATCAGAAGACCCATGGCTGTGTCACAAAATAAGCAGTATAATATAGATTTTTGTACATCCTTGTTGATGGATTCCCACCAATATTTCCTTCAAGTAAATTGAACAAATATGCCAAACCCAAGCAGGAAGAATAATTTGCTAAGGTGATCAGCCTCAAAACGGAGGGTAACTGTACAGGAAGTGAGTCCCATGGAAAAGTGTGGCTAATGTTGCAAGGGTCCATTAAATGGTGTTTTGTTGGGGATCTGGGGATCTTTGTGCTGGCATTTTACCTCTTCACTCAGCTCACCATTAGTAGAGAGTGTGGCTCTAAAATGATGCTATTTCAGGGATCCCCACTAAATAATATGCAGCATCTGGCACTTGTAATTATGATGTTCTGGTCAGTTATGCCCTAGTACCAAACATCAAACCTTGTCTACCATTTAATGACTGTGCTTAATAAGCTCTAAATGCTTTTCTTGTCAATTTTCTTTGAGGTATCATCAGTTCTTCATCCATAACACTGCCAGAGCACCACAGCAATGACAATTACTGGACAGAATCTGGATTTCTGTTGGATTTGGGTGTTGCAGCCACTCCAGGATGGCCTCACTGAACTAATGTATTTTATTTATTTATTTATTTATTTATTTATTATTTTAATTAAAACTGGACACCTGATCACTGCATAATCTGTACATGGATGTCTTGCACTGTTAATGCTGCCCAGCCACTTAAGGAGGACATGTCCTCTACTGGGCCTTGGTCCTCCTAATAAGATAAGATAAGATAAGATAAACCTTTATTTGTCCCACAATGGGGACAAATATTCACATTTCTCAGCAGCAGATACAGAGGAGGGTGAAAAGGTATCCAGTCATTAAAGAGATTTAAACTAGGAAAATTTTTAAATTGAGTTAGAAATCTATATATACAAGATAAAAATCTAATTTTCTAATTTTAGTTATTTACAGTCTTACAGGAATGAAATGAATCAAATATTGCGCATGTGGTGTCTGATTAAGCAGCAGACAGTTATTACAGTTTTTACAAACAGATTATTGAAATGTATTGCACCATCAATGATACATTTATTGCACAGTTATTTTTAGTTTGGTTTAGAGTGGTTACTGGGAACAATGCTGATTGTGCAGTCTAACTGCAGCAGGAATGAAGGACCTACGGTAACGCTCCCTGAAACACTTCGGATGACGTAGCCTGTCACTGAAGGTGCTGTCTAGTGCTGCTAGGGTCTCAAACATTGGGTGGGATTCATTGTCCATATGAGTTGCTAGCTTGTTTAGCATCCTCTTGTCTCCCACCACCTGCAACGGGTCTAAGCGTTCCGCCAGGACAGAGCTGGCCTTCCTAATTAGTTTGACCAGTCTGTTCCTGTTTGCATTCGTGATGCTGCTGCCCCAGCACACCACTCCATAAAAAATGGCTCATGACACCACTGTGTCAAAAAAGGTCCTGAGGAGTGGCCCCCGCACCCCAAATGACCTTAGTCTCCTCAGCAGATACAGTCTGCTTTGTCCTTTTTTATAAAGTGCAGTGGTGTTGTCTAACCAGTCCAGTTTTGTGTTAAGGTGAACACCCAGATACTTATAAGAGTCCACAGAGTCCATGTCCATTCCCTGGATGTTCACCGGTGTTGGGAAAGGGCGACCGCGCCTACGAAAATCCACCACCAGCTCCTTAGTTTTCGCGGTGTTGATCTGGAGGCGGTTACATAGGCACCAGTCCACGAAGTCCTGAATCAACTTTCTGTATTCCCGGTCGTCATCATCTGTGATGAGACCGACAACAGCAGAGTCATCAGAGAACTTCTGTAAGTGACAGTTCAGTGAGCTGTACTTAAAGTCTGCCGTGTACAGGGTGAAGAGGAACGGCGCCAAGACGGTTCCCTGTGGGGCCCCAGTACTGCAGACCACCAAGTCAGACACAGTCCCATGCCCTCACACATTGTGGTCGATGTGTTAGGTAGTCCATAATCCAGTTTGTCATGTGACAGTCCACTCCGATAAAATCCAGCTTGGCCCTCAGAAGTCCAGGTTGGATGGTGTTAAAAGCACTGGAGAAATCGAAGAACATGATCCTCACGGTGCGTTCTCCAGATGAGAAAGAGCTCTGTGGAGAAGGTAGATGACAGCATCATCCACACCAACACCGGGCCAGTAGGCAAACTGAAGAGGGTCCATCAATGAACTCACCAGTGGGGGGAGATGAACAAGCACCAGCCTCTCCAGTGTCTTCATCAGATGGGACGTCAGTGCCACCGGCCTGTAGCTGTTTAGGTCATTTGGATGTGGATTCATAGGCACCGGTACCACGCACGAGGTTTTCCACAGCTGTGGAACGCATCTCAGATTGAAGCTCATGTTGAACATGTATTCAACGATTCCACTGAGCTGGTCGGCGCAGCACCTCAGAAGCCTGGAGCTGATGCCATCAGGACCTGCAGCCTTTCTTGGCTTCATCTTCCTGAGCTCATTTCTCACCTGGATGGTTGAAAGGGTCAAATTGGTTCATGGGGATGGAAAGTGATCAGGTGTTCCAGGTGTATGTATGCTGTTTCTGGGAGCAGTGGGCGGTGGCTGTGAACTGGCTGATGTGCTAATGGGGATGTCCGTGAGGGTGATGGCCGGGTTGTACACTTGAGTCGTTGAAGACAATGGCTGAAGTAGAGGTGTCAGGGTCGTTGGAGGGGAGTGATCAAACTTATTGAAAAACAGATTTAGGTCGTTCACCCATTTCTGATCCCCCACCACCTGGGAGTCTGGTTTCTTGTGGCCTGAGATGGCTTTGAGGCCTTTCCAGATCCCGCTGACATTGTTCTGCTGCAGCTGGTCTTCAATTCTTAACGTAGAACTCCGGCACGGCACCCGCATCTCTTCCTCCTCATCTCGCGGGGGATGTCGGCTTGCATATCGGGTAGCACCGCTGTGTTCCAAAGAGCCAGTAACTGATCCGGGTGTAAACAATGGATCCGTGGCTCCATGTCGGGTCCGCAGACACGGTCATAACAAAGGACAAAAGCAGCACAAGGACCAAAACAAACTCCAAAGCCCTAGTCCTCATTTTGAAAAAATCACAAAAAAATTACCAGAAACAAAAACAACAGAGTGGAAAGTATATAGAAAATATAAAAGAGTGCATAGAAAGAAAGAGTTAAAGATATAGATTAAAAGTATAAAGTGAAAAATGCTCAGTCGTGAGCAGGAGCTGCTGAGACCTGCTGCCACTCACGCGACGCACAGGAAGGAATTTTAAAGAAATGTTTCTTTCTTTAAAAAGAAACAGCTTAACAGGAAGTTTTTTTTGCCACTGTCGCGTCGGCTTGCTCCTCAAGGGTTCCGGCTTGGAATACAATAAAGCTGCTTGGTGATAATGTACTATTGTAAAAAAAAGTGCTATGTAACTAAATGAACTTGAATCTTAGATTCAAATTCCTAAGGTATTGGTGTATAAAGGTCAGGATCGGGTTCTGAGTCACATTATGTGGCCCATGCGTAGGATGACCAGATTCCAATTCACCAGATGTGCACAATAGTGTTGCAAAATAAAAAACTACAATGTTGACAGTTCTTTTAGTACAGGCATTTACATTACATTTACATTTAGTCATTTAGCAGACGAGGCGGCACGGTGGCTTAGTGGTTAGCACGTTCGCCTCTCAGCACTAGGGATTCCCGGTTCGAATCCCCATCTGGGTGGAGTTTCCATGTTCTCCCCGTGTCTGCGTGGGTTTCCTCCGGGTTCTCCGGTTTCCTCCCACAGTCCAAAAACATGGATCAAGTCAATTGAATTCTCAAAAATTGCCCCATATAGAGTGTGTCTGTGTGAGTGAGTGTGTGCCCAGCGATGGATTGGCGCCCTGTCCTGGGTGTATCTGCCCAGCGCCCGAGACGTTCTCCCCTGGATGGGCATGGGGAACCCCACCGCGACCCTAATAGAGGATAAAGCGGGAGATAATGAATGAATGAATTTAGCAGACGCTTTTATCCAAAGCGACTTACAAATGAGAACACCACAAGTCAGAAGCCATGGAGAAAACCAACTATACTGTAAGTTCATCAAACCTGATTGTTATTCGAAGCTGCGCCCCCCCCCCCTTTTTTTTTATTATTATTTTTTTTTTTATAACAGGTATTTTTTAAATAGATGCGTCTTAAGTAGTTTCTTAAAACTGTTTAGAGATTCTGCCTTACGGACAGAGTTGGGAAGATTGTTCCACCATTTTGCAGTGGTGAACGCCACAGAATGAGAATTAGGTGGAATCGCCAGGCGGCAATCATCACTGAAGCGAAGTGAACGAGTCGGAGTGTATTTTGAAAAGATAGAGTGAAGGTAAGAGGGGGAAGATCCAGAAATGGTTCTGTATGCCAGGCCCAGGATTATCTAGCAGGGTTGCTTGAGTTTTGCTTTTTACTGTAGATTCATACTTAAACTGGTCCATAAAAGACTTGCTCACTTGACTTTATGCTGCAGAGTAGGGCCTCATGTCTATTTTCCACATAAGGACGCTTTAAAAATAAAAGTGAAGGTATGTCTAATAAGGTGGCTAATAAAGCTATACAGTGTATATGAATTCACTAATTTTAACAAATTCATTTAAACCCTTTCCAATGTAAACCCATGATAATATTTTAGAAATGAAGCACAAAGGAGAAAATATACATTTTTAATTTATTTATTTCGGTGTGAACTAGCACACATTACATCTGTCTTTAGACTCAATTATATGCATAATGTCACTTTGTTGTGAAAACCATGAAAATACAAGCAAAATCAATCCATTAGAGCTTGTAGATGTGCACACAATGGGAATTTTTTTAATAGAAATAACATTCTTCCAATGAAATGCTGTAAGTACATAGTTCAAGTGAAACACCGTCAGTAGTAATGATGGTTATATATTTGCCTGTTTTGGTTCATAAAAAGATTGAGCTGACCACCAAGCCTTGATTATTTTTCTATAGCTTTCACCTATATCATACTTGTTCTATCACCATATTCGAAATGATCAGATACTATAAAGCACAAAACATGTAGATGTTGGAATAAACAATGTAGACAATGTAGATGTTATCAAGATGTAAACATTCCTCAAATTTTCCTTGTAACTGAAGCAGTGTAACATCATATCAAATACATATTAAAGACCTCAGGTCAAGCCTATCATTTAGTTCTAAGCATCTGCCTCCTAATTCTGACTTTCAGTTTCCAAAAAATACTTACATTTTAAATTCTATATGTATTTCTTTAACCAGTACCAACTTACTTATATAATGTGGACTCATCTAAGGAAAGTTTCAAAATCTTTCCCACCAGGTCTTGTTGTGCTTGTGCTTGAAATGTATATACAATGACACAACAACCTAAGCAATAGCTAAATTTTCTAGATAAAGTAAAGAAATATAGTGTTAATATCAAAATAATTGAAATAATATTATTTACACTGATTACAAAACGAGGTCCCCATCTTGCATGTGAACATGCTCTTTGCAGTAGATAGCACCTTCAGCTGCAGTTTAAGGGAGAAAGAGAGCAAAGTGCTGTGTTGTGAGTGAAATAAAGAGGTTTTTGCACATAAGAGAGACTTTTGCTTCTCAGATTGCTTTGCTGAGGTAAGATGCCTCTGAGCATACTGTAAGCAATCACAATTTAAGGACAAGTACCTCATTGATACTAGCTGCAATTTAGCTGGACCATCCACAGCATTACCTAAAACATTCAGCAAGACTGGACCAAGAGATACGTATACATAACTTATAGATAAAGAAAAGTATGAATAATCACATAAAATAGTATTCAAATAACAAGTCAAAAATATTCCCACCAGTCCTGCAAAAAAAACAGTTCTGGGAACTGAGAAACTACATCATGGCTCAGAGGTTTCAATTACATGCTTCCACGATTTGAATCCTCATAAACCCTTCTTCTCGTTCTGCATTTGCTTTCTTTACTCCAGCCCTGGAAGGGTGAGCTGGGGAAGCAGACAGTCTCATTGGAGCAATCAGAAAAGTCTTCAGACTCAGGCGTGGAAGTGGATGGGAACTGCTGGAGCGTGAGACAGAGACTGAAAGATGAGTGTGGACTAGGGAAGCTACAGGATAGCTGGGTGATTTGAGGCATTTTGATTACATTCTGGTAGCATCCTCATCTGAGAACCTGCCTTTTCTTATTAAGAGTGGTGGTCTGGAAAAACAAGAAAAAGGTTATTGCATCTTCTAAATTTAGCACAAAACAGGAAGTGTGGGTCACCACATTTAAAGCATTCAGCATACTTCTTGCAAAAAAAGTGCAAGGTTGCACAATCTCCAACTGCTTGATTTTCCTTTTTTATCCATTAACATATGCCACCTTTTTTAACATATCGTTTTTGGAAATATTGTTCAATAATTTTAAACAATCTAACAGCGTTGAATAATAGTTACAGTAGCAGTAACATTAACAGAGTTATGGCATGTCTGTTTCACATCGACCAATAAAAGTGCAGCAAGCATAGTAAGTCTCTGTGCTATTTATTCCATTTATTTTTTCACCATTACTGCATATGTTGAAAAAATGCTTTCCCACATAAATATTGATTATTATTTCTCAATAACGCATTTTGGATAAAAATATAGTGGATTTTACAGTCAGTCTGTAGAGATACCTGACTTTACCTTATCCAGTACATTCCTGGGTGCTGGTAGAAGTCCAATGAACCTGATCTCTGGATGCAAAAGTCTTGGTCGAGCTGAGCAGAAAGAGCAAAAAAGGTAACAATTAAATAATCATTAAATTTATGGCATATAAAAGAGGCAAAATTTTAAATATTTAACAGACTTGCTTTAAGTGATAGGGATGAATATTTATGTTTAATAGATGTTATAAATATGGTATTTAAAAGTATACCATTTTAAATACCATAAATATCTGTAATGTGATGCATATAGGCCATTTTAATAAAATTGACGAACATTAATATACTTCTTAATGTAAAGACAATAAATACATTTCAAACTATTAAAGAATTATTACCCCTTATAAAAAATACCTAAATTAAAGATTTGTTTGAAAGCAAATAGGTTTGTTACACAATCTGTATGTCTATAACACAGAATGTAATCAAGATGATCCAGAATTTATGATTCAATTGTAAAGTATCTTTGTCCAGTTTGTGCTCAAATACTACACATAATGGACAAAGGTAGATATTGGGATACATCCATCGATTATTGAATTTAAGTGTTTTATTTAGTCCAACTGCCAAATTTGTTTTTCTAACACACCTCAATTAGTATTTACAGTTTAATTGGTAATCCTAGGCAACTAAAGAATTGTTCTTTTGATTTTCTTGTTGGCTTTTTTATAGTGTTTTTCTTGTATATTATGTTGTATTATGTATTATTATGTTTATCTTAAAGCATTGATTGATTGCTTGATATACAGAGAGTAGAGCAAATATGAAATGTGCATATATACAATAAACACTAATGGGGCTACTGTTCTGGCTACTGGGGCAGATGTTCTATCTGACTGTGGTGTCCAGCTTCTATGCTGTGGTGTGCTGGGGTGGCAGTATTAAGATGTGAGGCGGCTGGACAAATTGGTCAGACGTGCGGAGTCAGTGATGGGTGTAGAACTGGACTCTGTAATTAAGGTGGCAGAGAGGAGGACACTAAACAAACTGCTCTCCATCATGGACGATGATGGTCACCCACTGCACACCATCATTATGGACCAAAGGAGCACGTTCAGTGGCAGGATGCTGTCACTGAGCTGCTCTACAGACAGACTGAGGAGATATTTTGTTCTGAGGGCCATCAGGCTCTATAATACTATAAAACTGTTTGGGCCGGAAGAACAAATAAAGCAACAGGACATTTAAAAACTGTCTTGTATTTTGCACAGTACCACTTAGGTCTCCATCCATAATGGACACTTTATTTTCATTTTTAGTTTCGCTACTATTATACACTTAACACTTTATAATGGTAAATTGTAAATATAGATATTTTTTATATTTTTTTAATTCAGTCCCTCTATTAAAATACTGTCTATTTTTTATTGACTGTTACTGCTACTGGCTGCTAAATTTCCTTCGGGATGAATAAAGTATTCTTTCTTTCTTTCTATCTATCTATCCGTCCATTTGTCCGTCCGTCCGTCCGTCCGTCCGTCTGTCTATCTATCGATCAGATTGGCGCTAGATTAAAGAAATTGATAAGTAAAGGACTTAGTATATTTAGCTACAACATTTACACTTTTTAAAGTTTACTGTAGTGCAAGTGCTTCTTAATATATTAGTTATAAATACTATTGTGGGATTATGAGTTGTACCATGAACCATTTTATTAATATAGTACAAATAGCACAATGGCTTAGTGGTTGCACGTTTGCCTCTCAGTGCAAGGGATTCCCGGTTTAAATCCCAATCTGGGTGGAGATTGGGATGTTCTCCCTGTGTCCGCGTGGGTTTACTCTGGGTTCTATGGTTTCCTCCTACACTCCAAAAACATGGATCAAGGTCAATTGAATTCTATAAATTGCCACATATAGAGTGTCTTTGTGTGTGTGTCTGTGAGTGAGTGTGTGCCCAGTGATAGATTGGCGCCTTGTCCCAGGTGTTTCTGCCCAGTGCCTGAAACGTTCTCCCCTGGACCCCCCCACGACCTTAGTAGAGATAAAGCTGAAGACAATGGATGGATGCATAGTACAAATAGACAGCATCTCAACCTGCAGTTGTAAAGGACTTACAGTAAGAACATTGACTCCATGTTGGTTGTTGCTAGTTTTGGGGCTGGTGTTGAAGTGTTTCTTGATCTTTCCAGCCACTGATAGCTGGTGTTCGTTCTCTGACAGACCATCATGCTGCGGAGAGATCATGTTCAAACATTAAAAGTTTCTGGTTGAACTGCAACATCAACTTCAACTCACTCATACATAAACATCTGTTGACTAAAAATGTACCAATGATATCTACAAACTTCAGGTCATTGTGCAATGTGCTAATTTTGCACAAGGAATTCTGCTCTTAACAGATTAGTTGTCAATTAAAAGTAAGTACATCTTTGATCACTGCTATACTTACTGTCACCCAGAGATGTTCCAAAACTTGCAAAGCTGAGTATCTCTGGTCTACCTCCACTTGCAGCATGGCTGTAATCAGCTCCTACATAGATGTGTGCACACAGACGAAAGCTGATTAATGCTTAGTTCATTCATGGCAGTATGTTCTCGTGGGTTTCCGCCGGATTCTCCGGTTTTCCCCCACAATCCAAAAACATGGATCAAGGTGAATTGAGTTCTCCAAATTACTTTTTAATTTTGCTCAATAAGCACTGGAATAGACTCCAGTACCACACGTGACCCTAATTAGGATAAACAGCTTAGAAAATGATAAAATAAAATAAGTTTTTAAATGTTTGTTTATGCACCTTTGCACAGTCAGACACATTGTCCCAGTAAGGCAGAGGAAATTCTAACTGACCCAGCAAAATCTGATCAAACAGCGCCTCCTGGTCATCTACGCTCCTATGAAGAGATGATATGCATATAAAATATCATATCAAAAAGCAAAAAAAAAATAATAAATAGCTTATGCAACACAAAGTATATTCATTAGAAAGCACCAGGGGGCCCTTCTGGACTTTACATAACTCATGTTTTATTGCATTGCCTACACCGTGCTACATAACACATAAGTCAGTATTTGTATTAGAAGTTCAAAAATCATTAACCAGACAAAAATGTACAGCATATAAAGTACTCTCAATTAAAGCTGTGATTAAAACACAGATAAATAGTTTTGAATGTTGTACTATATTTGTTTAACTGAGGCTAAGCACAAAGTCTACATTAAAACTGACATTCTCATTTACTGTGCTCAGCATAAATTAATTCATTGTTACCCTGACCCACCACTTTAAAAATTATGTTTTTAATTAAAATTTTACTGAACACAAGAACAATTTTCAAAATTGCCTAAGTTTTATAGAACATTAGTTTAACCCATAACATGAAAGTAATATTATTAATATAACTATATTAATAAATAAAAAATGAATAAGGACAATTGCCACCACCATATTTTACTGTAGGCACCCCTTTTTTGTACCTTTCTTTGTACCCCTCTCCCTTACCACATCACACAGTTTGGAGGCCATCAGTTACAAAAACATTTATCTTGGATTCATCACTCCAGCAAATAGTGTCTTAGTAGTCTTTATCGTTTTTAGCATGGGCCCTGACAAATTCTAGAACAGGCTTCTATGTATGCTGTATATTGTCATGGGGAAACAATTTGGAGTGAACCTGCATGAAAATTTTTTTTCAACCATTGGTATCAGAAGGCGGCGGCACGGTGGCTTAGTGGTTAGCACGTTCGCCTCTCAGCGCTAGGGATTCCCGGTTCGAATCCCCATCTGGGTGGAGTTTCCATGTTCTCCCCGTGTCTGTGTGGGTTTCCTCCGGGTTCTCCGGTTTCCTCCCACAGTCCAAAAACATGGATCAAGTTAATTGAGTTTTCTAAATTGCCCCATATAGAGTGTGTTTGAGTGTGTGAGTGTGTACCCAGCGATGGATTGGCGTCCTATCCTGGGTCTATCTGCCCAGCGCCCGAGACGTTCTCCCCTGGATGGGCATGGGGAACCCCACCGCGACCCTAATAGAGGATAAAGCGGGAGATAATGAATGAATGAATGGTATCAGAAGTTGCTTCTTAGGTGTTAACTTCCATGTATGGCCTGGATAATTTTGTATCACTTTTGATCAAGTTTAGCTTTACTGTTACTGATCTTCTTGTCGCCTTCATATTTGCTTCTATCCTAAGACTTCACCTGGGGTGTATTCATTTTTGCAACATGGTTTTAATTTGTTAGGATTTGTTCATTTTTATATGTGGAAATGAACAGTACTTGTGGACAATCAGTGGCCCAGATTTATATTTTGTAAAATTGAATCTTAAAAAAATATGAAAGAAAATAAAAGGTTTCCTAACAAATTTGTTGCAACATAATCATTTAACATAATCACACTGTGTATTTAGAAACTATATGACATTATATCCTTTGTAAGTCAACCAAAACAACTTACCCACGAAAAGGTGGAAATCCACACAATAAGATGTACGTGATGACTCCAGCTGCCCAAATATCCACCTTAAGGCCGTAACTGCAACAAGAAAGAACAATTACATTTAACAGACACCACTGTGAGTTTGACAGTACCAGTTTATTCATCACTTGTTATTTGTTAATACTACACTGAAGCTGTATCTATCTATACACATATTAAACTTACCATTTATCATCTCTAGTTCAAACAGTATAAAGCCCCTGGCAAAAATGTCAGTGAAAATTGGTTTTGATTTAGATAAAGTACAGAGAGAAAACATGGTATGGTATCACTCAATTCTAAGAACAATATTATGGAATCATGAGAAAAACACTGCACATCACTATATTGCTGCAACATCTCTGGTTTCATAACAGCTTGAATTCTCTGTGGCATGTACTAAACTAATAACAAACGGTATTCTTCATCAATCATTCCAGCTGTCTTTTACTTGTTGTTGCCATATCAGATTGGAGCCTTGAGTCATGCTCGCTTAACTCGATTAGAACGGCTGCGCAACAGAAGCGCAGAGCTGAAGCGCATTAATGCGCTGAAGGGAGTCAGGCACACCAGGTAGCGGCAAAAAGGTTTTATTTAAAGGTGTAGGGACACCAAACGCAAAGAGGTAAAAAAAAACACAAGGTGACACAAAATTACGACGTGCACGGAGGAAGAGGAACACTGGATATAAATAAAACAAACCCGATTAATTAACTAAAATGTAAACAACTTAATTAACCTAAACAATAAGGAACAGGTGCCCTAGGCAGATGTTACAGTACCCCCACACATACGGTCGTGCAACGGGGGGACGCGACCAAGAAAAAAAAAAAAAAAAAACAATCCCGGGGGGGATAAGGGTCCACCGCTGACACGGCGGGGCCTTCTTTGGGCCAGTCTTGGCAGAAGCGTTCAGGCGGCCTGAACCAGTGAACGTCCTTAGGTCGAGGCGTGGCAGGCGCCCTCTGGCTGCGTGACAAAGTGGATGCCCTCTGCGGACGTGGCGTGGAGGACACCCTCTGTGGACGTGTTGAGGCAGACGCCCTCTGCGGACATTATGTAAGGGACGCCCTCTGGCTGCGTGGTGGGGTGGACGCCCTCTGGCTGCGTGGCGATGCTGACGTCCTCTTCGGACGAGACGTGGCGGCCGCACTCTGTGGCCGGCCTCTCCGGATGCTCTCTGGCTGCGTAGCAAGGTGGTTGGCTTCTCCAGACGAGGAGTGGCGGATCTCCTCTGGCTGGGTGACGAGGCGGACGTCCTCTGGCTGCGGGACGAGGCAGACGACCTCTGGTTGTGAGACGAGCCGTGGAGGACGCCCTCTGTGGACGTGGTGAGGCGGATGCCCTCTGCGGACGTTGCATGGAGGACGCCCTCTGGTTGCGTGGCGAGGCTGACGGCCTCTGCGGGCGAGGAGTGGCGGACGTCCTCTGGCTGCGTGGCGAGGTGGTCGGCCTCTCCGGACAAGGAGCAGCGGACCTCCTCTGGCTGGGTGATGAGGCGGACATCCTCTGGCTAAATGTAGGAGGCAGGCGTAGGGTGAAATATAACAAAAACAAGGGGGCTTCTCAGACATGGGGCAGACATACACACATCTCCAAAGGGCAGACACAAGGAGTGGGTTTGAACAGCCTCTTGGAGCAGGAATCAGGCCACAAGTTGGGAGAATTTAGCAGAATGTTGGCTGGGAGAACGTGTCCTGACAAGTGATCGAACGATCACCTCGGAGTTGGTCTTCCTCGGAGTTGACACACAAGTCGAGACACTCCTCAGAACAGTCCGATTCCATCTCCTGCCAAGACACGATCTCCTCTTCCCACCACCATAGTTTAGAGGGAGTTAGCTGAGAGTTAGCTCCGTATCCCATCGCTGTCCATCGCCACTTCGGAGGAGTCAGTATATGACTTCACGAGGTGTGTGATTAAGCTGTTCCAACCTCATCAATTGCCATCCCAGCCCAAACGCAGGAGCCGGAGCAGGCACAGAGGCAAGGCTCTGCCTCCTTCCAACCCTGTTGAGGAGGGGCTCACCTCTGCTGGATCTATGCCCCCTGCTGTTCCTGTTGTATGTGTGTGGTCTGGGGAGAGACCACTGGGGAGAGACTTTATTTTATTTTTAAGGAATGCTAAGCACTCCACACCTGTTTTACCTTTCATTTGCTTATTTTCCTTAAGTGTTCCCTATTTAGTTAATTATTTTTGTTTCAATGGTTGGTTTCCGTTTGTCACATGGTCTGGTTTCAGTTTATATTCTTTCTTATTCCATTACGTCTTCAGACTGGCATTGTTTTGTTGTCACACATTGCCGTGCTCATGTTCATTTTGTTTTCCCTCAGTGTTAATTCAGGGCATTGCCTGACACACAGACTTCAGTCTATTTTCTTTTTTTTATTAAATTGAATATAACACACTGATTTGACTATAAAATATAAACAGTGTCCATTTTTAAGATGCTTTTGTACTAAATACTTTCTTACCCAGTTTCTGCAATGATCTCAGGTGCTACATATGTTGGGGTTCCACAGACAGTGTAAAGTGGCCCATCCACAACTGTGGCCAAGCCAAAGTCTCCCAGCTTCAGAGATTTACTTCCATCCTGGTGCTCATACACCTGAAAGAGACAAACTTTTTTAAAGCTCATGTTCATATTACTGAGAACAATTATTTGAATGACATTTAATACAATATATGATACAGAATTATACAGATTCTGTTTTGGTAAATGTGAGTGACCAATGACATACTGTATTTAGTCAAACAATGTTCTGTCTAATGATCTATTAAGGAGTGTCAGCTAAAAATGCCCAGTTAAAAACTACAAACACAAATTTTTACCTTAATAATAACCATAATGTTTGACCATTAATCATGCTTACATGTCTTTTTAATATAATAATTAACTTCACACTTTCAATAATTTAAATGTTGCCAGTGTATGGTATATGTGTATGGTACACATGTGCACAACTGATATTTGGCAATGTTCCAGCTGGCTTTCACCTATTAATAGCCTCTTTTCTATTAATCATCATCTGATATTAAGGAACGTATACACAGTATTCACAGAATAAATTTGTGTTGAAGTGATTTGTTTTTATGCTATAGGTACGTAAGATAACTAAGTGAGTGAGTCATGTTGCACTTTATTCCAGTGACGGTGAGATCACATAGTAAGGGGCCTTTAAGGATACCACTCAAAATATATAACAAACCCCCAGCTGTCTTTTGTTTTAAACACTTCCCAACATTTCAAAATACAGATAATCAGGACTTTGTTAAATATAAAAAAATAATACATCATTGCTTACCAAGAGGTTTTCTGGTTTGATGTCTCTGTGGACGATATTAAGGCTGTGTAGATACTTAATAGCATTAGCCAAGTTGTACAGCATGCCACTGGCATCCCGCTCAGTGTATCGGGTAGCAGAAGTAATAGCATCAAAGAGATCTCCCCCCTATAAGAAAATTCACAGTAAATTGCAGGTTTTTTTCTTTAAAACTACTGAAACCTGAAAAAAATATTGTTGTAAAAATTCGTAACTGTGCTGACACACTAATTCAGAATATTATTATCATGTTTTTCTTTCTTTTTTTTTATTGTAAAAGGCAACAAGGAATCACCAAACAGTATAAGTGGAGCAGGTGCTTAATATAGAGCTCAGATGGACCAAACCAGCTGCACTGTACAGACCAATAACTGAACTAAATATGGCATTACACTTTAAAGGTCTTCCAAATCTTTTTTTCCTTTTTTTTCTATACTTAAACAAATTGATATTCAATGACAGAAAATTTTGACCTAAATAGTTGAATTTACAAACTTACACACATTCAGTGCAATATAGCTGAATAAGGCACAAAAATAACATTAATAATATGCTACAACCCACCTTAACAAGTTCCATGACCAGATAAAGTGCAGTATATGTGTCCATTTCCTCAATCAGCAGCACAATGTTGGGATGCTTGACCCGCCGTAGAATAGAAACTTCATTCTGAATCATTTGCTCCTGGCAAAGCATACATGAACACACTTAATCTGAAACTATTTTTACATATAACGAGTCTCAATGCCAAATGGTTAAGCATAAGATCTTTCTGTTAATAGTAAGTTGTGTTAGCTGAAAGTTTTACGTTCTAGCAATAGACTCTACTTAAATCTTAATAGAACATTTACTAGGAAACCACAGAAGCTATGTGGAGTCTAAGACTATGTTAAAGAATCCTCATACATTACGTTTACATTTAGTCATTTAGCAGATGCTTTTATCCAAAGCGACTTACAAATGAAAACATTACAAGTCAGAAGTTATGCAGAAAACCAACTACACTGTAAATTCATCAAACCTGATTGTTATTTGATGCTGCGCCCCCCCCCCCCTTTTCATTCATTCATTCATTCATTATCTCCTGCTTTATCCTCTATTAGGGTTGCGGTGGGGTTCCCCATGCCCATCCAGGGGAGAACGTCTCGGGCGCTGGGCAGATAGAACCAGGACAGGGCGCCAATCCATCGCTGGGCACACACTCACTCACACAGACACACTCTATATGGGGCAATTTTGAGAATTCAATTGACTTGATCCATGTTTTTGGACTGTGGGAGGAAACCGGAGAATCCGGAGGAAACCCACGCAGACACGGGGAGAACATGGAAACTCCACTCAGATGGGGATTCGAACCGGGAATCCCCAGCGCTGAGAGGCAAACGTGCTAACCACTAAGCCACCGTGCCGCCTCCCCCCCTTTTCATTTTATATATATTTTTCATTATTATAACAGGTATTTGTTAAAGAGATGCGTCTTTAGTAGTTTCTTAAAACTGCTTAGTAATATTGCCTTACGGACAGAGTTGGGAAGATCGTTTCACCATTTTGCAGAGGTGAACGCCACGGAGTGAGAATTAGCTCCTCGGTGAGGTGGAACCGCCAGGCGGCAATCATCACTGGAGCAAAGTGAACGAGTGGGAGTGTATTTTGAAAAAAGATAGAGTGAAGGTAGGAGGGGCAAGATCCAGAAATGGTTCGAGAAATGGCTAGAGTCAGTGACTTGTACTGAATCTGAGCAGCGACAGGGAGCCAATGGAGGGAAATGAGTAATGGGTGTTATAGCTGTAAAGATCAGGTATCCACCTCCTTTAGTCAATCTAATGTATTTGATAATAGTTTAACTTTTCTCTACTCACTTTCCCTCTGCATTTGCCTTTGTTGATGATCTTGAGAGCATAGGCCCGGCCTGTGGAGCACTCCACACACTCATGCACTACGGCAAAATTACCATCGCCAATCATTCGGCCGACTATGTAGCGGTCAGCGATGGAAGCTGGGACAACAGGAACTGTATTCTCCACATGTTCAGCTGAACAAAGAAAGAAAAGAGAAGGTCTCAATAAAAACATTAACTAATTTTATGCAAAGAAGACCTACATCACAATGCAAGATGAAAATGAAGGTCTATTTACTCAAAAAACTCACTTGCAAATGCAACCATTAATTTATAAAGTACTGTATATCGATGAGCATTACATTATAGGTTTCTGATTTCTGATTTTACAATTCTGATATCCCAGATCAAAATTATGAATAAAACATTTTTGGATTTCAAATTACAATAACTATTTAACTCTGCATACTTTTAGTTTGTTAACTATGAAAGCAGGTATTGGTAAACAAGATAAATAATGTGTTGTGATGAAGGCGGAGTGGCAGTAGTGCAGAAAGTGGAGCTGTTGACAAAGCATTTTTACTGAAGATAATTAATGCACCTGGCACGGCTTGGCCTGATGAACACATGCACCCTTTACGAATTGCAACATCAAATGCAAAAGGCGAGATTGCATGAATGTGAAGGCATGGCGGATCCATCAGCCAACACATGCTTTAATGAATTTAAAATAGTGTGTAAATGAAGTCTGTTGCGTACCCATCCTTTTTCACTTGTGTAGCCTCACATTAAAATCACCAACAATAACTTAAAATTAAAAAATTGCAATTTTTATTATTATTTAAGAAAATAACACTCTCCAAATATCCTGATAAATTTTTTATTATTTGTACACAAAGTACATCCACCTTCTTTTCTTTAAAAAGACTAATTCAGACCGATTATTCAAAGCCTAGGCAGAAATTTGAACATGGCAACCAATGATGTTGAAATGTGATTGATAAAATGCTTTAACACTAGGATTCTTTTTAAGTTTTAACTCTTGAGGATAACAGTTCTCCATTTGTCTTACTCTTATGGAGTCAAAAGGGCAGATATTGATATGTATAATGACCCACATCCCACCCCCACCCCCCAGCCTCACAGGTGAAACACTAGGTAACATTTTTTTTCTTAACAATTTCACTGAGGTGAAATGTTTGAAAAAAGCAAGCTTGTGAAAAAAAGGACCAAAAAGGAAAGAAAAAAGGACCATTGGAGATGTTTAAAGTGTTAAATTAAAATAAAAGTAGTTTCTGTATGAACGTTATTTTATGAGAGGAAAAACATACTGATATTTTGCACCTTTATTTTATTTTATTTATGCAATAAAACTTTAGCATGACAGCGCGCCATAGACACCTTCAATGAATCCGATATGTATCATACAAACATTAATAATAAAAGTTGCTTACAAAGGAAATGAAGAAAAGAACGTATAAGTTGTTCAGGTTTTATTCAGAATCCGCCTGTATGTTATTTTATGAGAATGAAAACACTAATATTTACGCAGTCAAATGATAGTTGATTGTCTTTCAGCAATAAAACTTGCGTGACATGTTGTTACACATACTCACTCACCTTCCGCTTCTTCTCTCTCCACGCTGCACACGCCCACTTCCTCATGTACACAGACACATCACTCGTCGCCACGCACCGCTCCGCACACACCCACATTCCCTTGTACACAAACACACCCCTCTCCTCCACGTGCAGCTCTACACACGCCCATTCACACACCCGTTCCTCATTTCGCTCGAATCGTTCGCCCTCTCCAGATTATTAGTTTCAGGTGTGCCCATCGGCTGGAGAGAATACTTAAGCCGCCGTCCTGGACTCTTCAGCGCAGAGTTTTGTTTGTTTGATGTCTGCATTCACGGGTGTTCCCCGTATTCCCGGAGCACGCCAAGATTCGGTGTGCCGCTGCATCATACACTGCGCTCCTGTGCTCAGTTCGAGTGTTGGCTGTCTGCAGGATCGCGATTCATGAGTGACGTCACCGTCCGGCGTTCCAGGCCTCTACGTCCCTGCTTCCGCCGCGATCTCCGCAGCTACTGACCGGCTCGCAGCACTACGCATTGGTGGTCAAGTCTGCACGCTCTTTTTTGTTTTGTTTTACTCAACAGACATTTATTCGTTTGTGGGGCGTTCCCCCACTGGAGATTAATAAACTTTTGTGTTCACTTTAAATCACGCTTCCTCCTTACTCCGGCAGCGTGACCGCTCATCTGACATAAAACTCTGCCAAAAGATGGAGCCGCGTATGGAGCCCGCGGCCGAGGTGCTGCAGGCGCAGGGACACACCCTATTGGAGCTCCAAAGCGGTCTTGGGGAGATGACCAGAGCGATTCAGGCCCTGATGGGACGGCTCTCTGAACTGGAGCGCGGCGGCTCCAGCCCTGGTACCTCTGGATCTCCCTCCACACCTTCTGCGTACCCTACAGACTGTGACGTGCCTCCCCCACCCACCACTGCCCCTTACCATCTCTCGGAACCCGAACGCTTCGACGGGAGTCTGGAAAAGTGCCGCTGCTTTCTCATGCAGTGCGCACACTATTTCCGGAGTCACCCGAAGTCCAGCGAGGTCGACAAGATCTCCCTGGTGATCTCGCGGCTGACGGGTCGAGCCAGCAAGTGGGCCACCGCGATCTGGGAGGCACAGGGTCCGGAGTGCCGTTCCTTCTCCGCCTTGCACGAGGCATTCCGCGCCACCTTCGCTCACCCCCTGGAGGGCGAGGGTGTGGGTCCGCAGCTTTACCGGCTGCACCAAGGATCTCGTTCTGTGGCGGATTATGCACTGGAGTTCCGTGTCCTGGCTGCTCGAACGGGTTGGAGCGGATCCGTTCTCACAGTGATGTTCCGTGAGGGGCTAAACAAGGTCTTACATCAGGGGGTGATCGTGTATCTTGACGATGTGCTGGTGTTTTCCGGGGATCTGACCTCCCATCTCGCCCTAGTTCGGCAGGTTCTAGCTCGTCTTCTCACCAACGGGTTGTTTGTTAAGGGGGAGAAGTGTGAGTTCCACCGGGAGACCATTACATTTTTGGGGTTCATCATCTCCCCCAAAGGGATCGAGATGGACCCTAGCAAGGTCCAGTCGGTTCTGGACTGGCCGACACCGGCTTCACCGTGGGACCTCTAGAGATTCCTAGGTTTCGCGAACTTCTACAGGCGGTTCATCCCGAACTTCAGTAAGGTGGCGCATCCGCTGACCTCATGCCTGAAATGAGGCCCCTCTGTGCTGCGCTGGAGCCCGGAGGTGGATTGGGCCTTCAGTCTCCTTAAGAGACTGTTCACTTCGAAACCAGGTCTTGGCCCATCCTGACCCCGGGCGCCAGTTCATCCTAGAGGTGGACGGATCCTGTAGTGGGTCCGGTGCGGTTTTGTCTCAGTCCACTGGGGGCCTCACGAACACGCGGCCTATTGCCTACTTTTCTCGCAAGTTTATTCCGGCCGAGTGCAATTACGGGATCGGGGACCGAGAGCTGCTGGCTATTAAGCTTGCCTTGGAGGAATGGAGGCACTGGCTCATGGGGTCTTCACACCCAGTCCTGATCCTCACTGACCACAAGAACATTGAGTACATCAAAAGCGTTAAGAAAGAGAATAGCCGGGCCGATGCCCTGTCCCGGCTCCACGGGCCATCCGCCCCTGACCCGGATCGGGGGAGCCCTATCATCCCCGCGCACAAGTTTTTGGGCCGTATACAGTGGGAATTAGATTCCCAGATCCAAGAGGCGGCGCACCACTCGCACCACTATGGTTCCTCCAGATTGTCCCAAGGGGGTCTGTTATGTCCCTCTTCCCTTCCGTTCCCGCCTTATCACATGGGCCCACACCTCACCGAGCACTGGTCACCCGGGCGTATTGCATACCATCCATCTTATCCAGCGGAAGTACTGGTGGGAGTTCTTGCGGGCGCACGTACAATCCTTTGTACGTTCCTGTTCCACCTGTGCCGCCTGCAAGACCCCTCGAGTGCTTCCAGCAGGTAAGCTCTGCCCACTGCCAGTGCCGAAGAGGCTGTGGTCCCACATTGCCCTAGACTTCGTGAACGGTCTTCCATCCTCCAATGGATTCACCACCATCCTCTCGGTCCTCGATTGGTTCTCCCGGGCTATCAAGTTTTTCCCCTTAGGGGGCTGCCCTCGGCGTTCGAGACGGCCGAGCTTCTATTCGCGAGAGTGTTCACCTCGTTCGGTATACCAGAGGTCATCCTCTCAGTCCTGGAGGCCGTCATTAATGAGGTTGCCGTACGCCTTCAGCTCCCGCGCCACATTTCACGTCTCCCTTTTGAAGCTGTTTGTTGCAGGTCCCGTTGACACTAATTGGAGAGAATCCAACAGAGAGCCGGACAAGGAGCAGGAGTCCAACATCTACTCGGTGGCCTCTCTGTTGGAGTTCCGCCGGCGCCAGGGCAAGGTGCAGTATTTGGTGGACTGGGAGGGGTTCGGACCTGAGGAGAGGAGCTGGATTCCTGCGGAGGACATTTTGGTCGGGTAGGCTGCCCCGCCAAAGTCATCGTACCAGGTTTTCTGGGGGGGTGATGTTACACATACTCACTCACACCGCACTTCTTCTCTCTCCGCGCCACACACGCCCACTTCCTCATGTACACAGACATGTCACTCGCCGCCATGCACCGCTCCGCACACACCCACATTCCCTTGTACACAAACACACCCCTCTCCTCCACATGCATCTCCGCACACGCCCATTCACACACCTGTTCCTCATTTTGCTCGGGATCGTTCACCATCAGATTATTAGTTTCAGGTGTGCCCATCGGCTGGAGAGACTATTTAAGCCGCCGTCCCGGACTCTTCAGCGCAGAATTTTTGTTTGTTTGATGTCTGCATGCACGGGTGTTCCCTGTGTTCCCGGAGCATGCCAAGATTCGACGTGCCGCTGCGTCATACACTGCGCTCCTGTGCTCAGTTCGAGTGTTGGCTCTCTGCAGGATCGCGATTCATGAGTGACGTCACCGTCCGGCATTCCCGGCCACTATGTCCCTGCTTTCTCTGCGATCTCCGCCAGTACTGACCGGCTCACAGCACTACGCATTGGTGGTCAAGTCTGCACGCTCTTTTTTGTTTTTTACTCAACGGACATTAATCTCCCCACTGGAGATTAATAAACTTTTGTGTTCACTTTGAATCACGCTTCCTCCTCCTTCCTCGGCAGCGTGACCGCTCATCTGACACATGTCTTTTCGCGCAGCATGCCTTTTAGTACTGTCCATGAATACAGTGATTATACAAACTTTAATAATAAAATGTCATTAGATATATTTCTTGCTGTTGACATGTAATCATGAGTAAAGAGCGTGCATTACATACACTACAGGGGAGCAGGGAAACTGCACCCACACACCAAGAAATCTAGTGTTAGTAAGAAAACACACATCTGAAAGCGCACAACTGGGATTAATGCAATGAAAGGAAGTAGATAGACGATTTGGAATTATTTAATAATTATATTCATGGACAAATTATAATTAACATTAGTCTGTGATTCAGATATTTTTAGATCTTCAGAAAAGGCCTTAAAGTCCCTTACAGCCCGCCACTGGTAAGACCCTAGTCTGAACTACACAATAACAAATGTGTTGGAAGATTGAATTCAATTTTTAGAGGTATTTGGTGATAATATTTGCCTACTTAAAGGTAAGACAATACTACTACAAAAGCAGCCATAAAGGGTGTTAATAGTTCCACCCATCCATTATTTTCCATTTTATCCTCTACTAGGGTAGAGAACTTTAGTCAAACATCCAGGGAGAACGTTGTAGGTGCTGGGCAGATACACCCAGGACATGGCGCTGTTGCTGTGCACACTCACTCACACAGACACACACACAAACACACTCTATATGGGGTAATTTTGAGAATTCAATTGTCCATGATCCATGTTTTTGGACTATGGGAATACGCGGGGACAGGGAGAACATGAACACCCACATTAGGATTCGAACCGCCAATGAGAGGCGAATGTGCTAACCACTAAGCCACCATGCCGCCTGCTGTTAATAGTTGCCAGGGATAAATGCCTGGAAGTATCACAAATGATACCTAATGTTTGCAAGCTGTATCTGTATTTGTTTATGGGTTTTACAGGGATTGGGGAATTTATTTGGGTTGCAAGACTGAGCTGGTATTCAGGGATACTATGCTAAGTATCAGAAATAATTAAAAGTTTATTGATGGTACAATAATGGTCTGACATAAAAACATCATTCAAACACCACCTCTAAAACAGGCTATAGGATAATCAATCAAAGGAATGCAACTCTGCATTTACATTGTTATGCAGTGGTGTTAGATAAGATTCAGGTCTATGATGAATAATTGTGCAGTTTCTTACTCTCGTTAACAGGTCCATCACTCTTCTCCAGGCTACAGGCTTTGGTGGAGGCCACTGAGATGGTGGAGAGGTCTTCTAAATCCTGAGAAAAATAAAACTGTGAGTTGATAGTCATGCACTTTTATAATACCTAATGTTGGAAAAGGAAAAGTGACTAGATTGCTGTTCTATAGAGGTGTCCGATAGCTGGCAAAGCCTTTGAGGCTCTTGGTGCCAATCTATTTGTCATGACAGCAATGAGAAAGACTAAGTAAGGCAGACATCAAGAGCATACCGCTACTGGCTGGCTATATTTTTTTGCTGTGTATTTTAGATTTAAGGCAAAGGGATCCAGTAGAGGTCAGCCCCAGAGGTAATTAGAAGCAGGCTTTAGCTTGGCCTTGGGTGACAGATGGGAGAGCATCAGATCTACTGATTATCTTTTTGATTCGCCATGCATACGTGTGTGTGTATGTGTGTTATTAATAATGCAGGGTAAACCAGAAGGGAGCATCTACAGTGTCATCGCTGCTTTTTTAGCTGTACTTTAGCTGTATGTTTGTGGCTTAGATTAAAATGACTAGCAATAGATTTGACCACCATTAGATGCACAGTAATATTTAAGTTAGTCAGTGTGCATGTTACTCTAAATACTGAATTCCATAACATTTCATTGAGATTGTGGGACATGGTGACGTCAGCGCAACTGTTGCCATGGAAACTGAAGGTCTGCAAGACTGAGCAACATTGATAGTAATATTCAGCCTGTGTGAGCAAGAGTGCATGCCCATACAAAGCAATATCCTGTTTCCTTTCCAACAGATGTCCAAATATAATAATTTTCTGTTTTTCTGCATATCAGGAAGCTAGTTAAATGGTTAAATCTTAAATTGTGTGTGCTAACTGTGTTTTCAGATAATACCATAGTTCTGACTGACCCTAAAATTGTATTTGATTAAGGACCAGTATTGTTCAACAGATAACAATATTCTAATTTGTTTCCTCAAAACCTCTCTATGCTGCTCTAATGCTTTCTACCTTTCTATTCCATAAAAAAATAATAAAAGTACACAGCCTCCTCATCAATGCAATTATGCCAGTGACATAATAAACACGCACACACACAAACTGGTAAACTCTCTGTCCACAATGATCTAGCAATTTTCATAAAGACTGTAGGTCAGGATTGATCAAGGTTTTTTTGTTGGCATGAATGTGTTTAACACGTGTAGTAAACTAGGATATATCATTTTTAAATTACAAAAATAAACATTTCTGAAAGAAAATTAATAATTAAAAGAAATACTATGTTATAAAAATGTATGGAAACATAATAAAGTCAAAATGTTTAATTAAAGTTACATGCATTCACAAATAGAATACAACTAACTACAAACTTTATGCATGGCAATGGATATCAGTGGATATCACTGCACAAAAAACATCTGAAAAAATAGGATAACTGAAAAAACTATACATTGATGTTTGAAAGTGTGTAAACCTTGTTAGAATATTTTTACTGTTGACATAAGTTTGGCCTAAATCCTCAACAGATTTTTAAGAAAGTCCTAAACGTAGATATAGAAAAGATATTGCTGGTGTCACATCTCTACTATTGGCTGGCAATACTTCTGGCACTCCAGACTGTACACAGACTGTACTATTGGACCCTGTTGTTAGTATTATTTGTCATTAGTGAAAATCTGGTGCAGCTGTGTGTCTTATCACGTGACATTCCCTTAGATGTTGAAAAGCCCTTCCTTCTTTGTTGATAGTGTTGGAACTTGTGTAAGCGTTACGTCGTAAGTGTTATATTGGGTGCTATATGTCTGTATTCATCCGGTTTCTTATTCTGCTCTGTACTTTGTCCTTTCTGGCCGTGGCACACCAGCATTTTACTACAGCTGGCTTGTCTTGGTCGAAGATGTGTTTCTCGGTCTGGGATATCATGGGATATGTTTTTACATTTTTTCAGTATTTGGTGCATTCGGTAAATTTGCATTTTATTGTTATGGGTACTTGGCACATTAATCGTGGCACATTAGTCTGGTGTGTAAGATCCAACAACTGTTGTACACTAAAAATACCTGGATGAAGATGACCTTTCTGTCAAGTATCAGACCTAAGAATCTTACGCCTTGACTGTTTTTTTTTTCTTTTCATTTCAAAAACATGGGAGTGCTCTGTGTTCTATTTAAAATCATACTTTATTTATATTATCTATATAGGGTTGTCTATTAAATTTTCTTTCTGCATTATTGTTTTCTTGACTGCAAATATCAATAAACCTCGAAGTTTGTGTTTTGTAGAAGTTTTCAGATTTATTTTTCTTTTTGCCATTTCCTTCAGAGTGATGTGTGGAGGAGTTGCAGAGGTGTTTTGAATTTTCCATTTCTGTTGTGTTTGTTTTGGTTGAGGTTTAGCTGGGTTTATGCATATTGGATTGCAATAGCCGCTGTACAGGTCAATTCGCACCTTCCAAATTAAATTTGGGCAGAAGTTCCATGGCCAGGGTGAGGGTGGTTATTTTTAGATATGTTCATTAGTCAAATGCTGATGTTATTAATGATGTTTTCTGGATTCTACGATTTTGTACTGTTATTGCCCCAAATGCAAATAACTTGGACTGTGGGAGGAAACCGGAGAACCCGGAGGAAACCCACGCAGACACGGGGAGAACATGGAAACTCCACCCAGATGGGGATTCGAACCGGGAATCCCTAGCGCTGAGAGGCGAACGTGCTAACCACTAAGCCACCGTGCCGGAATACAAGGCTGATCTACTTAAATAACAGGATGGTGCTAGCTCTTAACCTTAAGCCAGTGCTTTCTAGGGGGATTTCACAAGGGAAACACCAGGATCTCTTTCTTCAAAGACACAGCTCTACACCTCACTAGCAGCCAGAGCAATTTATTCTACCTCTGGTCCCTAAGAGGTAGGATCAGCAGATAAATTTAAATGAAATAAGAATAAGGTGTTTCTGATAAGTTGATTGACAATAAGATGTGAATGGGTGTCATGTATTGTATCATGTCATTGGCAAAGATTTCTGATCACCTCAGAGAAAGAATCGGGCAGGAAAATGTTATAAAACTAAATAGTTTATATAAGGGCAGACATATACAGTAGTTTACAAAATGTTCTGATGTTCCTATTTCATTTGCAGGTATTAATGTAACTTTATTGAAAACAATGTATTTAAATGTATTGAACTTTATTTAAAAAAAAAATTGACATTCTTATTTTTATTTATTTGGTTTTATTTATCAAATTTTATGACTTAAAGTTTCAGATCAAATATATGCAGAAATATAGAAAATATTTTAAAGGGTTCACAAACTTTCAGGCAACACTGTATGTTATACAAAATAAACATATAATTAAAAATGGAAGAAAGAATGTAATTTGAACATAAATAAAATATGAATGTAAAACATGATTTTGATAGTACATTTATCTATGCAAAATACAGAGAAAGAGTGTACATTGTACATTATGTGCACAATGAATTTAGAATTATAAAGAATGTGAAAATCTAATATTTGATTTCATGCATAAAAAACACAATCATGATGTTACACAAAAAGGATTTAAATAAAATTAAAAAATGAAAAAAAAGTGGCAAATATGCAAAACAAAAGAGAAAGCATATGAGATGAGCATGCAACTCGACAGTCTGATTTATAAAGTGGGCCATAATTTAATTCAGAGGATAGAGAAATAGCAAATGAAATACCATATGACAGACTTTTCTTTTCATCTAAAACCCAATCAGAACCTGCATGTTAGGAGGACTTCTAATGTTTTTTCCTTATCTAATATAGAAAGCTGAAAGCTAATATAACTGATAGCTTCAGTTATAGTGCTAATAGAGCTTACCCACCATTTCTAGTTAGTAACACTGATTCTAAGGACATATTTTATTTTAAGACATATCCTAAAACAACTCATGAATACTGAAGGTCTGTACAATAATTTGAAATTGAGCTGATATTAATCAAGCATTTCTTCAGGCAGAGCAGCAGTCTTTACAAAAAACATAAAACTCCTTAAAATATCTTTTAAATGCATTGTATAGGCTGCATATTTAATAATCTTATTTAATTTACAATTTTTTTAACAGAGCCAGAAGACACACAACAGTTGCCGAGCCCTACCACAAAGAGGACATGAACATATAAGATGAATATAGATATGCATGTAATTTAATTTACTATTTTTTTGGACAAAGCCAGAAGACACACAATGGTTGCCGAGCCCAACCACAATGAGATTTGCTTGTATACAGTTTTGTTTTATTTATAGTAGAAATGTTAATGGACTCAATAAACTTTATGAAGCTTTACCAAGGCTTTAACAATAACTAGTTTTACCCTAATTCTTGCCCTCAGTCTTATATGTTATCAGTGATTTACATTGCAGAGGATGGATGCAACAAAAAGTGGCATTTCCAGAATGTGTCTGTGAAAATTTTACCACAACAAATTTAGATTACAAAAGAACATTCAGTACCACACAAAATGATTTTACTCCATTCACAAACTGCTTTTTAATGCTCTGACCTACTTATGTGGCAGATGGATCTAAAGCCATCAAGAGTTTGCCTTCCATAGAGCCAATTATCAATGTGCTCCAAATTTTTCTCTGGAGAGGGGTAGCAAACAGCAGCAATCTTCCCCCTTTCAAAGTGCACTGAGATAATCCTGCTTGAAGC
Source organism: Corydoras sp. C115 (assembly GCA_019802505.1). NCBI lineage: Eukaryota > Metazoa > Chordata > Actinopteri > Siluriformes > Callichthyidae > Corydoras > Corydoras sp. C115. The sequence goes on from JAFMOC010000140.1 coordinate 1,499,471, forward strand.
ACTATTCCCATGATCACAGATCTGTGTGAATATGTGAAGGGAATATGAAATACTTCTGTGATGCCATGAATTCAAATTCAAGTGTTTCACAACACACTGACACAGTTTTGGAGACTGTGTCAATTTTTTATTAGAATGTGACAGGTGCTATGTGAAGTTTCTATACAAACCTACAAACAAAATCCTTATATGATAATGCAGTAATCCTTTGATAATAATCAATAATCACATCTGCAATACAGTGCAGGCAGTTAAAGATTTGCTGATTTAATTAGCTGTGCCTAACATGGTAATCTTACCATGAGCTGAAAAAACAAATACTGTCTTTCAAATCACATTTATTTTTATTACCCAACATTGCTGAGTTGCATGCTCATCAAAATATTTACATTGCAGTATCAATAACACTCTCAATCAACTTCTTTATCATAAAAGGCCTAAAAGGTAGAGTTCATTCTCCATGGACAGACATGCTGGATACATATTAATGGCTTTAATGACGAAATGCTGAGAGTGGGGGGTCATAAATCCCCTTTACTTTGTTGCCCAATGCTAACTCCCTTTTGAATAAGTGTGTGGGGTTTAGGTTGCGTGTTCTGTGCCTGCCCTTTCCTGAGAACACATAAGGATTTTGTTACTGAATGCTTAAATACAGAAAGCTGCCTAAAAAATACCTGTAGATTAAACACAAGCCAGAATCTTAGTTATAAAAGGTAAAATCTTTGAAAGTGCAGGAGTCTTGTCTTCTGTATGTGTCCAGTCTTACCTTATGTTTCTTGAGGCTTCCTGGACTGGTTGGAAAAGGACTAGTTGACTTGGTAGAATTCACCATAGACTGGCTTGCCAGAGTACTATTCACTAAAAGCAAAAGGTAAGCAAAATAAGAATACATGCACTATAATGTCTTTTCAGTGACATTTAATTAAGGTGTGTAGTGTCAGGTTAGTATTAGTATCAGATTCTGTTTAGTCGTTTGAGTGTTCAAACCTTGTTTGAGTGTTTTTTTGGGAGCTAAAAATAGGTTAAAAACATATTGAGGTGGATTGTTGATACTATGCTCCCCTAAGTATGTCTGTGTGTTTGTGGGTGTGTGAATGTGTCTGCCTTCAGATTGGACTGTTGGGTGTTTCCCCAGCATTTACCTAATAAGTGATGGGTTAGGTTCCAGCACAACCCTATTACAACTAATTAGGATGGACAGCTAAAAAGCTAAACTTGTGAATTTACTATGCATTAATTACTGAAGTCAAGACTACTTTTTACTTTTCTTGTGGTCAAGTAAATAATATGGCAAAATAAATTAAGATTAAAGTAAAAAAAGACAGTTAGAAATGACTGATTCATGGTTTAGGCACAAACCATTACTGCCTCCATGTGGCAGGTCCAATTGTATTAGGCAGTCACACACAATTAAACCCAGCATTGTTAAATTGCATGCTCATCAAAATATTTACTTTGTAGTACCATCAACAATCGCAATCGATTTCTTTATCTTAAAAGGCCTAAAAGGCAGAGTTTATTCTCTATGGGCAGATGCTGGATACATATTAATGGCTTTAATGACCAAATGCTTAGAGTTAGGGAGCAAAAATTCCCTTTACTTTGTTGCCCCTTTACGAAAGTGTGTGGGGTTTAGGCTGTGCGTTCTGCGCCTGTCTTTTCCTGAAAACACATAAGGATTTTGTTACTAAATGCTTTTGGTATTAAGCAGAAGTTTCTGAGTAAGTATCCCAACTTGGTTGGGGTCAGAACACAGGGTTGGCAACACTGCATCCCTGGAGCAATGAGGGTTAAGGGCCTTTCTTGAAAACCCATATTGGTAACTTCAGTGAACCTGGGATTTGAACCCACAACCTCCAGATTGATAGCAATGAATTACAATCACATTTTTAGCATTTAAATTTTTTAAAGTAAAGTAATATCATTACTTTTAATTTTCTAAACAATTCACACTGTACATAGGAGTAAGTTTTCTATAATACAACAAACAAAGCATATTCTATAAAAGTCTAGCTCTTTTAGGATTTTAGAAGTTTAGGATTAAGCTTCAGAAAATATGCTTTCTGTGTGAGGAGTGTGAGACATCACAAACAATAGTTGGACCAATCAAAAATATAATACTCACAGTAGGCCAACTATTTTATGTTTTGCATCACAAAGATTTTATTAAACTTCCAGACACAAGTCTAATCATCGGCACTATTTAAATACAGCTTCTAATCAGACAGAATTTTTTTTTCAAATTTTCTATTTGATCCAAATCATAACTTATGTAATAAATTATAGTGCTGTAAGCAACATTTTATGCTGCAAAAATGTCCTACAAAAATTATTGCACATTTAATTAAATCAATATCAGATATTGTCATTTTGACATAGGTTCAGATTTTAATAGCAGTGCATTAATAGTAACCAAATACAGCACATTATGATAACTGAAACCATTACAACCAAACATATACACTACATGGGAGACAATATTAAATATAGCTGATGTACTGCTAATAATAATAATCTATAATAATCATCTTCTATTGGCCAAGCATCAAACATGAAAAATCACAAAAAATAGAGAATAAAGCATTAATAGCATTAGAATGTTGGTCTATGATGCATCGGGGAACTGACATGCTAGCCTGCCTGATAAATCTTAGAGATCTTCTAAGAGAATGGTCTAATCCGGATGTGACAAATTACAGCACAGCAAGTACCAAGACATTTTACATTGCTTTAGGCATTTTGTTTAAGCTTCAATTGTTAATGATATTATAATTATTTTCATTATCATCAGTATTATTAGTAATAATAATTATTATTTAATAATATTAATAAATAATAATAATAATAATACACATCTAAGCAATGTGAACAAGGCTTGTCACAAATACAATCAAATGCCTTATAATTTAATTGAAATGAAATGATGCTAATATTATAAGGTTGGTTCTTTCCTACCTTCAGAGAGCAGCATGCTGAAGACACAGCGCTTTTATTCCTACAGAGGCGAGCAGCAGTGGTTCTTTCTCTCTTTGTGCAACTGAGCGCTCCAGCTCACATCAGAATGAATGAAGTAAAGAGAGGTGTGGTTTAAGCTGAGCTCACTACTGCCAGATCTGTCTAAAGCATGGCCTGTGACGTGCCTAGTTCATGTAAATGCATAGCACGAGTAGCTGTAGTAGGAGGTGAGGGTGTAGAAACCCGAATCACATTAGAGCTGTGTTTATCTCCACAACATATGCTTAGTGGTGCTTCAGCAGTAAAACTGACAGATCAAAACATACAGTAGACATACAGTAGTTTTTCAGTTAAGTCCAATTCTTCTAAGTATTACAAAAATAAACTTGTTAATAAAGGCTAATCATTTTATTTATCAGAGATTATATGTAAAATGTATGTATGTATATAATATGCAAAACAATTTTCGATCAAAGAAAAGAAAAAAGATTGTGATCTTCTTACATGTTTTCTCTGCAATAATATATGCCAGTTATTTTATCTTTCTGGATTAAAATGGATTAAATATTTTCCATGTCCATATGTCCACATGCAATAATTATCCAATGGGAAGCTTTTACCTATTTACACCTGTCCAGGTGGCAACCTAATTATGTCAGCAGGACAATACTCAACAATACCTGACTTACTACAATAAGGTATAAAAAAAAAACCTGCCAATCTTGTAATGTTAATATCATACAATTTAAAATGTTAACAAAACATTTATATTTCACTAACAGTCCACTGTTATCCATAGTAACTAATATGATGATTATCAATTCAAACTATTTTGGGTTATATGTATATGAACAATTTGGTTATATTAGAGCTTGAATCAAGAACTGTCTGCCTATTAGCCTTGTTCGTTGAGATACTGGTTTCAACTACCTACTTTTAAATTTAGTTATACTTGTTGATGTCCATATTTGCTATTAGTAATACATACATTTACAACAACCAGCACAACATCAAACCTACCTAGAAGATACATATGATCAATGGGCCTATGCAGCAACATTCACTTAAATTTCTTAAGATTTTTTAGTTATTTGAAGAAATAACATTACCTACAAATGTAGCCAATTGTGCAACCAATCCAAATATGCTCTTACAATGCTAGTTTTGGAGACTAAATCATACTTATGAAAATTAATATCAATGCCTCCAAAAACATTGTATGACAAAATTAAACAGGAGGAAAAATTTAAATACTGTTTAAAGACAAAAAATCAAAATGAGTTCAACAAACTCATATTTTTAGCCCACAAATTTAATACATTTAAATATACTTAATTATATTTGCATAGCACATTTTATAGTATATAAATTGTGTCTTTAATAAAAAACTGAAACAATAAAATAAAGATAAATAAATGAACATTATAAAAATATACATATTAAACAATTATTTAGCCACAACACAGTTGCTTGCAAATAGGAAGCGTGCATAATAAGCCATGGGGGGGGCACACTCATGAGCACCATCTATGGTACACTGTCAATGTGATGCTTTCACAGTTTCACAGTTATTTTGGGTCAGTGCTCTGGGACTTAAACAAAGCATCTTGACAAAAAAAAACATCATATAGATCAAATTTGACACCAGCTTAAATGGAGTCCACCTGTGATAAATCCAGTTGATTGGACATGATTTAGAAAGGCACACACCTGTCTATATAAGGTCACACAGTTGACTGCATGTCAGAGGGCACACACGAAGCTTGAAGTCAAAGGATTGTCTGTAGACCTCCGAGACAAAATTGTCTCGAGGCACAAATCTGGGGAAGGATACAGAAAAATTTCTGCTGCTTTGAAGGTCCCAATGAGCACAGTGGCCTCCATCATTCGTAAATGGTAGAAGTTTGGAACCACCAGGACCTTCTTAGAGCTGGCCGGCCGTCTAAATTGAGCGATCGGGGGAGAAGGGCCTTTGTCAGGGAGGTGACCAAGAACCCGATGATTACTCTGTCAGAGCTCCAGTGTTCCTCCGTGGAGAGAGGAGAACCTTGCAGAGGGACAACCATCTCTGCAGCAATCCACCAATCAGGCCTGTATGGCAGAGTGGCCAGGCAAAAGCCACTGCTTAGTAAATGGCACAAGGAAGCCCGTTTGGAATTTGCCAAAAGGCACCTGAAGGACTCTCAGACCATGAGAAACAAAATTCTCTGGTCTGATGAGACAAAGATTGAACTATTTGGTGTGAATGCAAGGCGTCATGTTTGGACGAAACCAGGCACTGCTCATCACGAGGCCAATACCATCCCTACAGTTAAGCATGGTTGTGGCAGCATCATGCTATGGGGATGTTTTTCAGCAGCAGGAACTGGCAAACTAGTCAGAATAGAGGGAAAGATGAATGCAGCAATGTACAGAGACATCCTGGATGAAAACTTGCTCCAGAGCGCTCTTGACCTCAGGCTGGGGCGACGGTTAATTTTTCAGCAGGACAACGACCCGAAGCACACAGCCAAGATCTCAAAGGAGTGGCTTCAGGACCACTCTGTGAATGTTCTGGAGTGGCCCAGCCAGAGCCCAGACTTGAATCCGATTGAACATCTCTGGAGAGATCTGAAAATGGCTGTGCACAGACGTAAAGTGGCTGCACAGTAGACTGCAAAGAAGAATGGGCAAAACTGCCTAAAGATAGGTGTGCAAAGCTTGTGGCATCATATTCAAAAAGACTTGAGGCTGTAGTTGCTGCCAAAGGTGGTTCTACAAAGTATTAAGCAGTGTGAATACTTATGTAAATATGATTTCTTTGTTTTTAATTTTAATACATTTTCAAAACTCTCAAGAAAACTTTTTTCACATGGTCATAATGGGGTATTTTGTGTAGAATTTTGAGGAAAGAGATTAATGTAATACAATTTGGAATAAGGCTGTAACGTAAGAAAATGTGGAAAAAGTGAAGTGCTGTGAATACTTTCAGGATACACTGTATATTCCATATAAAATTTTAAAGCCTAAATTTTGTGGCATTGTGGTTGACTTGTTTCAGTTTACCAATATGTTAAATTCAGTAAAAAATATCATAAATCCATCCTAAACACTGGGGGGTGCACTCTTTGTGGCGTTTGCTAACTCAGATAAAAATGATGTGTTGTATCAGGAAAGGCATTTGGTGAAAAATGTGCCAAATAAAACATATAGATCAAAAGTCCGATTTTAATACCAGATCAGACAAGGCTTGGGTTAACAACATCTGCCTCTAGTACTCTAGAACTGGAAATTGATTTTGTCACATTTTTGTTAATTAGCTGTGTGGTGTGGGTCACGGTTTCATTCATTGGTCTGTGTTGGGCACGTGTTGGGGTGTTTTTGTATTTAGTTCCTGTGTTTTTCCCTTCCTCCGTGCACGTTGTCACCGTATGTCACCTTGTGTCTGTATACCTCTGGTGTCCCATCACCTTTAAAATAAACCTGTTTACTGCTACCTGCTTGTTCCTGGCTCCCTTCAGTGCGTTTAAGTGCATAGGTGTGGCACTTTATATGCGCAGCCGTTCTGTAGAGGTAAGGCCGTGTGTGAGAGAGTTAGTCCAAACACTGTTGGTCCAAAGAGTAGGAGGAGAAGAAAGGGAAAGACTGAGATCTTCAGAAGAGTGAGCGTCAGATAATTAAGGTAGATGGCAGAGTACGAACATTGAATTAGGCACACCGACTCATAAAGTTTGAGACTTAACTAACATTATGGAGAATAGAAGGTTGATGTACTTTGTGTGCTAAAGACAAAAAAGAAGGGAAGTAAGGCTGGGAGCAATGGTTGTGGGCTTTAAGATGGCACTATAAATGGTGTAGGAGTAATCTTGAAAAAAGAAAGTACATTAAGAATGTGGTTGTCACACCTGTTCCCTCTGTTGTGCACTTTTGGTTCCTATTGGCGTTTTTTTTTAATGAACTTCAGCAGGTTTCTCGCTCCGTGGCAGATTATACTATGGAGTTTCAAACCTTGGCTGCACACAGTGGATTGAATGAACCTGCTCTCATTGTGGCATATCGTTCTGGTCTGCGAAGAGAAATTTCAGCAGAGCTGCTGTTCAAGGATGCTGAGATGTCCCTGTCTGAACTGATTACCGTTACCATCAAGCTGGATCAACTTTGGCAGACACGAAAGTTCTATTGTGTCCAGGCCTGCTAATTCTACTACTACTCCTCGCTCCTCCTCTCCGGACTCAGAGACACCTATGCAGGTGGATTATATCCGCCCCTCGGACAATGAGAGAAGCCGTCGCATCAGGGAGCGTTTGTGCTGGTATTGTGGGGCCAATAACCACGTTGTTTTAATGCTTGCCCCACTTGTCCCTCTAATCGGGATCGTGTGTCTACCGCGCGGGTTACCTGCTCAGAACTCCATAGTGGTAAGCACGTCTTATTTCTTTACGCATAAACCTATGTTATTTTCTGTGTGGATTTCCTTTGCTGATCAGTCTGTGAGCACGTTGGCACTCATTGATTCTGGTGCTGAGGGTAATTTTTTGGACTCCACGCTGGCTGAACGGTGGGGCATTCCTACAATCACCTTACAAAGGCCCATTCGTGTCAGTTCAGCAGATGGTCATCTCATGTACACTTTCAATCGGCGCATTGCATAATGAAACCCTGTCTTTACTTCTTATTTCCTCTCTCTCTTTTTCGCCCTTATTTTAGGTTTGCCTTGGCTTCAGCGGCACAACCCAGTCATCTCATGGGCTTCTCAGGATATTATCCATTGGTCTCCATTTTGTTATGCTCACTGCCTACAGTACCCTGAACTCTGGTTGTTGACCAGTAGCTTTCTTGTCCCGTAAGTTGTCTCAGAAAGAGAGGAATTACAGCATTGTGGATCGTGAATTACTTGCCATTAAGATAGCATTAGAGGAGTGGCGCCATTGGCTCATGGGGGCTAATCATCCCTTTGTGGTCATTACCGACCATAAGAATTTGGAATATCTTAAGGGAGCTAAGCGATTGAATGCTCGTCAATCAAGATGGTCAATGTTCTTCAACAGCTTTAATTTTATCATCTCGTTTCGTCCAGGGCAGTGTAATGTTCCAGCGGATGCTCTCTCTCGCCTTCACCCTAGTTCCGAGGAGGACTTACTTGTGGATTCCCCTATTTTACCGGAGAGGTGCTTCATTAAGTCCTTACATTGGGAATTTGATTTTGAGATTGAGATGTCTCTTCGGTCTGTGCCTGCTCCTCCCACTTGTCCTCAGGGGTATTTGTATGTACCTGAGTCTTTTCGCACTCGACTTATTACTTGGGCTCATTCATCCCTTTGTTCTGGTCATCCAGGAGTGGAATGTACAATTCATCTTCTCCGCCGTAAATATTGGTGGGAGACTTTAAATTCAGATGTACAACATTTTGTTCCATATGTTCTTGGCACTTGGTAAGACACCTAAACTTTTGCCTGTGGGTAAACTACTACCCTTACTTGTTCCTACGTGTCCCTGGTCTCATTTGGCTATAGACTTTGTTTCTGATTTACCTTGTTCTGATGGTTTTACCACTGTGGTTACGCTCATTGACCGTTTCTCACGCGCTGTGTGTTTTTTTCCCTTTGGCCTCTCTTCCTTCTGCTTTGCAAACTGCGGAGCTTCTTTTTAGGAATATATTTCCTGTTTTTGGTATCCCGGAGGATATTCCCCAATTAGTGGGCCCCACTTCACATCCGCTGTTTGGAGGTCATTTTTTGAAAAATTGGGAACTTCGGTAAGTTTAACCTCGGGTTATCATCCAGAAAGTAATAACCAGTGCGAGAGAGCTAACCATGAACTCGGCAAGTTTCTGCGTATTTTCGCTTTTAACAATGCTACGGATTGGACACGTTTTCTCCCATAGGCTGAGATTGCCCAGAACTCCCTTCGCCATTCTGCTACCGGCTTGACACCCTTTCAATGTGTCTTAGGGTTTCAACCACAATTTGAGTTATGGGACCCTGAACCCACCAATTCTCCGGTTGTTGATGAATGGTTTAGACGTAGCGAGAGGGTCTGGGAGCAGGTTCACCAGCGGGTAGAGACAGTGCTTCGTCGCAATAAATCTTTTGCTGACCGTTGCAGAAGTGTAGCTCAAGTGTATTCTCCTGGAGACAAAATTTGGCTGAGTTCTCGAGATTTTCGTTGTCGTTCCGGTACGCGTAAACTTCTTCCCCGATTCTTAGGCCCGTTTACCATTTTACGTCAAGTCAACCCTGTTTCTTATCATCTGCAATTACCACCACAGTACCGGGTTCATCCGGTCTTCCACACATCACTCCTTAAACCCTTTGTTTCTGGCCCTCTAGATTCTGTTCTCCAGGAGCAAACTGTTACTCAGTCTTCGTCATTTCCCAATGTGTACTCGGTTTCCTCCCTGTTGGATTATCGACGCCGTGGGTCCACCATACAGTATTTGGTAGATTGGGAGGGTTTCGGCCCCGAGGAACGTAGTTGGGTGGCAGCTTCTGATATCTTAGATCCCAATCAGAGAAGCCTGCACCCAGTGGCAGGGGTCGTCCACGTCATCAAGGTAGGTATTGGTCTGTATCTTCTGCCTCCTTACCCCTTTGGAACAGGGGGTAATGTCACACCTGTTCCCTCTGTTGTGCACTTGGGTGAGGATATGTCACGTTAGTAGAATTTGGCCGTTGTCAATCACCTGAATTTTGATCACCTGTTTTGTGTTTCCGTTCATTTCCGGTTCACTTGTTTATCGCGTTGTTTACGGGTTGTTTCGTTGCATTGGATCACGCTCACCTGTCATGTTTTGTACCTTCAGGATTACCTCGGCTTCAGTTCGATTTCTCTGTGATTATCTGAAACAGCGATCGTCCTCATCGCGGGTTACGTAGATTGTTTCGTTTTCGTGCAGCGTTGCGATTGTCTTCATAGTAGTCACGCTGGTCCGTGGTTGTATTTTGTTTTTCCTTTTGTTCTTTTGGAGAACTCTTTGTACTGTTTATTTAATAAACAGTATCAGCATTGATTTGTGGTTTGCGCTGTCCATTGCTGACAGTGGTAGAGGTAAAATGAATGTTGGAGGATGGAGGAAAAAAATATTTCTGGAGAGTTTTAAAAGGGTACTTAAAGGTAAGAGAGGTGTTTAGGTTGCTATGGCGTTGGGGACAGAAACATGTCAGGGTAAATGTATTAGATTTTTTTCTATTATTTTAGAAGTGGATGACAAAAGAGTGGAGGAAGGAGCACACAGGTGGATAATATTCTGTGTAGGAGACAAAACTTGAAAGAGATTATAAATCTGTAAGGTTTTATTAGATGTGGGTTTGTAAGACCAAAAATAACTTGGTGGAATGAAAAAGTAGAAAGTTTACTGGCAAAAAAGAACAGATCCTGATCGATGAAATGGATTGAGAGAAAATAAAGTGAAAGACAAAGCATAAAGGCTAAGGAAGTGGTGTCATGTCTCACAATAAACTAGCACAGAAAGCCGGTTGAGGAGTAAACCCCAAAAAATATTGATGATGCAAAGAGTCCAAGCCACAGACAAACAAACTTAAATATCTTTAAAACAGGGCCACCCAGATTTAAGTCAGGGGAAAATGCACCACTAAAAGATAGGTGAATGAATCCCACAATCAATGTCAATTCTGCTTTCTAGGATGAATTAGATTGCTGCTTACCGAAATGCTAAAAAAATGTATAGAACAAGAAAGATTAAAAAATAAACTCGACAAATAAAAAGGTAGAGTCCGAAACACAAAGCAGAATCCAACGCACTGAAGTCTGTAAAGAGTACAAGTGAATTAGAGGAAGAGTGTGTGGTGAATAAACAAAATAAACGAAGCATTGATTAGAATTCAGGTGATGTGGAATATGTCATTCCAAAGGCAGGAAATGTTTATCTAGATGAGATACCAGGTTGTGGTGGTTTGTAAATGTTTAGGAGAGATAACTGAGGAGAGGAGAAGAACAATAATGTTTAAAATTTTTATGTATGAGGGTCAAGTATAATATTTGCAGTAAATACAGTTAAAATGATCAGCCACTTATGAACATCTGGAAAAAATTTGTGAACGCTCAACTGAGAAAAGAGAAAAGATATGTGAGCTGCAATTTGGCCACTCTAAATTGAGCCCTATGAGAATAGTGAAGGGCAGATGGAGCTGCACAACATGTTTGTACATCTAGAGAAGGGCACAGGGCATCAATTGAGGACTTGTGGAGCTCTTTGGAACCGGGATGATGGTGGCAGTCCTCAGGCAGGTGGGCACAGCTACTTGGGTGAGGGAGGTGTTGAAATTGTCTGCCAGGACCTTGGAGAGCTGATCAGCACAGTCTCTTAGCACACGTCCAGGGATGTTGTCCGGACCAGCAGCTTTTTGGGTGCTGATCCTCTGAAGATTCTTTTTCACTTGTGCTGGTGTCACACTAAGGGGTTTTTCTGGTCCTGGGGGGGGGGGTTGTCAGGGTCCACAAAACGTGCGTAGAATTTGTTGAGAGTTTCAGGCAGAGTGGGTCTTTGGGGCATTGTGCATCTCTGATTTTGAAGTCCATGATGCATTTAATGCCCTGCCACATTCTCCGTGGATCCTTGGATGAGAAGTGTCCTTGGATTTTTAGGTTAAGGTGGATGAAATCACCACCACATAAAATGCTTCCAGATGCTTGTTCTGAAGCAAGCCGATGTTGTCATGGACCTCCTTCAGTGCATTGTTAGCAACAGCATTTCCGAGCATTGTAAACAGCAATGATGGCAGTGGCTGTTTACCAGCATGCAGTTTGGAAACCAACCTTTGTTTATGTAGGCTTTTTTTGGACAGCTGTTTGCGGTCCGCTCGGAAGAGAGTTCGGGTTGTTTTTCAAACATGTAGCCATGTTTCAGTGAGACAAATCACAGTATAGTTCCGCATCTCACCAGAAACATTCATCCTCAGCCACAGTAGGTCCAAATTGTTGTCCAGAGAGCAGAAAATGGATAGGAAGAGAGATGGAATCAGGGGTCACTTAGCGTTAGCCTTAAGCCTGATTCGTACGCTGCTCGCAACGCAGGGAACCTGTTCCATTGTCCACTGCCACACTGGTGTCCGAAGGAGCTGCAATTTGCAAGCTTTTGTTGCCAAATTGGCCTTTCATATGAGAAGATGAGAAGTTCTATTCTGCTATATATCACATGCATAGGGCACATGAAATCAGGGTCTGAACCAACGTAAATATTATTTTAAAAAATGGGTTCTCGTTGGGAGCATGAAAAGCCAAATTCTGTTTGAATAGAACCAGAAAGTATTATACCATATTAGCCTTTTCTTATAAAATGTGCACAGGGCATTTTCTGCAGTAATTCCAAAAAGGTATAAATTACACACATACAGACATGCATATATGGTTTTGCATTGCAATCTAAAGAAGTACATTAAAAATGCATTTATTTACGTCAGAAATTTTGAATCCCTGTAGATAAATGTATAGTGCTCACGTTTCAAGTATGTTGAGATGGTGTTGTGGAATAGTCAGCGCTGCCATTTTACCTCTTTACTTAGCTCACCATTAATTAGTTAATTAATTAATTAGTTAGGAACTAAAATTTAGATATTCCAGGAAGAACTCTTATTTAGGTAATCTGCAGTCTCTGCATTGACAGTAGGAAAATAACAGAAAAAATAATATAGCTGTAGCATGAGATATCATAGCAGAATATCAGATTCAAAAATATGTTACGGTTTTTATGTATATTTAAAAGGATATGATTTTTCTAAAAGTTATTTTATTTTATATACATTATATTGATAAATCCAACAAAATAGACTACAGTGATTGCCTTAGCTGTCATCTTAAATTAATTCACTAGTCTGTTAAATATAGTCTCTTTATAGAAACATCACTGACAGGGTTGGTTATATAAATATAGTGTAATAATGATTTAAGTATTAAGCCACGACATATCTCAGCATATACTATATACTGAACTTTCATGCAATACCCACTCATTTATACCTAGTAGGTCAGGGGTTAATATTGCATTCTTCTAGGTTATGTCAAGTACAAGAACAAGTCAGTAGGCTTTCAAGAATATAATGACCAAAACAGTCTCCGACTTAATTTCACACTCAAAGGCACACAATAAAGTAAATTAGTAAAGAACAGAATGCATCCAGAAGGCACCCAAAGAGCTGTTTTTATTTTAAAAAGGTCAAATTAGGTAAAATCTAAAAGATACAGAGGAACCAAAAAGTATTTAGTCGGCCACTGATTGTGCAAGTTCTCCAACTTAGAAAGATAAGAGAGGACTGTAATTTTCATAATAGGTACATGTGGAAAGGACTGCTCTGGACTGTTTTTTTCCTCAACCACAGTCCGAACGAAGAGCTGTAAGCTGGGCAGCGCCTCCTTTTCAGTCCATTTTTTAATAGATTGACATGGAAGACTCATGCTTGTTTTCTTCTTCCAGGCATGTCCACCTCATATATGTTGTCCCCGAAGAACTGAAAATGGATCTTGCCACCGGGCCAACAGTTTATTCTCTGTGATGGGTAACAGCAACAGCACCTTCTGTCCTGACAGCCTTGTCATTCCACACATTCTGTCTTCCTACAGCCTTTAACAGGTTTTCCCAGACCAAGCCTGTCATCTCCTCCATTTTCTCTCTCATCTTTAGAACGTGGGAGAGAATACTCTCCTTCTAGGTCATCTGTGGTTCCTTCCAGGCCTTTTTTGACACTTACAATGGACCTCTGATATGACATACATAAAAAAGTTCAAAGCAGGAAAACCCTGTCGAAGCTTGTATTATATATATATATATATATATATATATATATATATATATATATATATATATATATATATATATATATATATATATTATGTGGACTGATTTAAGCAGGCAATTTACCATTTAAGCACATTATTACACCATGAAGTGTATTTCATAACATTGTAGTTCAGCAAACAGGCAATAAATAGTGAATTTTGGTAGATAATTTATAGCATTTTAGGCTGTATGTTTTATTTGAAATAATAATACTTTCACCTTTTACCTCTCATTTATTCCATCTATTATTCACGGTAAAACATAACTAGTAAAACATTAACACTTAATTAATGCCGACTGTAAACGTCTGATCTGTCTGGCAGGATAAAGCAATCCAATAAAAACTTGAAATGCTTGAAAAACCAGCCTGCTTCCAGCTCATCTGCCAAACAGGAAGTTGGGTCCTTATATGGGTATCACTATTGTCTCCAAGGCACTAACTTCCTTGGCTCACATCACCATGGCAACCCCTACTGAGCTCCGGCTGGGCAGACATAGCTTCTTCAGCTGGCACAATTTAAACCAATCATATCACAGACAATGGAGGATTACAAAAAAAAAAAAAAAAAAAAAAAAAAAAACACTGGTCTCTCCATTTTAAACATGAAAAATATATGAATGAAGAATATTTGACAAACATTTGGATTAGTACAGTTCTGTTTCAATTTAGAAGTGCATACTTATATTGGTTTTAGGCATATGACAAGATTTCACAAACACACACACAGTCACACACAAAAGATAAATGAGGTATATATCATCTCAGGCCTTAATCAATGTAGAACTTAACTGCAAGATTGAGTCACAACCACACCCCTTTACTGACTTGAGTCACTGTCTAGATTTCACATTTTGTCCTTATTTCACCTTTCTTTTCAGTTACTTTTATTGTTTATGTCTTGACATCACTTGTCAGTTTCATTAGACTGACCTAAGGAATAAGCAAGTGATAATCTGATGAAACACTTTTTTATAGCATTTTATTATGTTATAAGAATTTCATAAATACCCCTTGTTTCTTGTTTGATGCAAAGTCATTTATTATTCCATAGTACAACACAAAGTATATTTAAATAAAGGCCCAAAAAACAAGAACAGGTTGCCAGTTTATTTCCAGACATACCCAAAGGCAAGCACATTCACACACAATTTCTGAGAGAGAAATAAAATCAGCTCCAAAATGAAACTCACAGATCAATGGAAAACAAACTCCAATCAGAGTTTATCTGACCATTGCTGTTAAATACAAATGCAACACTTGAGCTTGTCACAGGTGCCTGTGGCACCTGTCCCTCGTTTGGTCCTTAATTATTTCAGTTGGGTGATTGGTTTGTTTTGTTCACGTGTTTAGTTCCTTTTGTATTTATTCTGAGTTTTCCTTCCCTTTGGTGCACGTCTTTATTTTGTGGTTTCTATACCCGATGTTATGTTGTTCTGTTTGTTCCCCATTTTTGTTGGTGTCCCATCACCAATTTTCATTATATTAAACATTTTGGATTTTATCCCGGTGTCTTGGACTCTCCTTCCGCGTACAACCATGGTACGGCGCTGCGCACCTTCTCCGCGTGGGTCGTATACCGTGGGAGCGTTCGCCGTGTACCGACGCACGTAATTTTCCCCGCGTGGTCGGTACCCGGGAGCGCTCACTAGGCGCGAGCGGCTGAACGCAGCAACTCCGCGTTAGCCGCCCTCTTCCGGGGAAGAACGGACGACCTCTAACAGAAAGACGTGCCTAACTATCTGGAGAGCTCCGGACACCAGGGGTCACCCACCACTGATTTGGAGGACCAGGGGCTGCACCGCTGAGGAAGCCGAGCACCGGGGACCGCCTTCTGCCGAGTCTGGGCGTCGGGGACCGCGCCATTACCGACCCTGAGCACCAGGGTCCGCCAGCCGCAGACTCCGAGAGCCAGGGGCGCTATCTTCGCCTCGCAGCAGGAGGACGCCGATCCGCGCTCCGCAGCGAGATGCCGTGCTCTACGCTGTCAGCAGGATGCAGCCAACAGGCTTCAGCACCAGAGGGACCGTTACACCCCCCCCCCCCGTTCTTTGTTTTTTCAGTACTGTTTATTATTATTATTATTTTCTTTTGTTTTAGGGCCGCTTTCCCTTTTAGCGCGACCCTTGGGGTGGGGGTATGTCACAGGTGCCTGTGGCACCTGTCCCTCGTTTGGTCCTTAATTATTTCAGTTGGGTAATTGGTTTGTTTTGTTCACGTGTTTAGTTCCTTTTGTATTTATTCTGAGTTTTCCTTCCCTTTGGTGCACGTCTTTATTTTGTGGTTTCTATACCCGATGTTATGTTGTTCTGTTTGTTCCCCATTTTCGTTGGTGTCCCGTCACCAATTTTTATTATATTAAACATTTTGGATTTTATCCCGGTGTCTTGGACTCTCCTTCCGCGTACAACCACGGTACGGCGCTGCGCACCTTCTCCGCGTGGGTCGTATACCGTGGGAGCGTTCGCCGTGTACCGACGCACGTAATTTTCCCCGCGTGGTCGGTACACGGGAGCGCTCACTAGGCGCGAGCGGCTGAACGCAGCAACTCCGCGTTAGCCGCCCTCTTCCGGGGAAGAACGGACGACCTCTAACAGAGCTACAATGCCATAAACTGTGAATAGGGGTATCTTAAATTCCCACCTGTACAATTACCTCTTAATAGTTTATACACAAAATTTATTTAGATATGCTGAAAGAAGTTCAGATTGTTCAAGTACAATTGAATTTTTTGGTCTCAGAAGTCCTACATGTAAGGTTCAATTAACATGTAAAACCATCTTAAATTATGTTTATTATGCATATCGAGATGTTGATTAGGCAGCATGATATTGCACAGTTGTGTCTTAGGTTGGCCACAATAAAATGAGTACTTTACTTTTTATGTATTGGTGAGGTTAAAAAACCAGTCAGTATGTGGTGTGACTGTCGCATGCAGGGCAACACATCTCAACCCCATGCTAACATCCAGAGCATTTGCCCACTCAAGTCTGTTATGATGACCAACTGCCGTCATGTGGAGATTCTGAAGCAAACCAATTGTTGCAGGACTGTGTGGCTGGTTTCAGACAATCTTGGAGGTAAAGATGCTGGATGTGAAGTTCCTGGGTTGGTGTGGTAACGCGTGGTCTGGATTTGAGTTTGGATGTACTGCCATTTTTTCTGAAAGCCTTTGGTGACAACTTATGGGAGAGAAATGAATATTCAATTCATGGGCAATAATTATGGTGGACATTTCTGCAGTCAGCACATCTGTGCAAAACTTCCAACTTTAGTGGCATTGTGCTGTGTAATAAAATTGCACATTTTAAAATGGTCTTATATTGTGAAAAGCATAAGTCAAACCTGTGCAATAATCATGCTGTCCAATCAGAACCTTGATATGCCATAACTGTACATTATCTCCGCAAAAGAGAAGTGCTCACTAATGGATTTTGTGAACAATATTTGAGAGAAAAGGCTTTTGTGTACTTAGATTTGTTAATGCAACACAGGAAAAATGGGAGCAAAAACAAATGTGTTGTGTTTATATTTGTTCTGTATATTTATTATTACCGGCACGGTGGCTTAGTGGTTAGCACGTTCGTCTCTCAGCGCTAGGGATTCCCGGTTTGAATCCCCATCTGGGTCATCCATGATATACCCGTGTCCGCGTGGGTTTCCTCAGGGTTCTCCGGTTTCCTCCCACAGTCCAAAAACATGGATCAAGTCAATTGAGTTCTCCAAATTGCCCCATATAGAGTGTGTATGTGTGAGTGTGTGCGCAGATTGGCACCCTGTCCTGGGTGTATCTGCCCAGCACCCGAAACGTTCTCCCCTTGATGGGCATGGGGAACCCCTCCGCGATATAGGATAAATCGCGATATAGGATAAACCCTATATGGTTACAGATGCCCTTCCTAGCATCAGTAACTTCTTAACCCTTGACACCAACACTGCATCAAGCACATTCTGCTCCACCTTGGCTTCATGTCTTGATCAGGTCTGTCCAAAATCCACCAGGAAAACACATAGTGCTCCATCCAGTCCCTGGCTCACGGAGACGCTTCGGAAGCAACGTACTTCTCTTCGTTCCGCCGAAAGAAAATGGCGTAAGTCTGGTCTGTCTTCAGACTTAGAAACATACCAGTCCTCACTTGCCACTTTCTCCAAGGATGTAACTGCTGCTAAATCCTTGTTCTTCCAGTCCAAGGTAACATGCATCTCAGATGCCCGCACCTTATTCAGTACTTTCAACTCCCTACTAACTCCTCCCTCTCCCCCTCCTAACACTTCTCTGTCAGCTGATGTCTTTGCAACTTTTTTCACAGAAAAAATTGAGGGCATCAGCAAACTCTTTCATACTCACCATTTCCACAACACCACATCTCACACATCCAGCCATCCAACCCTCTCCTCCTTCTCCCCTGTCACAGAATCTGACATCTGCAAAATTCTTCTTGCCAGTAACCCAACTACTTGCCCCCTTGATTCCATCCCATCCCACCTTCTTCAATCCATTGCCTCCTCCATCACACCAGCTCTCACACACATCATTAACTCCTCTATCACGTCAGGGACTTTTCCAAATTGTTTTAAACAGGCCATAGTCAAACCCCTACTCAAAAAACCTACGCTCAACCCAAATTTGGTCGAAAGCTACAGACCTGTTTCTCTTTTACCTTTCCTGTCTAAAACACTTGAACGAGTGGTATCCACACAGGTCTCCAAATTTCTTAATCAGAATAATCTCCTTGATCCCAATCAATCCGGTTTTAGATGTGGTCACTCCACGGAGACAGCATTGCTCTCTGTGATTGACTCACTTAAATCTGCCAAAGCCAAATCTCAATCCTCGGTCCTCATTTTGTTAGACCTTTCTGCAGCTTTTGATACAGTAAATCATCAGATTCTACTGTCCACTCTAGCTGAATTAGGCTTTTCTTGCACGACACTTGAATGGTTTCGATCCTATCTCACAGGAAGGACCTTCAAAGTGTCATGGAATGGGGAGATCTCTAACTCTCAACAAGTACGCACTGGTGTGCCTCAGGGCTCTGTACTTGGTCCTCTCCTCTTCTCACTTTACATGACATCACTGAGCACAGTCATCCAGGCGCATGGTTTCTCTTACCACTGCTATGCTGATGACACTCAACTTCATCTGTCTTTTGCCCCTGATGACACCACCATCTCAAATCGGGTATCTGCATGCCTCACCGACATATCTGTCTGGATGAAGGCCCGTCATCTCAAATTAAACAGAGCTTCTCATTATCCCAGCTAAACCCTCAATCCATCATGACCTGACCTTCCAAATTGATGGCTCCACAATCTCCCCTTCCGATTCGGTCCGGAACCTTGGGTTCACAATAGACTCCCACCTTAAACATATCAGATCATATTATCAAAACCGCCCGTTCTTGTAGATTCCTTCTTTACAACATAAGGAAGATCAGACCCTTTTTGACTGAACATGCTACCCAACTGCTTGTTCAAGCCCTAGTCTTATCCCGGCTTGATTATTGTAATGCACTACTTGCCAGTATCCCAGCTTCCACAATCAGACCTCTTCAACTAATTCAAAACTCTGCAGCCCGACTGGTGTTTAACCAGCCCAAGCGATCTCATGTCACTCCATTACTCACTTCCCTCCATTGGCTTCCTGTAGCTGCTCGCATTCAGTACAAGTCACTGACTCTGGCATACAGAACCATTTCTGGATCTTCCCCCTCCTACCTTCACTCTATCTTTTCAAAATACACTCTGACTTGTTCACTTCGCTCCAGTGATGATTGCCGCCTGGCGATTCCACCTCACCGAGGAGCTAATTCTCAGTCTGTGGCGTTCACCACTGCAAAATGGTGGAACGATCTTCCCAACTCTTTCAGAATCATTAAACAGTTTTAAGAAACTACTTAAGATGCATCTCTTTAACAAATACCTGTTGTAAAAAAAATAATAATAATAAAAAAAAAAAAAAAGGGGGGGGGGGGGGGGCGCAGCTTCGAATAACAATCAGGTTTGATGAATTTACAGTATAGTTGGTTTTCTCCATGGCTTCTGACTTGTGGTGTTCTCATTTGTAAGTCGCTTTGGATAAACGCGTCTGCTAAATGACTAAATGTAAATGTAAATGTAAATAAATCCCCCCTAATATAGGATAAAGCGGAAGATAATGGATTGGATTGGATATTTATTATTATTCATATTAGTAATTGTTGTTTATATTGAAAACTTATAATAGTTCCACAGACTTATAAAACTTATAATAATTTTACATACCTTTAAAAATACTGGCATACTTCCTTTGTATGTATTATTAGTTCCAGTGTGTTGAATTCACTATGTACACAATTTGTTTGCAGAAAAATGTTATTGTTAAATTGTTAACATAAATTGTTGTTTTAAATAAAAATAAAATAAATAAATAAAAAACATGTCAGTAAAGCAGAGGTATCCAAACTTTTACATTGATATTGTACATCCTTGGTACACACCCAACAAAATTACAACTTCTGATTCTATACAGACAAGACAAAACTGAAAACCGTGCTAGATGAGCATAAGCCAACTAACCTGGCAACCAGAACACACTGCCTTGCACAGTAAATAAATAAAATAAATAAACATTTTAGTTACCAGATTCACCATGTGACTTGCTGCATCTGCCTTGCATCACATTCCGTGGAGATGTTCTGCTAAGGAGACTCTTTGCATAGCAGAAGGATTTCATCAACTTGCATTCTGTTGCAAGAAGAGAGAGAACAATAGTGCACAATAATAACTATTATTGTTATTATGACAAAAGCAAGTTCAATTAATTACATAAAAACACAAATATCATAGAAAGTTTGCTGAATAATAAATCAATTATGGTGCCTACAGAAAATATACCATCCTACAAATTAATATTTTGTTACAATTTCATACATAAAACGTTAGACCTAATTTATACTTGAAATTTCAGCTTTCATTTTTATTTATAAACATAATGATTATGTCTGTCTATTTAATATTATCTATCCATCTATTATCTTCCGCTTTATAATATATTAGGGTCACGGGGGGGGGGGGGGTGTTCTGCCGGGGTGTTCTCTGGATGTTCTCCGCCCATCCAGCGGAGAACAATTTGGGCACTGGGCGCAGATACACAAAGGACTTAAATAAAGAATTAAATACAATTTATGAAGCTATTTTCAAGTTTTAGGCAAGAATGATAGTCAATTTTTACAACATGGGTGATCTGCAAAGATACTACAGTCATTAGTACAGCAAAGATACTACAGACATTTGTTTCCCAGGAACTCCATGTCCATTTCAACAGAATGATGCCAGGGTTTATTTTGCATGAGTTAAAACAGCATGGTTTCATCAAGTACATGTGCTTTACTGGAGCAGGATTTTTTTTTTTTTTTACATTAATCGTTTCACTTGCAACAATTAGAATCTCTAGTTCCAAAGGTTGAAATGTCACGATTGCCCCTAGAGGAGCAATGGCTCACCAGACCAGGGGCAGACGGCGCCACTTACTATCGCCAGGAGGTGGAGACAAAACCAACAAAGGGAAAAGTCAGTAAACAAATACCAAGGAATATATTAAACAACATAAAAAGCTATCTATACGAAACTGTCACACTGAAAACAAAAGGCAGAACAAAAAACTAAAGTCCTAAGTTACCGAAAAACCTACATAACTGAAAACCGCGCTAGATGAGCATAGGCCAACTAACCTGGCAACCACACTACCTTGCACGCAGACCCTGGCAACCGGGAAAACAGCGCCAAGTGCGTGGTACCGGACAACCGGTGAACAGCGCAACGTCCGCGGAATCTGGCAACCGAGAACAGCGCGCTAGTCGACCAGAGACTACAGAGGAACAGCAACCCAAAAAAAATAGATGGCGTTTGAAGCCATCCAATAACGCAACACGCGCACAGACTAACCTATCTGGCAACCGTAAACTAACGTTGCAAGACGTGCCGGAATGAGCGTACACAGGAAAATCAAAACTTGACCGCGCACATGCTAACTAGCAACCGTAACCAACGGCGCTATACGAGCATACACAGAAAAAGCTAATTATTTGTCTCGCAACACGCACATAAACAAACCAATCCAGCAACCGTGACCCCACAGCGCTAGTCGCACAAACACGTGCCTCTCGGGCAGGGGCGTTTTTAGGGTTTAGAAACATCAGGGGCTTTAGCCCACATCCCTTATTCCCCATCTGTCCTCTTTAAAAATTGCCCTTTCATGAGTGTATCCATTTTCATTCATATTGGATAAAATTAAATAACATGAAATATGTCAGCAGTGGGTAGCACATTCAGTTCTTATAAATGATGGTTTTGGCTGAAAATCTGCAGAAAACAATGCAGAGGTTACCAATCACCTAGTTCAGAAAAAAAGATAGATTACAAAGCTTAGCATTAAATGCAAAATAAATAAATATCAGCTAGATTGTAGCCCATATAGAAATAATAGCATCACGCAGTTGCTGTTGATTTGTTGGTGTCTCCCGTTACACCAAATCCTAAGGGTGCTCAACTGGATGAAGATCTGGTGACTATGGGGTCCATTGGAAATACAGTGAACTCACTGTCATATTAAGACATCAGTTTAAGATGATATGAGCTTTGTGACATGGTGCATTATTCTGCTGAAAATCACCATCAGAAGATGATGTGACACTGTGATACTCAGGTACACTGTGGCATTTAAATGATGTTCATTTTGTAGGGGCCAAAGGTTTGCCAAGAACATATCTCCCAAACTATTACACCACCACCAGCCTGAACTGTTGATAATATGCTGGATGGATCCTTGCTTTTAAGTTGCTGATGCCAAATTCTGACTCTACTATCTAAATGTCGCAACTAAAATTGACACTTGTCAAACCAGACACCGTCTTTGCAATATTCTATTGTTTAATTTTAGTAGATTGTAATCTCAGTTTTTTTCTTAGCTGACAGAAGTGGAACCTAGTATGGTCTTCTGCTGCTGTAGCCCATCTTCCTTAAGGTTCAACATGTTGCATGTTCAGAGATTATATTCTGCAATCCTTGTTGTAATAAGTGGTTATTGTCTTGCTATCATCTTGAAACAGTCTGCCAGTATTTTCTGAAATACTCAGAACATCTGACACCATGCCATGTTTAGTCACTATAATCACCTTTGTTCCCCATTCTAATGGTCAATTTACACTTTAGCAAGTTGTCCTGACCACCTCTACATATAGGCATGTTTTTAACATGTACAGGAAACGTAGATTTATGGAGAAAACTCACACAACTATGGGGAGAACACGCAAACCCAGGACCAATTATTTAAAAATGGAAATGCTAAGAAAATGTTTGAAAATTTGTTTCACACAC
Organism: Corydoras sp. C115; assembly: GCA_019802505.1. NCBI lineage: Eukaryota > Metazoa > Chordata > Actinopteri > Siluriformes > Callichthyidae > Corydoras > Corydoras sp. C115. The sequence continues at coordinate 1,522,552 of JAFMOC010000140.1, forward strand.
ATTATTACATACTTTATCTTCATATTAGCAATGATTTCAGAAAAGGATGAAACTAAATAATTTCAGTGCCTCATAGAAAACGTATACAATGCTTTATTCTTGATGGCTTAGGTTTTATGCCTATTTAAGTAACACTGCATATTTTAATATTATACTTACTTTACCTATGGTAATGCTTACATTTATTTAAATATTGTGGATATAGCCTAGTGGGCATCGATGTAATAAGTTCTTTACCATATTGCCACTTGGTCAGTTATGACAGAATTTCAGGATAAAGTTTCAGGTTTATTAATTTTTTTAAATATATTACTACATATATATAAAATATATTGTAATGCTAAAATAGATCGTAATGCTATAGATCGTAATGGATAAAATTATATGTTCATGCATTCGCTGTCTGCAATATTCTACCATGAACTTTCTCTGTTTTTTTATTGTTGCATGTTGCCTATCCTTGTAATTTTATCTTTATATTAATTATAAAGATGTATATATAACTCCTGTTTAGCAGGGGAAAAAAGGCAGCCAATCACATGGCGGCAACTCAGTGCATTTAGGCATGTAGACATGGTCAAGACAATCTCCTGCAGTTCAAACCGAGCATCAGTATGGGGAAGAAAGGTGATTTGAGTGCCTTTGAACGTGGCATGGTTGTTGGTGCCAGAAGGGCTGGTCTGAGTATTTCAGAAACTGCTGATCTACTGGGATTTTCACGCACAACCATCTCTAGGGTTTACAGAGAATGGTCTGAAAAAGAAAAAACATCCAGTGAGCGGCAGTTCTGTGGTCGGAAATGCCTTGTTGATGCCAGAGGTCAGAGGAGAATGGCCAGACTGGTTCGAGCTGATAGAAAGGCAACAGTGACTCAAATAGCCACCCGTTACAACCAAGGTAGGCAGAAGAGCATCTCTGAATGCACAGTACATCGAACTTTGAGGCAGATGGGCTACAGCAGCAGAAGACCACACCGGGTGCCACTCCTTTCAGCTAAGAACAGGAAACTGAGGCTACAATTTGCACAAGCTCATCGAAATTGGACAATAGAAGATTGGCAAAACGTTGCCTGGTCTGATGAGTCTCGATTTCTGCTGCGACATTCGGATGGTAGGGTCAGAATTTGGCGTCAACAACATGAAAGCATGGATCCATCCTGCCTTGTATCAATGGTTCAGGCTGGTGGTGGTGGTGTCATGGTGTGGGGAATATTTTCTTGGCACTCTTTGGGCCCCTTGGTACCAATTGAGCATCGTTGCAACGCCACAGCCTACCTGAGTATTGTTGCTGACCATGTCCATCCCCACATGTCCATGTCCATCCCATGTCCATCCCCACAATGTACCCAACATCTGATGGCTACTTTCAGCAGGATAATGCGCCATGTCATAAAGCTGGAATCATCTCAGACTGGTTTCTTGAACATGACAATGAGTTCACTGTACTCAAATGGCCTCCACAGTCACCAGATCTCAATCCAATAGAGCATCTTTGGGATGTGATGGAACGGGGGATTCGCATCATGGATGTGCAGCCGACAAATCTGCGGCAACTGTGTGATGCCATCATGTCAATATGGACCAAACTCTCTGAGGAATGCTTCCAGCACCTTGTAATCTATGCCACGAAGAATTGAGGCAGTTCGGAAGGCAAAAGGGGGTCCAACCCGTTACTAGAATGGTGTACCTAATAAAGTGGCCGGTGAGTGTACAACTATAAATATAATATAGAATTAAGTTACCAAACCAATTTTGTGCTTCAGTAAGTCAGTAAAAAGTAGTTAGGAGTATTCAAATCAATAAAATGATAAGGGTACCCATACTTTTGGTTTAATGCATATTGCACATTTTCTGTTAGTACAATAAACCTCATTTCAATCCTGAAATATTACTGTGTCCATCAGTTATTAGATTTATCAAACTGAAATGGCTGTTGCAAAAACCCAAATATTTAGAACTAAAAAAATATAGAAATATAAATATAGAATATAAATATAGCAGCAAATATAAAATGTGAGATGTTGCAGAAACTATGTATACAGTATAAACGGTAGATGTAAGATAAGATGAGGTATGATGAGGTATTTGGTGGAGGAAGATAACATGTTGTGTAAATGATTGTTTTGTTAGATGGAGTTTGTGAGTCTTACAGCTTCTGCTATGAAGCTGTTCCTCAGTCTGTTCGTTCTACACTTAATGCTCCGCAGTCTCCTGCCTGAGGGGAGCGGAACAAAAAGTGGGTGTGCTGGGTGAGTGGGGTTCTTCATGAAGCAGGAGGCCCGTTTCCTGCATCTGGAGGTGTAGATGTTTGTGGTGGTGGGGAGACTGACTCCAATAGTCCTCTGTGCAGCCTTCACCACCATCTGCAGAGCTTTTTTGTCTGCAGCAAAGCAGCTTCCGTGCCACACGTTGATGCTAGAGCACAAGACGCTCTCCACCACACATCTGTAAAAAGAGGTGAGGACCGAGCTTCTGAGTCCTGAGGAAGTAGAGTCGCTGATGTGCCTTCCTGACCAAGCTGGAAGTGTTGGTGCTCCAGGTGAGGTTGTTACTCAGGTGCACACCCAAGTACCTGTAGCTGTACACTTCCACCGCAGATCCCCCAACGTGTAGGGGGGTGTGGGCATGTTTTGCCTCTTCTGAAGTCTATGATCATCTCCTTTGTTTTCTTAACGTTGATGCAGAGGTTGCTCTTTCTGCACCAACCCTCCAGGTGTTCTACCTCCTGTCTGTAAATGGACTCATCATTGTCTGTGATGCATCTGCTGCTGTGTCGTCAGCAAACTTTACAATATGACAGCTTGTATGGATAGGTGAGCAGTCATATGTTAGCAGTGTAAACAGGAGGGGGCTCAACACACAGCCCTGAGGGGAACCGATGCTGAGGGTTTTCGTGGAGAAGGTGGTGTTGTGGGGATCTTCAGACTGCGGCCTGTTGGTCAGGAAGTCCAGGATCCAGTTGTAGAGGGAGGAGCTCAGTCCAAGTAGTGACAGTTTATTGTCAGGGTCTGAGGGATCATCATGTTGAATGCAGTTGTGAAGTCCACGAAGGGCATACGGACGTAGGAGTCCTTCTGCTCCAAGTGGGTGAGGGTGGTGTGGACCACGGAGGAAATGGCATCTTCTGTGGATCGTTGTTTCTGTAAGCGGGCTTTTGTGGGTCCACAGTGACGTTGATGGTGGCTTTGATGTGTGTCATGACCAGCCTTTCAAAGCATTTGTTGACTATCGGCGTGAGGGCTATCGGCCGGTAGTCATTCAGCCCTGTCACTGTGGACTTATTGGGGACCGGGATGATGGTGGCAGTCTTCAGGCACGTGGGAACAGCTGCTTGTCTAAGGGAGGCATTGAGTATGTCTGCCAGGACCTCTTATCAGCACAATCTTTTAGCACCCATTCAGGAATGTTGTCCGGACCAGCAGCTTTTGATTGAGCAGTTTGATCCCTGTGACAGGGTGAGTCTGGTGCTGGGGTGATGTCAGGGTCGTCAAAGCGAGTATAGAACTTGTTGAGAGCCTCGGACAGGGTGGGGTCATTGGGGCATTGTACATCTTTTTTATGGATTTTGTAGTCCGTGATGCACTTGATGCCCTGCCACATGCTCTTCATGGACGAGAAGTGTCTGGATTTTCAGAGCATATGTGGCTTTTGCCCTTTTTAGCCCTGCAGTCAGCTCTCTTCCCACCGCTCTGAGTTGCTGTGAGTCGCCGGACCTGAAGGCAGTATCCCTGGCTTTCAGCAGAGAACGCACCTCTGCATTCAGCCAGGGTTTCTGATTCGGGTGGCAGGTCAAAGTCTTGGTGGTGGTGACATCCTCCACACATTTGCTGATGTATCCGAGGACGGCAGATGTATATTCCTCCTGATTCAGCTCTCCCTCACAATTAGCAGCCTCTCTGAAGACATGCCAGTCTGTGCAGCTGAAACAGTCCTGCAGCACAATGTTGCCATCGCTGGTCCACACATGGTTTTCTGTGTGGGTCTGGAGCATCACAGCAGGGGTGGTATGCTGGCACCATCAAAATGGAGATGTGGACGGAGAGCCCGAGATGGGGGCAGGGGACGGTTCTGTATGCATCTTTAATGTTGGTGTACACATGGTCGAGTGTGTTGTTTTCCCGTGTTGGAAAGTTGACATGTTGGTAAAACCGCGGCAGATCGCTCATCAGATTAATGTGATTAAATGCCATGTAAAATGCCTCCGGATGCTTGTTCTGAAGTGAGCTGATGTTCTCATGGAACTCCTTCAGTGCGTTGTTAGCATAGCATCTGGTGCTATTTAAACAGGAATGACGGACACCGCTGTAAATTCATGAGGCAAATAATGGACGACATCTCACAGCCAGCTGTTCTGTGGCTTCAGAGCAGTGGCTGTTTACCAACATGCAGTTTGTACACCAGCCTTTATTTATTTAGACGCACAAGTCGCCCCCCCGGGCTTTTCCCGACTTTTTTTCCCTTTTCTTTCGCGGTCTCTTCGGAAGAGCTGCCTGTCGGCGAGCTGGAAGGCTGAGTCCGGCATATTGTCCTGTACCCATGTACCCATGTTCCTGGGATGCCTGTCGTCACTTCCTGCCATGCAGTCAGTGTGTAGATGCGTACGTGCGCTGTCTAGCTCTGTTAAGTTTAACTACTAAATTAAGTGTTATTTAGTTATTTAGTTACTTTTAGTTACTTTTTTTACATTCTCTTGACTGTTCGTTATAACATAGCATTTATTCCGCTTTTGTCCCTCTCTACTCTCCAAATCGTGGCGTTGTTGTTGGCGTTTTTAGCCGCTAACGCTAGCACTTTCTGCTTACTATCGCGGTCGTTTGCTGCCAACACCGCTGCATTTATATATATATATATATATATATATATATACAATGGCACTTTCCCCTCTGGTTGCGTGCCCTCAGTGCAGTATGTATAGACAGTCTTCCTCCGTCATTACTGATAATTCAGCCTGTGAGAAGTGTAGCCTAGTCCTTAGTCTGACGGAGAAGATTTCAGTGTTAGAAGAGCGCATTTGGGTTTTAGAACAGGGTCATGTTAGTAAAGGTGTGTCAGGGACCAGTTTAGCCAGCCCGAATGCCACAGGATCAGGTCCTAAATCTCCGGCTTTAGAGCCCTCGCAGCCGGGCGAGTGGGTGACGACCAGGCGACGTACACGTAGAACTGAGCATCACTCTTCTCGGATCCACGTGTCCAATCGGTTTTCCCCAATCACCCACTGAGAGACCGGTTGCAAAAAGTGCTCTGGTTATTGGCGACCCCCAGCTCAGACACGTGCGAATCGCTACCCCCTTAGAGACCCCAGCAACCATAGTCAGGTGCATCCCGGGGGCCAGGGCTCCAGACATCAGGGCGAACCTCAAAGTGCTGGCTAATGCTAAACGCTCATTCTCTAGAATAGTTATCCACGTCGACACTAATGACATTCGTCTCAAGCAGTCAGAGATTACTAAGGCTAATGTTAAAGAGGTGTGTGGAACCGCTGCAATGATGTCTGATGAAGTAGTTGTCTCTGGTCCCCTACCAATTAGGCGTGGCGGCGAAGCCTACAGCAGATTATGGTCGCTGCGTTGCTGGATGTCTAAGTGGTGCTCAGAAAACAACATTACTTTTATTGATAATTGGTCTACTTTTGAGGGAAGGCCTGGCCTTTTAAAATGGGACAGCATCCATCCTTCCCGGGAGGGTGCTGCGCTCATGTCACATAACGTAGCCGATAGGGTTTTTTCTTCAGATAGGAATAAAAATTGACAATTCAGAGCCAAGGCCAGGCAGCAGACAGAATGGCCTAACCAACTGCCTGCGAACTGCCAGGAGTCGTCACCCACAATAACTAGGTTCCATACCATTAAGACAGTTATCAAGTATCGCAGTGAGCAAAAAGAGTCCAAAAAGTGTGCCAAAAAAATCTCATTAATATCAATACAACCTCAAGTAATGTAAGAAACACTTTTAAGTGTTTAAAATTGGGTTATTAAACATTAGGTCACTTTCATCAAAATCAGCTCTAGTTCAAGAAATAATAACTGATAACTTCCTAAATGTCTTTTGTCTCACAGAGACCTGGATTAGGGCCAATGAATACCTAGCATTAAATGATGCCTCTCCACCTGGTTATAGTTATGCTCATAAACCACGTCTTAGTGGACGAGGAGGTGGAGTGGCTAGGATCTATAAAGAAAACACAAATGTAACACTTAATGATAAGTATGAGTCAAAATCCTTCGAAGCACTTGTACTCAACATAAGCAGCTCATCTGCATTGAAGAATAAATACAACCTAATGCAACTTATTACCATATACCGCCCTCCCGGCCCATATACACAGTTTATTAAAGAATTTGGTGAATTTCTCTCTAACATAGTAATCTCATCAGACAAGGCCTTAATAGTCGGTGACTTCAATGTTCACTTTGACAACCCACTAGACTCATTTAAATTAACCTTTGACTCCATCCTCGATTACATGGGCATTACTCAAAGTGTAGTTGGTAAAACACATTGCTGTAAACATACATTAGACTTAGTTTTATCACATGGTATTAACATTAATAATTTAACTATTGTTCCACTAAGTGAGGTCATCTCCGATCACTATTTGATAACCTACGATTTAGAAATTGATATTGATCCAGTCATTAAACCGCAATATGACATGAAGCGTACAATCATTCCCTCTACTGCTGTGTCATTCCTACAACATTTACCCGAATTAAACATTAAACCAGCATCAGGACCCGATGAACTTGAAAAAACAGCGGAATACCTTAAAGACGTGTTTTTTGCAACCTTAAAAAGTGTCGCGCCACTTAAACTAAAAAGGATTAAAGATAAAAGACTCGTTCCATGGTTTAATGATCAAACACGCACCCTAAAACAAACCACTAGAACCATGGAGCGTAAATGGAGACAAACTAAATTAGAGGTATTTAGGGTTGCATGGAAGGACAGTATGACTGAGTACAAACATGCACTCAATGCAGCGAAGACTAAATATTATTCTGAATTAATAGAGAACAACAAAAACAACCAAAGATTCCTCTTTAGTACCATTGCCAAATTATCTCGAAGTGCTACTGAATCAGATTCACAGATTCACTCACAGTTCAGCAGCAATGATTTCATGAATTTCTTTAGTGATAAAATTGAAAACATAAGACTTAAATCATCTAATGCATCGTGTAGCATAATCAATAATCAACCCTCAATGATTTCTGAAAATAATATAGTACAAGAGTTAAATACCTTTAACCCCATATCTAAAAAAGAGCTTGTCTCATTAATTACACAATCAAAGACAACATCCTGTATGTTAGACCCAATACCTACAAACCTGCTTAAAGACCTCCTACCAAATATTACAGAGCCTTTTATAAACATTATTAATTCATCACTTAAAATAGGCTATGTCCCCAAAAATCTGAAGTGTGCAGTCATTAAACCATTACTTAAAAAAACCTAATTTAGATCCTCTAATACTGTCCAACTATAGACCAATATCAAACCTTCCTTTTGTCTCTAAAATCCTAGAAAAAATCGTGTTCAACCAGCTGAATCGCCATCTTCTAGCTAATAACGTTCATGAAGTTTTTCAGTCAGGTTTTAGGTCTCATCATAGCACTGAGACAGCCTTAATTAAAGTCGTTAATGACTTATTAATGATCTCTGATAATAACCAAATCTCTTTTCTTGTATTATTAGATCTTAGTGCAGCCTTTGACACTATAGACCATAACATCTTAGTTGATAGATTAGAAAACACTGTGGGCGTTACAGGATCTGCACTCCAGTGGTTTAAATCCTACCTGACAGATCGATATCAATTCACCTGTGTTAACAACTAATGTTCTGATCTTGCTGAAGTTAAATATGGTGTCCCACAAGGGTCAGTTCTGGGTCTACTTCTATTTGCATTATATATGCTTCCATTGGGATAAATTAATCGTAAACATGGAATCAGTTTCCACTCATATGCAGATGATACACAGTTATATGTTTCAGATAACCCTAATGATGGTTGTTCAGTCAGTAAGCTCGAGGACGGCATCCAAGATATTAAAATATGGATGTCAAAAAACTTCCTACTGCTAAATTCTGATACAACAGAGTTTCTGATAGTTCGACCCAAGGACAAAATTAACAAAGCTTCTAACACTATGTTAAACCTTGATAACTCTTTAATTGGACCCAGTTCATCTGTAAATAATCTCGGTGTCATTATTGATTCAGATCTCTTCTTTACAAAGCACATTAGCAATATTACTAGAATTGCATTTTTTCACCTTCGAAACATTTCGAAGCTACGAAATATCCTCTCCCTCCAAGATGCACAAAAACTAATTCATGCTTTTATTACCTCAAGGTTAGATTATTGTAATTCACTTCTGACAGGATGTTCTAATAAATCATTACATAAATTACAACTTGTGCAAAATGCTGCAGCTAGAGTTTTAACTAAAACCAGAAAGTTTGATCATATCAGTCCTGTGTTATCAAACTTGCACTGGCTACCAGGTAAGTTTTGTATCGAGTCCAAAATTTTATCAATAACATATAAAACTACATAATCAGGCTCCACAGTATCTGAGTGAGCTGATTCAATCGTACAAGCCAACACGTGAGCTCCGATCTCAAGGTGCTGGTTTACTCTTAGCTCCTAGAATAAATAAAATTACTGCTGGTGGAAGAGCGTTCTCCCACAAGGCTCCTCAACTTTGGAATAGCCTTCCAGTTACTGTTCGTGATTCTGAATCACTATTAATCTTTAAAATTAAATTAAAAACACATTTATTTAATCTTGCGTTTAATTAATCCCCTGTAGATAAAGATTTTCATTCTGTAAAGCTGCTTTGTGACAATGTACTGTTGTAAAAAGCGCTATATAAATAAATAACTTGAACTTGAACTTGTTTCAGTGAGACAAATCACCACACAGTTCTTCATCTCACCAGAAACACTTGTCCTCAGCCGCAGTAGGTCCAGCTTTTTATCCAAAGAGCGGACATTAGAAAGACAATGCGACAGAATCGGGGGTTGGTTTGTGTTCGCCCAAAGCCTGGCTAGAACTCCTCCGTGTTTCCCCCATTTCTGTCTCTGCTCACAGCACTTTTGCTTTTTCGTTGCCCGCTACCCTCTGATTCGCCACGCCGATGTCCGGAAGAGCTGAAGTCTTCCGTGCATAATTTTAAGATCGTTATCCATGGTTACTGCCTTTTTTCCTAAACTGTCTTTTATTATAAAGAGTTCGTTCCTGCTATGTTTCACACGCTCAGTGTTGATTCGGTGTTTGAACTGATATCAAAATTATTAAATTTAAGGTAATCAACAGGAGCGCAAGAAGTCTCTGCATTCGTACGTGCCGCAATCTTGTAAAATTGTCCTCATATTGTCCTCTAATTTTTTTCTGCTGCCTTTTTAAGGCAAAAAGTTAAATCTCACCTATGAAAGAATATATTTCTATTTCTGTTTATATTATCTCAGCGTTACTTACTATAAACCCTCTAGAAAGGACCTATGTTACCGGCTGTTCCTTACAAAAATTCAGAATGGCATGGAAGTAATAGGGAAGAAGCACTTGGACCATGTGTCACTCCTACCGCCTAATGTCAACCTGGCCCATTACAGAAAATGACAGGTTTGAGGTGGCTTGTTCAGTGCTACTCTGGCCCAGAAAAAACTTAGAGGACAATATGTGTTAGGTTTGGAGTGCCACTCCTCCCGGGGTTTTCCGGTTTGATTTTGGCCGTTCGGGGTTTCCATAGGTAGGGCCCATCCCCGAGGTCCCCTAGTCACATGCTGCCTGCTGACAATTCTTAAAGAGCACATGCTCCCTGGGTCAGCAGGCCAGCATTACTATTGTTAGAATCCGTGCTATGTTTGTATCGGTGTATTGGTAGCGTTTCCTTTTGTTTTTGTTTGTATTATTTATGTTTAATTTCCCGGCACGTTCCGCCCGTGCATTTGGGTCTCTGTTATTATCCCGGCACCTTCCGCCCGTGCTTTGGGTTCCGTTCTCGCCTTTCTTTAATTAAAAACCTTCCTGTTGCTTACCTGGTGGGTATGCGCAGCGCCTCCGTTGGACGGACGGCGCTTTTCTGACAATATGAGACAATTAAAGGATCCAAGCAGAGGAGCAAATTAATTACATTTCTTCAGTAACTAGTTTACTGGTTTAAGCACCCATGTAAACTGCAACAGTTTTAATTTTACCTGCCCAATTCCATCTGCCCTTCCTTCAAGTGCTTCTTAGACTCCCTTCCTCTACACAAAATGCATGGCTAGGTAATGTACAAAAACTTGACTCCATTTATAACACTAAATGCATAAAAATAGCACATATGGTGCCTATAAATTCTTATCTTAAAGATGTTATTTTTTGAAATGTCATTTTGTTGTCATCGCTCCCCAGGTCAACGGGATAACTTTGTCGAGGAATTTGATTATTATCATCTCTCCCAGATGATGGCTGTCCTCTTGTCGTCCTTGGTGATTTCAACCTTTACTTAGAGCGCCTATACGCTACTGAGTTTCTTGCTCTTATCTCCAGCCTAGACCTCCATCTACTTCGCACTTCAGCTACCCACCGGGCTGGTAACCAGCTTGACCTCATCATGACACGCTCTTGTTTCACCTCTGACCTACACATCACTCTGCTTCATGAACCAGATCAATTTTTCATGCAGTTCTCTGTTTATCTTTCTCCACCTCCCTCGATCATCAGTAAAACCACTCAGGTACGTCGTCATCTTAGCTCTCTCTCTTATACAGTTTTTGCTAAATTGGTTACAGATGCCCTTCCTTGCATCAGTAACTTCTCAACACTTGACATGAACACTGCATCCAGCACATTCTGCTCCACCTTGGCTTCCTGTCTTGACCAGGTCTGTCCAATATCCACCAGGAAAACACACAGCTCTCCGTCAAGTTCATATATTTTATTTCAAAGTGACAGCCCCTATTATTAAACAGCATTACCTTTTTTCATTCTTTACTCAGGTAAATCTTTAAACAATTATTAAATGAATGGCTCAAATAAGGCTTAGACTTAATTAGCACAGGTTACTCAAAAACAACCACGGAATTCAATATCTGATATTAATTACCATTCTTACCATTCTCATCCAAAAGGAAATCATCATGGTATCGAAACTTTTCTGGACCACAAGCAATGAAAATATCATCATCTCCAAAGAAGTCTTGCAGGGTTAAGACCTATGGCAAAGAACACAAATTTTCTATCATAAAGTGTTTATTTTATATACAGCATATTGCATTCATGTCATTAGCCAAGCTAACTACTGATCAATATTTTAAAAACTTTTGAAAAATGACTATAGAGTATTTACCACAGTGAGAATGAATAAATGATTTACTTAATGTCTGTTACTTTCATTTCAAATTTTCATTTTCAAATTTCATTTCAAATCATTGCAACAAAACTTAACTGAATATTGACTGATAAATACCATGCATTAAGTGTAATAAATTTACAGAATTATTTTTATGCTGTATCATTGAATTATAAATTATAAAATTCATTTTCTAATCTCCTGATTGGGCTGAAAAGGGTGCTGGAAACTACCCAGTCGCAAGAGGTCTAGGAACATACTGGAATAAACACAGGTCTATTGCAGGGTATACAAACATTTACAGTCTAGGAACCAAATTTAGTTTACATATAGAATACTGTCTACTGTATACTTTCTTTTGTAATTTTCATGATTTCTATTTTTAAGTCCTTTATCTGACCTATAGGTCAAAATATGGGGAATCATGTTAATATATAAACAGGTTTTATGCCATTTGCAGACGCATGCATGATTTGTTAACCCTTTTTATATACACCGCTCAAAAAAATAAAGGGAACACTTAAACAACACAATATAACTCCAAGTATATCAAACATCTGTGAAATCAAACTGTCCACTTAGGAAGCAACACTGATTGACAACCATTTCACATGTTTTTGTGCAAATGAATAGACAACAGGTGGAAATTACTGGCAATTAGCAAGACACACTCAATAAAGAGGTGGTTCTGCAGGTGGACTACAGATCACTTCTCAGTACCGGTGCTTTCTGGCTGATGTTTTGGTCACTTTTGAATGTTGATGGTGCTTTCACACCTGTGGTAGCATGAGACAGACTCTACAACACACACAAGTGGTTTAGGTAGTGCAGCTCATTCAGGATGGCACATCAATGCGAGCTGTGGCAAGAAGGTTCGCTGTGCCTGTCAGCGTAGTGTCCAGAGCCCTGCAAAATGACCTCCAGCAGGCCACAAATGTGCATGTGTCTGCACAAACGGTTAGAAACCGACTCCATGAGGATGGTATGAAGGCCCGATGTCCACAGATGGGGTTGTGCTCACAGCACAACACCGTGCAGGATGCTTGGCATTTGCCTTAGAACACCAGGATTGGCAAATTCGCCACTGATGCCCTGTGCTCTTCACAGGTTCACACTAAGCACATGTGACACATAACAGAGTCTGGAGATGCCCTGGAGAGCGATCTGCTGCCTGCAACATACATCAGCATGACCGGTTTGGCAGTGGGTCAGTAATAATGTGGGGTGGCATTTCTTTGGAGGGCCGCACAGCCCTCCATGTGCTTGCCAGAGGTAGCCTGACTGCCATTAGGTACCGAGATGAGATCCTCAGACCCCTTGTGAGACCATACGCTGGTGCAGTTGGCCCTGGGTTCCTCCTAATGCAGGACAATGCTAGACCTCATGTGGCTGTGTCAGCAGTTCCTGCAAGATGAAGGCATTGAAGCTCTGGATTGGCCTGCCTGTTCATCAGACCTGAATGCATTTGAGTTCATCTGGGACATCATGTCTTGCTCCAACATCACGTTGCACCACAGACTGTCCAGGCAGATGCTTTAATCTAGGTCTGGGAGTAGATCCCTCAGTAGACCATCCGCCACCTCATCAGGAGCATGCCCAGGCGTTGTAGGGAGGTCATACAGGCATGTGGAGGCCACACACAATACTGAATCTCATTTTGACTTGTTTTAAGGACATTACATCAAAGTTGGATCAGCCTGTAGTGTGTTTCATTTTTGTACAGAACAAAGTATTCAATGAGAATATTTCATTAATTCAGATCTAGGATGTTCAAGTTCAAGTTATTTATTTATATAGCGCTTTTTACAACAGTACATTGTCACAAAGCAGCTTTACAGAAGCAAAAGCCTTTAAACCCCCAAAGAGCAAGCCGAAGCGACAGTGGCAAGAAAAAACTCCCTATTATGTTGTTATTTAAGGAAGAAACCTGAGTCTTGGAGGACCAAGACTCAGTGCGGAACCCATCCTCCTTGAGTGGCCAGGCAGCCACTATACATGTCTGTGTATGACAGACATGTACAGATATTTAACAAATGGAAAAACTCTAACAACTGGAAAACTGCAGGACTGCCAGTCCAATTAATATTCAGGTTCCATCCAGTATTTGTCGGCAGAGCCATGGATGAAGATCTGACTACACTTCCAGGAGCCGGTCACACCTTAAAAGAAACAATGGCCATGGCTCCCCGGAACAGCATCATTTCAGCGCCACTCCCCCCCCCCCCCATTATTGATGAGGTGGGTGAAGAGGTGAAACGCCAGCACACACTGATCGCAGATTACCACCCCAACACAGCCAAGCCTGAGATCTACATCTTTATCTACAGGGGATAAATTAAACACAAGATTAAATAAATAAATGTGTTTTTAATTTATTTTTAAAGATTAATAGTGATTCAGAATCACAAACAGTAACTGGAAGGCTATTACAAAGTTGAGGAGCCTTGTGGGAGAACGTTCTTCCACCAGCATAAATTTCATTTATTCTAGGAGCTAAGAGTAATATCGCTTATACAATTGATAATCGCTTATACAATTGAATCAGCTCACTGATATACTGTGGAGCCTTATTATTAGCCTTATTATGTAGAATTTTATATGTTATCAATAACATTTTGTACTTAATACGAAACTTAACTGGTAGCCAGTGTAAGTTTGATAACACAGGACTGATATGATCAAACTTTCTGGATTTAGTTAAAACTCTAGCTGCAGCATTTTGCACAAGTTGTCAAGAAGTGAATTACAATAATCTAATCTTGAGGTAATAAAAGCATGAATTAGTTTTTCTGCATCTTGGAGGAAGAGGATATTTTGTATATCTCTTTAAATCTTCGAAATGTTACGAAGGTGAAAAAATGCAATTCTAGTAATATTGATAATGTGCTTTGTAAAGGAGAGATCTGAATCAATAATGACACAGAGATTATTTACAGATGAACTGGGCCTAATTAAGAAGTTATGAAGGTTTAACATATTGTTAGAAGCTTTGTTAATTTTGTCCTTGGGTCCAACTATTAGAAACTCCATTTTATCAGAATTTAACAGTAGGAAGTTTTTTTAAATCCATATTTTAACATCTTGGATGCAGTCCTCGCGCTTACTGACTGAACGAGCATTATTAGGGTTAGCTGAAATGTATAACTGTGTATCATCTGGATAAGAGTGGAAACTGATTCCATGTTTACGAATAATTTATCCCAATTGTTAACACAGTCGAACTGTCAGGTAGGATTTAAACCACTGGAGTGCAGATCCTGTAATACCTACAGTGTTTTCTAATCTATCAACTAAGATGTTATGGTCTATAGTGTCAAAGGCTGCACTAAGATCTAATAATACAAGGAAAGAGATTTGGTTATTATCAGAGGACATTAATAAGTCATTAACGACTTTAATTAAGGCTGTCTCAGTGCTATGGTCAGACCTGAAACCTGATTGAAAAACTTCATGAATGTTATTAGCTAGAAGATGGCGATTCAGCTGGTTGAACACATTTTTTTCCTAGGATTTTAGAGACAAAAGGAAGGTTTGATATTGGTCTATAGTTGGACAGTATTAGAGGATCTAAATTAGTTTTTTTAAGTAATGGTTTAATTACGGTACACTTCAGATTTTTGCGGACATAGCCTATTTTAAGTGATGAATTTATAATCTTTCAAAAAGGCTCTGTAATATTTGGTAGGAGGTCTTTAAACAGGTTTGTAGGTATTGGGTCTAACAGGCAGGATGTTGTCTTTGATTGTGTAATTAATGAGACAAGCTCTTTTTTAGATATGGAGTTAATGGTAATGGTATCTACCACTAGATTTTTCAGAAATAGGTGAGTGTTGATTATTGATTATGCTACACGATGCATTAGATGATTTACGTCTTTGTTTTTGATTTTATCACTAAAGAAATCCATGAAATCATTGCTGCTGAACTGTGAGTGAATCTGTGAATCTGATTCAGTAGCACTTCGAGTTAGTTTGGCAATGGTACTAAAGAGGAATCATTGGTTGTTTTTGTTGTTCTCTATTAATTCAGAATAATATTTAGTCTTCGCTGCATTGAGTGCATGTTTGTACTCAGTCATACTGTCCTTCCATGCAACCCTAAACACCTCTACTTTATTTTGTCCCCATTTACGGTCCATGGTTCTAGTGGTTTGTTTTAGGTCGCGTGTTTGATCATTGAACCATGGACCGAGTCTTTTATTTTTAATCCTTTTTAGTTTAAGTGGAGCGATACTGTCTAAGGTTGTAGAAAACACATGTTTAAGGTATTCAGATGTGTTTTCAAGTTCATCGGGTCCTGATGCTCGTTTAATGCTTAATTTAGGTAAATGTTGTAGGAATGACGCAGCAGTAGAGGGAATGATTGTACGCTTCATATCATATCGCGGTTTAATGACTGGATCAATATCAATTTCTTAATTGTAGGTTATCAAATAATGATCAGAGATGACCTTACTTAGTGGAACAATAGTTAAATTATTAATGTTAATACCATGTGATAAAACTAAGTCTAATGTATGTTTACAATGATGTGTTTCAGCAACTACCCTTTGAGTAATGCACATGGAATCGAGGATCGAGCCAAAGGATGTGTTATTTGAGTGTTCCCTTTATTTTTGAAAAGCGTTGGTAGAGGATATCCCCTCTTGCATACAAAATCCTGACACCAACCTTATGCTTATGCGCAATGTAATAATAATTATATATATATAAAATATAAATATTATATATATATATATATATATATATATATATATATATATATATACACTGTATATTTATACTGTATATATATATATATATATATATATATATATATGTAACGAGCACCTGCTGCACCTGTCCCTCGTTTTCGGTTCTCATTATCTCACTTGGGTGATTGGTTGTTTTTGTCACATGTTTAGTTGGGTTTCCTATTTAATCTGTTTTCGCCCGTAAGTCTGAGCACGTCTTTGGTTTGTGGTTACTCTACCCAACGTTTCGTTCTTTTCATTTATCCCCGTTCTGTTGGTGCTTCGGCACCATCTTTTAATAAATTCTGGTTTGGTTTTTATCCCGGTGTTCCAGTTGCCTCCTTGACGCATTTCTGCCACGGTGTGTCGCTGCGCGGGCGTTCCGCGCAGGTCACATTCGTGGGAGCGTCTCCCTCCGTCTAGACCGGCGGACGCGGTGGTCTACGCGTCGCCGGATCCCGGGAGACGCTCATCTATGCGCGAGCGGCGTCCGCGATTTCCGGCGGACCCGCTCCCCTCTGGGGGACTATGGACAGGACGTGACAGAAAGACGTGCCCATACATCGGAGGCTACTGGACACCTGGGGTCACCCCACGTAAGCTGAGGACCAGAGGCTGAACCGCCGATCCGACCGAGTCCGAGAACCGGGGACCGCCAGCGGCAAAGCCCGGCTACCGGAGGGCGGCAGTCGTCGAGTCGGGACCGACTGAGGCTGTTCGCCATCGGTCCCGAGCACCAGAGGCCGCCCATTTCGGACTCGGAGCACCAGGAGGTGCATGCCCCAGCCTCGCAGCGAGAGGACGTCGATCTGCGCTGCGAGAGGACGCGTCTTCGCCGTCAGCTGGGAGCAACCGGCTGGTTACAGCCCGAGGGACTTGTTACCCCCCCCCCGTTTGTTATTTTCTGCATGTATTTATTATTGTTATTATTTTTGTTCTTTTGGCTTGGGTCGCTTTCCCTTTTGCGCGACCCTTGGGGTGGGGGTATGTAACGAGCACCTGCTGCACCTGTCCCTCGTTTTCGGTTCTCATTATCTCACTTGGGTGATTGGTTGTTTTTGTCACATGTTTAGTTGGGTTTCCTATTTAATCTGTTTTCGCCCGTAAGTCTGAGCACGTCTTTGGTTTGTGGTTACTCTACCCAACGTTTCGTTCTGTTCATTTATCCCCGTTCTGTTGGTGCTTCGGCACCATCTTTGAATAAATTCTGGTTTGGTTTTTATCCCGGTGTTTCAGTTGCCTCCTTGACGCATTTCTGCCACGGTGTGTCGCTCCGTCTAGACCGGCGGACGCGGTCATCTATGCGCGAGCGGCGTCAGCGATTTCCGGCGGACCCGCTCCCCTCTGGGGGACTATGGACAGGACGTGACAGTATATATATATATATACGAAAACAATAATAATAAAAGCTGGAACAACAGCACTGAAACAACAGCTATAGTTACAATAGCGGCAGTGCAATAATATGTATTTACTGTACATAAGATTAAAGCACTTAAGTTACTTCATTAGAATTGGCCTAAAGGTATTTTTAAAATTAAACACTTAATAAACAGAAAAACATTTTAAAGCAGAAGCATCACTCACACAGCATGATGCCAAATTACAAAAAATGAGAGTGAACTCAACTGTGGCAGGCTATAGAATGAATAACACAAGTCCTGGTTGTAAAATGTGATTTGAATCACAGCAATTTTTTTTTTTTTGCCAAATGTCCACAGTGACTATCTATTTCTCACCAGTCCTTTTATTGCCTAGTACTACATTAACCCAATATTATATATTACTAATTACAGACAAAAAGGTGCTAAAAACAAATGTCCTAAAAAACAGTTTGACAGTGTAATATAGACTGTATATAAGAAAACAAATGACAAAGGAGAATAAAAGTATACCTTCTTTATCTTTATCAGTAAGAAAGCCAGTAAGTTTCAAGATAATGCCATGCTTTGAATAAGTCAAACAGCTTTCCTAACACACTTCTCAGTATATAACTAAAACCAGATGACACTGGGAGGAGAGAAGGCAAAATAAATTACGTAAAGTACACCTGATGGCAAAATTGTCATGATGGAAGGAAGCTCGTACATGCATAGTCAGACTGTCAAAATACATTTAACACTAACCTACAGGCCAGGAGTCAATAAGGTGGTTCTGGGGAAACTAGGGTTGCTGGGTGCCAAAGAGGATATGTTTGTGGTAGCCCATGCGACAATGAGGCACTACTGGGATCACACGCACTACTATATGTTGACACACGCTCACTGGGATTACATACAGACATGCACAAAGTGCAAGACAGTTTAGAAAGGTGCTAAGCATCAAAAGCGCTGCAACTGGAATCACACATCTAGAATTAACAGAATATGCTTTTCTGACTAACAAATGAGCTTACTGAGCTGGTGGATTCTGACTCACCTCTTGGATCTACTAAAATAAAAACCTAATTTTAACTAATAGGTTACCTTTTAACTCAGGTTGCATAGCTGAATGTAGAAAATAAAGACCAAACCAACATAAAAATTGTTTTCTAAACAGGTGGATTTGGGTCAAAAGGAAGGTTGAAATAGTGGTCTGTTGGTCTGTTGGTGAGAAAGACCGAGCAGGCACTGAGCAGGCAGAGCCAGAGATTGCTACGCCTTTGGACTGGGCAATGGGTACAACTGTAGACTAGTGACTTACCTTTCAGTCCTTAAAAAAATATGGTGGTGTACAAATTGCTCACTGAAGGTTCACCTGACATCTTGTGCCTGAAACCTTTTTTCATGTCACGGCTTCAGTGGTGAAACATCTTCCACACCTCAATTCCCTCCCCCACCACCATTCAGGGGCACAGGTATACATGCTTATTTGAATGCTTAAGTATTGAAAGCTCCAGGCTATCTTGTAAACTGGGAGGGATATGGGCCCAAAGAATGCTCCTGGGTCTAGATCGAAATATCCTAGAACCAACTAGACCGTAAAGCAGGGCTTGGAACTTTAGGGGCCGTTCCTAGTAGGGGAGGTACTGTAATGCCCCGAGCAATACACACCTCTAGGGCCACTAGGATTGTGCATATCAAACAGCAATTGGCAAGTAGGGGAAAAATACATTTCCCAGCATCACAAGGGCAATCAGCCCTTTGTGACAGCAGCTGGTGCACAATTCAAACTGCTTGGTTACCGAAACCAGTGCTGAGCCTTTTTCATTGAATAAACAATGTGCAGCCAAACAGGTGTATCAGTTGTTTAGTGCACCTTAGACACTGGTTGTTAAAACACTGGTTTAGTGCAGGTCTTCAATGTATATTCTGTGGGTATTTCTTTTTATTCCTTAAATTAACTGTTATCTTTCTTTTGTTTGTCTCTGTTTGTCTCTTAGCTACCAAACGTCATTTCCATTTTTAATTTTGAGTGATTTAAAAAAATAAATGATGTCATGCTCTTTCCAAATACATACAATGCAAAAGTCCAAACTGATAAATCAGCTTTAGTGGTATCAACTTTTCCCCTAATCTGTTAAGGTTCATATTTTTTTTGAGAAATTCAAGATGGCGCCTTGTATGGCAGCCTCGGCACAGTGCTCTCTCTCGTAATAGCTTATAGCTGAAATTGGGAGCAACAACTTCAGACATACAGTCTATCAGCACTGGTGCCCCACAAGAATGTGTCCTTTCCCCACTGCTCTTCTCCCTGTATACCAACGACTGCACATCGCATGACCCAACTGTTAAACTCCTTAAGTTTGCAGATGACACAACTGTCATCGGTCTCATCCAAGACGGTGATGTGTCTGCATATAGGCAGGAGATTGAATAACTGGTGTCATGGTGTACACAAAACAATCTTGAGCTTAACACACTCAAAACTGTAGAGCTGACAGTGGACTTCAGCGGAACATGTAAAACGCATCAGAGCAGTACATGTAAACAACCCCAAGTTAGGACTTGCTGGAGCTCCTCATGTTATTAAGGAAGCATTATGGAGAATGGTTGACAACTTTAGTAAAATTTGAAATAAAGATCACCACAGGCTTTGAGAGCTTAGTGATTTGCTACTGGAACTCCAAGCAGCTCGACAAGAAGGTGATTTTCAAGCGCTTGCTTTCGCAAATCCTCCAAATACAAAAGTTGCAGACCCATCTAAAATATGTCCCATACATAACAAACTACACCCACTGTACAAATACCGGGGATTTTGATTAAAGCCTCTGGAAGAAAGAAAAGCTATTTTGAAGTAGAACAGAATCTGTGTCACGATCAGGTGCGCGCTGTCTGGAAGCTGGTAAGCGAATCAACAATACTTTTATTTGCCTTGAACAGCGGGAACGCTGCGGACAGGGGAAAAGTGTCACGTGCGAGGTTAGACGCATCGCTTACACAGCGCGGCGGGTCGCCGATCACGGGCGAAGGAACGCTTGTGACGAGGCGGGGCTCACTACCGGTGCGCAGGGACGACCTAGCGGCGCGGCACGGCTCCCCTATGACGTGCCGTGGCACACTGTCAGTACTGGGCAACACGTAGGGCGGTGAATCAGCGGATTCAGCGGTGACGCGCAAAGAACCGCCCTGACCACCCTGCGGCGTATGTAGCGGAGCATTGCGAGGGGCAACAAGAGGGGCAGAGTGCGACGCAACGCGAGGAGAAATGTGTTGAGACGCATGCGGAATGTCACCCTGAGCACCGCGAGGCGCAGCGCGAGGGGCAGCGCGAGGAAAATCGCGAGCAGAATCGCGAGAGGAAACACGGGAATCGACAAGAGGAGAACCTCGAGAGGAAACGCGAGGAGAAATGCGTTGGAGCGAAGCCTCATCCAGAGTGTCGAGACGCAGCACGAGGAGCCGTGCGAGGAGAATCGCGAGTGGAGTCGCGAGAAGCGACGCGCGGAGGGCTGCGAGGGGCAACGAGAGGGGCAGCGCGAGGAACAACGCGTTAGGGCGCCTGCAGAGTGTCCCCCTGAGCGTCGCGAGGCGCAGCGCGAGAAGCAACGCGAGGGGAATCGCGGGGAGAACCGCGAGGAAACTAAGAACGCCGACTCAAACCGACTCGCTGAGGTGAGACAGACGTCCCCGGCGGCCACTAGGCCTTCGGCCCACCTCAGCGCAGGGCCCAGAAGTCGGGAGAGGTAGAAGAGCACCCTCTCTCGGTCCGAAAGCTCCCGACTGGTCACCAGGTCGAACACCCTGCGACAGCCGATAATATACGGCAGCGGCTTTAACGCCACGCCGTCGCAGGGTGCCGGGAGCTTAATCGAGGCCGAGAGAGGGAGCACAATCTCCCCATACTCCTGGACCCGGTCAATACCCCTCATCGCTCCGACCCCCGGGGAGCGAGTACTGCAGCGAAAGTAAAAAGGCGGGGCAAGCGCCGCGCTAAGGACGCCTTTTGCTGCAGTCAGGGCAACTACTGGCGTGGCTAGCGCCGGGTTAAATTAGCCTGGGTGCCTCAGCCAGGGACTCGACTAGTGGCGGTGCTAACGCCGAGATAAGATAGCCGGTGCTGCAGCCCAAGAACGCGGCTAATGGCGTGGCTAGTGCCGAGTTAAATAGCCAATGCTGCAGCCGAGGAAGTGGCTAATGGCCGGGCTAACACCGATTTAAATAGCCAAATGCTGCAGCTGGAAACGCGGCTAATGGCGTGGCCAGTGCCAAGTTAAAGTAGTTGATGTTTCAGCAAAGAAACGTGGCTAATGGCGGGGCTAACGCCGATGTAAATAGCCAAATGCTGCAGCTGAAACACAATACAAAAGCGGGCTAGCGCCGAAGCTAACGCCGCTAACAGCCGGAGGATGCGGCTAATCGCGGTTAGCGCTGAAGCGCTATATACAAACAAAAACAAAACCCGGGACGAAAGCCGGGGTCGCGGAGAAATATTACAAAGATGCACGCTTACCCAGAGGATGTATCCTGGACTAGGCTGGCGAGACGCGCCGCGAGCGAAATATAGAAAACTAATAACAAAACCACACAACCAACACGAACGTGGCAGTTAAGCGTACGTACACCACCGTGTACACACATTAATTCTGACCCGCATGTGATCAGGTAGGACCCAATCCCTGATCAAGCGGGTGGGTCCTACCTACGGAAGCCCTACACGGCCGAAACCCGATACACAGGAGACAGGGAGGAGGCCAAACCCTCCCAACCTGACAATCTGTTTTTGCTGCTGTGGGTTAACTACACACCTTGCTAAAAACTGTGATAAAACAATAAAATGCATCGAATGCAACAGTGAAAAGCATATTGCAGCTCTTCACCATGGACCTGTACCTCAACCTCTGAATGCTTTTGCTGAGGCAGGAAAGTACGGCAGTATGGCCACAAGCAACCATAATTACAACACGTACTGTAAAAATTACGAAGGAAAATCCTGTTCAAAGTTTTGTTTGGTAAAAGTATATCTTGTTGGCCACCAGGACAGGGCGATAAAACTTTATGCTATAATTGACGATCAAAACAATCGATCATTGGTTAGTTAGAATTTTTTGATGCTTTTGGAATTAAAAGTTCAGCTAATTCTCCTTATTCACTGAGAACATGTGCTGGTACAGTGGAAACAATTGGAAGAAGAGCGCATGGTATTCTGGTAGAGTCTCCAGAAGGACAAGTCAGCATCCCGCTACCCATGCTTATTGAATATGACGAAAAGATATTGCTACTCCAGACGTTGCACTTCATCATGAACATCTAAAAGTACTGGCAGGACAAATCCCTGAGCTGGATACTAATGCCTCTATAATGATGTTGCTTGGAAGAGACGTAATCAGAGTCCATAAAGTATGGAAGCAGATCAATGGGCCGCATGACGCTCCGTATGCACAAAATTTGGACTTAGGATGGGTCATTGTAGGTAACGCCTGCATTGGAAGCCTACAAAAGCCAGATATTTTAAATACGCTGGAGAATGGTAAATCTCTCTTTAAGCAATGCCCCAACCATTATGTTGTGAAGGAAAAGTACATTGAGACTACAGGAGATAACCATCAAACCGAACTGTATGGAAACCAGAGTACAATTGGAAAAGGGGAAATCAACTGGGAGGTACTGTTTTTAATAGGACCAAAGAGGATGACAAAATGGCATTTTCTTATTAGGATAACATATTTCTGGATATCATGGAGGAAACCTGTTACAGAGATATGGACAACAGTTGGGTGGCCCTTTGCCATTCAAACCACATAGACCCCAACTTCTCAATAACAGATCTCAAGTTTTAAGTCGTTTTTGGTCACTACAGCGCTGTTTGAAATTAAAGCTGGAGATGAAAGACCAGTTTTTCACATTCAAGAAAAAGATGTTAGTCTGGGAGCTGGGATGGACTACTGACAAGTGGAATATGATCTGAGTTCAGTAAGATACAATTACAACACCCATCACTTGAAAACACAAGAATTAATAATGTGGGACAGACCTGACATTTTACACTGGGGTAGGGACCCTGTCAGGTCAGTGGGGAACACTTTTTTAAAATGTCAGTACATTTTGAAATGAATAAACTGAATATAGTCACACATAATTAATATAAATAATATAAACACATAATTACTAGTAGTATGCAGTTTCTATTATTTCATTTAAGGTCATTGTTTTACAATCAAGATCAAGGTACACAAGGTGGCTTTTCCTGACACTGAGCTGCTGGCTGTAGGAATTAGACTGTATTATTTATTATTGTCTACAACATTGTCATCCTCGGCATTCATTCCTGTACATCAGGGGTGCCCACCCTTTTGTGGCCCGAGATTTACTTTTCCATTGGACAGGTAATCTTTTTTTTAGGCTTTTATATTGAAACCTGTATACACGTCATCATGTTAGTATTGTTGAATAAGCATAGGAAAGACGGCTTCAGAGAGAAAGACGGCTGCCATTTTCACAGAAATTGCTCTTTTATTAAACACATTCCAGCAAATAGCATGGCAAAAACTTGGTTTTAGTACAGCCAAACGACCAAACACAATGGAAGTGCAATGGCTACTTGGCAAATCAACCAAATGCATTTTGAGTTTAACATTGTGAAAAATATCCATCCTCCCACTCTAAATTAAAATGGTACATTTTAGTTCTTTTGGAGCAAAGTCCTTCACTCATCTTGTCAGCCAAATTAAGTGCAAAAACACAAACAGAAACTATCTAATGTAGATGATTTGTGAGGCAATGCTTTGAATTTAGGCACAGAGGCGTGGCCACGTGCTGTTTTTGAGAACAGACTGCTTGCTTGCACAGGAATAGAGATCACGATTCAGAATGACTGCCAATGTGTGTGTTAAAATGTGTGCGCGCGTGTGTATATGTGTGTATAAGTGCTTCCGATACTGTGCTGTAAAAAAGCGCTGATACGTGATAAGCGCTGATAAGCGCTTTTTTTTTTCCAAACATCCATTACGATCTACCTGACTTATTGGGCACCCCTGCTGTACATTCAACAAGTTTTTTTAAGCCAGTTTTTTAAGGTTGTGACCCAACTTCAGAGCTAAAGATGGAACTATAAATACGTGGTCATCCTCCTTAAAACCACAGGTATGTTTCACAGCTTGAATAAACAATATTTGGAAGTGCGCATGCCAGAGAAGTGCCTTCAGCCTTTTGCAGTGCTCCCGTGTTTTTACTTTAAAAACATTATTTATCTTTTATAAAACCTTTTATTTTTTCTTAAGCAATTTAAGCAAAGGAACATGTCTGTTGTCCCGACACTGAGCTGCTGGCCATAGGAATTAAACCGTATTATTTACCACAGGAGTTGTCACAGGTCGTAATGGTGGCTGTTTATAATTCCTCCTCTGCAAACCTGACATCGGCGTGTGATGCTATTCATTCATCTATAGCACGTCTCCAAACTCAACACCTGAATGTCTTTATTACCATAACAGGTGACTTCAACCATGTCACTGCAAAGTGCAAAGTGCAAAGGCACTACCGAGCTTTTTTCAGTATGTGGTCTGTCCCACCAGAGAGGAGAGAACACTGTATTTACTGTATTGCAAAGTTAAATTATGCATCATACAGCTGCTCCCCCCCACCCCGGCAGATCTGACCACAACCTGGTACACCTCAGTCCCTGGTATGTGCCAATATTCAAGAGACAACCTGTGACCACATGGACAATGAGGAGATTGTCAGAGGAGATTCATGAGGTACTACAGGACTGTTTTGAGACTGTCTCACCCAGGACAGTTAAATGTTAGCCAAACAAACCTTGGATAACTAAGAACATTAAATCACTGCTCAATGATAAGAAGAGGACCTTACTGCTGATCAGATGAGAATACAGCAGTAAAGATGCCACATAAACAAGGCTTCAGGTCCTGATGGGGTCCACCCCACTGTGCTTAAAGCATGCGCCACCCAGCTTTGTGGAGTACTGCATGAGCCTGACATGAGCCACTTATAAAGCCCCTTCAGTTCGCCTACCTGCCCCATCTGGGAGTTGAGGATACCATCATCCACCTGCTCAACCGAGTCTATGTTTACCTGGACAAGTCAGCCAGCACTGAGGATTTTTTCACATGTTTCACAAGTTAAAAAACTTGTCCAGTGCATTCAACACCATCTGGCCTGCTCTTCTTGGTAAGAAGATGGCAGCAATGCAGGTAGACACCCCCTTGTATCCTGGATTACTGACTAACTGACCAGCAGACCTCATTACGTGTGCCTGCAGAGTGATCAACAACACCGGGGCACCACAGGGAACTGTCCTCTCTCCCATACTTTTTACCTTCTACATTACGGACTTCAGCTATCAGTCTGCGACCTGCCACCTTTACAAGTTTTCTGATAACTCACCGATAGTTGTATGTATCAGCAAAATTGATGAGGACGACTACAGGACTATGGTGACACATGGTGCAAGCTGAACCATCGGCAGCTCAACGTGGCAAAGACAAAGGAGCTGGTGGTGGACCTGAGAAGGAACAAGTCATCGGTGATCTCTGTGTCTGTCAATGGGGTCAGTGTGGACACTGTGGATGACAAATATCTGGGGGTGTACACAGACAATAAACTGGACTGAACTAAAAAAACTGAAACCCTCTACAGGAAGGGCCAAATTTGTCTCTACATTTCGAGACGTCTAAGGTCCTTTAACATCTGCAGGACCGCAAAGGCGGCTTGGCTGTTGGCTTTTGTGGCACGGATCGCTGAACTGATTGCTCGCGGTGCAGCACGGTTCGCTGTTAGCTCGAGGCGCACTGAACTGAGCCACTTTGCTCCGCCTCCCTGCGTCTAGCAGTCTGGCTCCTGAGTATAGTGTTCCGCTCTGGGTTTTTGTGGAGCACCTTTAGTTTCAGTTTCCTAGTTGAGCCCTTCTCCTAGGCATTTTTTATTTAGCTCTAGGTTTTGTTTTCCTGCCTCGGTTGATGTACTCATGAGGGTCAGAGACTGCATCCTGATATAGGGGGACATAAGGTTCCCCCTCTCCTTTCCCTATAAGCTCCCAGCATCGTGTGACGGGTGTATTTAAACCACTACCTTACATTCTAAACTGTATCACGATGTTTGATTGCGTGGCCGGTCCGAACAGGGAGAGGATGCAGTATCACCTCTCCAGATTGCTGGGACTCGCCCGATGATGGGCAGAGAGTCTAGTATGCAGCGGGAAAGCTGCAGCCTGCATGGCTAAATGGCTACTAGCAGGGCTAGCGCCGAGATTACGCAGCAGGGAAACTGCAGTTTGAAAAAATGACTACTGGCGGGGCTAGCGCCCAGATTTATGCAGCATGAAAGCTGCAGCCAGACCTAGCAGCGCGGCTAAGCATGGCTAGCGGCAAAAGACGCGCTAGACAGGAGCCACAACAGGATAACAAACAAAAGGCGTTAAGCCTTTCGGGGGGCATGAGACCAGCATTCTGTTACAAATGCGCCGTCCATGCCCTTGTAGCGCTGCACATAACCGCGCAGAGTGAGGCGCTCAAACGTGAAGTATAGAGCCAGGCGACCAGGTAAGCATGCAGGTGTGTTTATTTAAAGGAAAAGGCATACAAAAAACAAAGGAACTTGCATTTTAAAATTGTATCATTCTATTCAATTAGAAATGAGTCATTTATATGGTCTAAATTAGTCAGCTGAATCTCTATGTGTTATTGCATCACAATCTATTTAATAAAATATGAAGTATTGCAAATATGTAATTTAAAGTAATGTTAATATGATAAATACTTGTATTTAATTTTCCATCAGTTTTATTGCTTGTGCCCATGGGGAGCAGGTCCCCACCACACAAGAAGTCCCCATGGGTTTGGTGTGCAATCAGACCTCATGAGGATATTAAAACAAGTACACACACACACACACACACACACACACACACACACACACACACACAGAAAGAAAGTAAGAGGGAGGGGTGAATCGCACAAAGCCTTGTAGAATTATTTATTACTTTGGCATTTCCAACCTCAATCCTTGCAAAGAAAAATCTAGAAATGGTCCGACCTCATCAGTGTAGAGCACCGCATTAAATAGATGCTCTAACACCTGATGAAAATGAAAATCGGCAGTGATTAAGCATGAACCGTCTGATACTGCTTCCACCTTGCGGGCACATACCCCCTTTACAAAATCATAAGACTTAAATCTTGTATCATGTATAATAGTGCAAACAACTATCAATACACAACAAGCACTAAAAATAAACATAAAAATAATACAAATGTATTCAACCCTGTGTTACAAAATGAGATAATAATTTTAATTATGTATCTGAAGGCAACTTTATGACTACCTGACCCAATGCCTACAACTCTGCTGACAGCTTTTAATACATATAATAAATTAATCCCTTTAACCTGATTTTTTTTTTTATTGTATGGCAATTAAACTATAACTGTGTATAATAAATATCATAAAAAGCAAAACTTGAATAACTGTCATCTGTCCACTGTGTAAGCACAGTGCTATTAGGCATCCAGTCAGGACCTCTATTTTGAAACCTAACTCCTAGCATGGATGCCATCTTAACACCCAAAATGGCAGCGGCCAGAAATTTCTGACTTTGTCTCCTAGGTAATGCTTCCTGATTAGTCGAAGCGATTAGCACGTTGCCTAGGAGATGAAGCTGGAGTTGCTGGCCAGAAAATTAATTAGTAATTGTAAAAGTTCTCACCTAAGTTGAGCATTATACATAATTACTCCCCACTTAACTCAGTTGAGGCTGTGTTGTTTTGAAACATGCAGATTATTGTGTTTGTTGTGTTTTCTCATCATGTTCTTTTGTATTTTTTCAGAATCTCGGCTGCCCAGTTAAGGAGACAGGTACAGGATTAGTAGATAGATGGGGGTCAGAATCAGAATCAGAATCAGGTTTATTCGTCACATGCGTAGATATACATGGTACAGCCAGCAGTGAAATTCTTATCTGACCTCTCCACAGAAAGTTTTATTGTTAATTTGTAAAGGATAAGAAAATAGAAGAATAAAGATAAAAATAAAGATAAAATAAAATTTAACTCTGTATATACACTGTGCAAATGGAATTATAATGGAAATTATAAATGGAATTATAAAGTGGGTTGTGCTTTAGTGCAAATATTGCAGTGCAGGGTTACAAGTTATTTTAGACATGAAAGTGTTGTGGGTGGGATTATGTCCGTTTAGTCCTGGTTCAGGGTCCGAATCGCCGTTGGGAAGAAGCTCCTCCTCATCCTCTCTGTGTTTGCCTTCAGGAGACGAAAACGCCGTCCTGATGGCAACAGAGTGAAGAGCTTGTTGTCAGGATGACTGAAGTCTTCCACAATCTTTTTGGCTTTGGACCAGCACCGCTTCCTGTAGATGGTCTGGAGGTTTGGAAGTGCTACTCGGATGGTGCGTTCGGCCGAACGTACCACCCTTTGTAGTGACCGTCTGTCCAGATGGGTGCTGTTCCCGAACCAGGTTATGATGTTCCCTGTGAGGATGCTTTCGACGGTGCAGGAGTAGAAGTTCTGCAGGACCTTGGAGGGCAGCCTGAAGTCTCGTAAACGTCGAAGGTGGTAGAGACGCTGACGAGCCTTCTTTGCCAGTTTGTTAATGTGGCAGGACCAAGATAGGTCCTGCGCGATGTGAACTCCAAGGTTCTTGAAGTTGTCTACACTTTCTACTGCAGCGCCGTTGATCCTCACAGGGTGGAAGCTCCTCGTCTGTTTCCTGCTGTAGTCCACTATCAGCTCCTTAGTTTTGCTGACGTTCAGTTGGAGATTATTATCCTGGCACCAAGTCTCCAGGTGAATAATCTCCTTCATGTAGGCCCGCTCATCGTTGTTGGAGATCAGGCCTACAACAACGGTGTCGTCAGCAAACTTGATGATAGTTGTGGAGCTGGAGGTGGCCACGTAGTCATAGGTGTATAATGAGTACAGCAAAGGACTCAAAACACACCCCTGAGGAGCCCCAATGCTGAGAGTGAGGGGGGTGGAAAGATGCTTGCCAACCCGCACTGCCTGCCGTCTGTCCGTCAGAAAACTGGAGATCCAGTGACACAGGGATGGGTGAAGTCCCAGATTCTCCAGCTTGGTGTTGAGAGTGGAAGGGATAATAGTGTTGAATGCTGAACTATAGTCCACGAACAGCATTCTAACATAATTATTCCTCCCAGTGTCCAGGTGAGACAGGGCAGAGTGAAGCAGGTGTGAGATGGCATCATCCGTGGAGCGGTTATGGCGGTAGGCGAACTGTAGGGGGTCTAAGGAGTCCGGAAGTGAAGAAGTGATGAAGCCTCTGATCAGCTTTTCAAAGCACTTCATCACAACTGATGTTAGGGCTACAGGGCGGTAATCATTCAGGCAGGCCGGCTGAGATGTCTTCGGAACCGGGACAATGACAGACTGTTTAAAGCACGATGGTACGATGCCCAGTGACAGAGAGAGATTAAAAATCCTGGTGAATACCGGAGCAAGTTGGGATGCGCAGGTTTTCAGGACACGCCCGCATATCCCGTCTGGTCCTGCAGCTTTCCTGATATTCACTCCTCTGAACACTTTCCTGACGTCACTCTCCGAGATGACGAGTGGCGGCTGTTCGTCGCGAAGGTCTGCGCATGCGCGGCCAGCTGCGCAGCGAGCCGTGTTGGATGGAGCGCCGAAGCGAGCATAAAAGTTATTTAGCTCGCTCGCCAGCGTCCCATCTGCACTCGTTAAACCGGAGGGTGTGCTTTTATAGTCCGTCACTGTCCGCTGTCCCTGCCATAAAGATCTAGAGTCACGCTGCTGGAACTGTGACTCTAGTTTCTCGGCATAGCGCTGTTTTGCCTGTCGTACCGCCCTGCGTACTCCGTATGACGCGGCTTTGTATTCCTCCATGCTGTTGCCGATAAGTCTTAAGTTATATGCAGCTGTACGAGCTTTCAAAGCATCACGGACAGATGTATCCATCCATGGCTTCTGGTTGGGAAACGTCCTGACGGTGATTCTAGGAACCGTGTCATTAACCAGCTTCCCAACGAAGCTCACTACAGAGTCCGCAAACAGACTGACATCATCAGCACAGCTGGTTTGGAACATGTCCCAATCCGCGTCATCCAGAGCGTCTTGCAGGGTGTCCACCGATTGGTCGGTCCAACGCGGCACCTCCCTCTGAGCCACGACTTCCTGTTTCAGTCTTTGTTTATATTTTGGCATCAGAAAGATGGCGGCATGGTCGGACTTCCCAAACGGTGGATGAGCCTGAGCCCTGTAACTGTTCCTAATCATGGTGTAACAATGGTCCAGTGTCCGGTTGCCTCTGGTTGGGCAGCTGATGTGCTGATGAAACTCCGGTGCTGCGCGTCTGAGGTTAGCGCTGTTAAAATCGCCAACGACGATGAGCGCAGCGTCCCGGTGTTGAGTTTGGAACTGTGTGAGCGCGTCATGAAGCTCACACAGCGTGGTGTCCGTGTTGGCCTGGGGAATGTAGACTGTAGTAACGATGACCGAAGTAAATTCCCGAGGAAGATAGAAGGGACGAAACTTGAGTGCGAGCAGTTCCAGGTTCGGTGTACAGGAGCGTGTCAGTGTAACAACGGTGTTGTTGCACCAGCGATTGTTTACAAAAACACAAACTCCACCACCTTTAGACTTCCCCGAGTCCACAGTTCTGTCCATACGGTGCACTGTGAAGTTCCCGGACGGCAAGATGGCGTGGTCCGGTACCGCTGGGTTCAGCCATGTCTCGGTGAAGCAGAGAAGGTTGCAGTCTCTAATGTCCCTCTGGAACTTAACTCTCGCCCGAAGGTCATCCAGTTTATTCTCCAGAGACTGGACGTTGGCTAGCAGGATACTAGGTAAGGGGGCACGGTGTGCCCTGGCCCTCAGCCTGTTCCTGATGCCCGCTCTTTTCCCTCGGGGTCGTCTCTTTTTGTCGCGTCCATTGTTCTCCCTCAGAATTTCCCTCGGCCAGTTCGGATTTGGAGTTAAAAAAGTCGTGAGGTGAGTGGATTGTAAATTAATAGAAACAAGAGTGTCTCTATCGTATGTAAAATTAATAGAAACAAGAGTGTCTCTATCGTATGTAACAACTTTGGCTACCACAACGTTGGTAACAACTTAAGGTAGCAAATAACCAAAAGGTTTTGTTTATTTTATCCCTGGACTTTCCAGCTTTTTTTTTTATATTTTTAGCAGTCTGGATCATCTAACACAGTAAGTGCAAACTCTTTTTTTTGTTACGTAGTTCTACTTTCCTGTAAGACATGTGTTTTCCTATTTTGAGTATTTCAGGTGTTTTAGGACAGGTTATCTGCCGCATGGACTTTCCTCAGTCACACCGCTTCCTTAGTCAAATTACAGTGATGCTAGCTTATAATTATACATACTAGATGAAAGCATTACTACAACAATATAAATAATTTGATTGTGAAGTAATGCAAATGATTTAACTTTATTATTAAATTAACTAAACAAGTCATTCCTCTTTTGAAAACATCTGGCAGGTCTACTGTTAATAAATAAAATAGCAGCTTGGTAGCAATACAATGAAAGGGACAAATAAGAAAAACAAGGTATCATTTGCTGTGGAAAGAAATTAGCACAGGAGCAACTACTAGACAAAAGTTCACTATATACCAGAGACAGAAAAATGAAGCTTTGATGTTGCAAATGAATGCAAAACAAGTTTAGTTATGTAACTTTAACAGTTTTACATCAGTTAAAACTAGGGCAAAGAATGTACTGTGAGCCAAATCAGGATACATCAATTAATATGGTGTACAAAGTAAACCATGAGAGTATCTGAAATCATTCCTTTTTCTTTGTTCTCCTTAAGGCAACCAGCCTAAACAAGTTCCTGTTATGTATAGTGATGCTTTACGCATAGTAAAGTAAACACGTAAACAGTTTATGTATGGGGTTGGCTACATCAGTGCTACCTTTGTATTCAATATATGTGTGGTGGCACGGTGGCCGGTCCTCATTCGTGCCCACCCCTTGTTACAATATGCAAATCATATTGTAACAAGTGTTGGAAAAATGCATAGTGTCACAATTAACCAAGGTACAGGTTAGTGTAGGGACAACCACAGGACAACAGGCAGCAAGAATCCTGACACATAGTTGTAGGGAAAAAAAAAAATAAATAAAAAAATAAATAAGCTGTGGATCAAGACGTGATCACTGTACTGACGAAACCACAAACTGACCATGAATTAGTCCTGGAAAAACACCGGGAGTGTGACTAACAGAAACTGGTTTATTTTATACCATAAAACAAATATAACAAAAATAATATATAAATACTTTCATGGCACAGTTACACCTTACATACTGCACAGCGCCAGACGACAGGTTAAATGTACATGTGACCACTACAAACAGAGACATACAGAGGAAACACTGCTCTTACAACTGCGCAGAAGTGTGCACACCCTAAAGAAATCAAATAAAATGAAAAAAACTAAATAGAAGTGTGGCACGGTGGCTTAGTGGTTAGCATGTTTGCCTCTCAGCGCTAGGGATTTCCGGTTCGAATCCCAATCTGGGTGGATTTTTCATTTTCTCCCCGTGCCCGTGTGGGTTTCCTCCGGGTTCTCCAGATTCCTCCCACAGTCCAAAAACATGGATCAAATCAATTGAATTTTCCAAATTGCCCTGTATAGAATGTGTCCGTGTGAGTGAGTGTGTGTGCCCAGTGATAGATTGGCGCCCTGTCCTGGGTGTATCTGCACAATGCCCGAGACGTTCTCCCTTGGATGGGCATGGGGAACCCCCTTGCGACACTAATAGAGGATAAAGCGGAAGATAATGGATGGATGGAACTAAATAGAGGAAGCATACTGCAGCAGCAGTTGGATGTGTTGCTCATGCTTAGCCACCATCAGAAACCCTGTTCCTCCCTAGCTGCTCCTCTATCAGAAGTCTAGCATGGGCATCTGCTTTGGCTGGCACCTGTCATGACTAACGATGCAGTACTGCCCCAAGTGCAGGTTGTCCATAAGTTGTTTATCATTTGGAACAATAAAAAATCGAGATTAAGACTTAGGCTGCTGTTCCTGCCTTGTGAAAGGGGAGGATTACGGCTTCCAAACCTCAATTACGCTCTGCAATGTTTACTACTGGGTTCCTTTCCCCACATTGATACAACAAACTGAATTGTTTGGACAGTTTTCTGGCTATGCAATCAACGATTCCAAATAATCAATTCTATTTTTAAATAAAGAAGAACGATCAAAACCAGCTCTAGAAACCCCATTCACTAATGCACAGAATTGTACCACTTACCTTGGCATCAAAATTACCACAGAAATTAAAGATATTGTACCAACAAATTATGATCCACTTATTAAAAAAGCAAAAGAAAGAAACTGGATAGATGGATAAATATGCCCATATCAATGATTAAACATAATTAAAATGAACATATTACATTTATTTTTCAATCACTCCCTCTCCCACCAAAGTTTTTATTTAGTGAAGTTATTAGTGCTTTTATTAAATTCATTTGGAACAATAACAAATCGAGATTAAGAATTAGTGTCAGAGTTGGTTAGGCGTCCCGTTGCCAGAGGAAACGAGAGAGAGAGAGGCGTGTCTTAAAAACGTAAACACAGGTTTTTATTTCCTCACAGCGGGATGAAGGAGCGGGGTGTGAACGGGAATGTGTAACATCACCCCCCCCCCAGAAAAAGGCGGTCCCACCTGGGAACTGCTCCCTCGAGACCTGGTACGTGGAACGTGGTGAGGCGGCAGACCCCTAGGCCGAGGGGCGGGGCGGTCGGGGTGATCCCGGTGGAACTCCTGAATAAGGCTCGGATCCAAGATGTCCTGAGCAGCAACCCAGCTCCTCTCCTAAGGACCGACCCCCTCCCAATCCACCAGATACTGCACCTTGCCCCGGCGCCGGCGGGAGTCCAACAGAGAGGACACGGTGTAGATGTTGGAGTCGCTCTCCTCCTGTGTCTCTCTATTGGACTCTGTCCAATTGGTATCAAGGGGACCTGGAACGAAAGGCTTAAGAAGGGAGACGTGAAAAGTCGGGTGCACCCGCAAATGGTGTGGGAGCTTAAGCTTGACCGTGACCTCATTAATGATGGCTTCTACCCGGTATGGTCCCAAAAACCGGGGAAGGAGTTTACGTGTCCCCTTCCGACACCGGATGTCACGAGTACTGAGCCACACCATGTCACCAACTCTGTAAAGAGGAGTGTCACCCCGAGAGCGATCCGCGAAGCATTTGTATCTCCGGATTACTGCTTAGACCCGCTGGTGGACCTGGGTCCAAACCTCCTCGCTGCGCTGGAACTAGGCATCTACAGCTGACGCTTCTGACTCCTCCCCATTCCAGGGCGCGAAGGGTGGTTGGTATCCCAACACGCACTGAAACGGGGTGAGGCCAGTGGCCGAGTGGCGCAGCGAGTTCTGGGCGATCTCTGCCCAGGGGAGGTACGGCGACCAATCTGATGGATTGCGGTGAGCAAAAATCCGGAGGAACTTATTTGTCTCCTGGTGCGAGCGTTCACAACCGATGAGAACCCCAATGAGAGACTGACGGAAGACCCCAGTTTCTCACAGAATGCCTTCTAAACCGCCGACTTAAACTGAGGACCTCTGTCGGAAAGAATAACCTCCGGGATCCCAAAGGAGGTGAACACCCTCGAAAACAGGAGCTCGGCCATCTCGAACATGGAGGGCAGTCCCTTAAGGGGAAGAAGCTTCACCGCCCGGGAGACCGGTCACGAAGTCCAGGGTGATGTAGGCCCAAGGTCGCTCTGGCACTGGCAATGGGCACAGCTTACCCGTTGGAAGCTCCCGGGGGGTCTTACAGGCGGCG
Organism: Corydoras sp. C115; assembly: GCA_019802505.1. NCBI lineage: Eukaryota > Metazoa > Chordata > Actinopteri > Siluriformes > Callichthyidae > Corydoras > Corydoras sp. C115. Next base: position 1,557,818 of record JAFMOC010000140.1, read on the forward strand.
CAGATGGCACAGGAGCGCACAGAGGACTGAACGTCCGCCTGCAAGGACTCCCAACAGTACCTCCGTTGGACAAGCTGGATGGTAAGCAGAACGCCCGGATGACCAGTGCACAGAAACGAATGGGCCCATGTAATAATACGGGCGCGAAAAGAGACAGGGACGTATGTCCTATCCACAGGACAGTTAGAGGGAACTGTGACGGTACGCAGCGCCTCCTGAATTTGGGTGTCTACCTCCCAGCGGATTGCACCCAGAAACTTGCTTGCGGGAATAACGGGTGAACCAAGTTCCGGATCGGACTGCGAGGAACCGTGCAGTCTAGATGCAGTCTCGGCCCGGTTGTTCTCAGAACCTGGTCAGAAAGAGATTTGCAAGTCAAATTGGTTAAAAAAGAGCGCCCACCGGGCCTGACGCGCGTTGAGACGCTGCGCACTCTTAATGTATTCCAGATTTTTATGATCCGTGAGAATGAGCACAGGAAGGGTGGACCCCATGAGCCAGTGTCTCCACTCCTCCAAGGCTAATTTGATGGTCCCCGATCCCGTAATTACACTCGGCCGGCAGGAACTTGCGGGAGAACTCTGAGGACTGAGACAACACCGCACCCGAACCACTACAGGAGGCGTCCACCTCTACAATGAACTGGCGCCCGGGGTCCGGATGGGCCAAAACCGGTTTCGTAGTGAAACTTTGTTTCAGCAGCTTAAAGGCCCGATCCACCTCCGGGCTCCAGCGCAACGCGGAGGGAGCACCCCTGAGGCTAGACGTCAGGGGTAGCACGATCCGACTGAAATCTCGAATAAAACGCCTATAAAAATTAGCAAACCCCAGGAACCGTTGCAGTTCCTTGGGTGAAGTGGGCGTTGGCCAGTCCACGACCGCTTGTACCTTGCCGGGGTCCATCTCGATCCCCTTATGGGAGATGATGAAACCCAAGAAGGAGACCGAGTCCTGGTGGAACACGCACTTCTCCCCCTTAACGAACAACCCGCTAGCGAGGAGACGCGATAGCACACGCCGAACTAGGGTGACATGGGAGGACAGATCCTTCGAGAACACCAGGACGTCGTCAAGGTACATGATCACCCCCTGGTGGAGAAACTCCCGAAGCGCATCATTAATGAAGGCCTGGAAGACCGCCGGGGCGTTAGTGAGACCAAAAGGCATCACCCGGTATTCGTAGTGCCCCGAGGTGGTGATAAAGGCGGTCTTCCATTCGTCTCCCTTCCTAATCCTAACCAAATTATAAGCGTTCCGCAGGTCTAATTTGGAAAATACGTGCGCCCCATGCAACTGTTCGATGTTAGATGGAACGAGCGGAAACGGATACGGGTAGCGTTTGGTTGCCTTGTTAAGTTCCCGAAAATCTATACAGGGGCGCAACTCCCCACCCTACTTGGGAACGAAGAAGAACCCTGACGCTGCTGGCGACTTAGAGGGATGGATGAAGCCCTTACTTAAAGCATCCTCTATCTAGTCCTGCATTGCCTTAGTTTCGGCAGCAGAGAGAGGGTAGGGGCGCGTGTGTGGTAATTTAGCCCCCGGCGCCAGGTCAATAGCGCAGTCATAATGGGGATGGGGGGCAGTGTGTCAGCACACGACTTACTGAAGACTTGAGCGAGATCCTTGTAGACCTCGGGTACCTGAGGCAGAAGCTGGTACTCCGGTGACACCCTGGAAGCCGAGTCCAGCTGACGCGGAGGATGTTGAGTGCAACTCTGTTGACACCGAGAGGACCACGAGCCCACCCGCAACTCGTCCCAGGAGATAACTGGATCGTGCCGCCTCAGCCAGGGCAACCCTAAAATGATGGGGACAGAGGGAGAGGATATAATGAAGAATTTAAGGAATGGTCCTCTCCGATCCCCATCCGGAGACGAGGCGTAGAGCTCTTGGCCCCTCCAGAGGACAAAGGGCTGCCGTCCACAGCCTGAATAGCAAAAGTGGTCTCGAGTGGAACCTCAGGAATACCCCACCGATGACAGAAACCTCTGTCAATAAAATTGCCTAGAATCCACCAACGCAGTAGCCGTCCGAGAAGCACCTTTGAAAAACAACACAGGATTTAAATACAGAGCCTGCCGACACACTACCTCAGATACTCTTACCGCGATGGGAGGGCGAGTGGGAGTAGGTCGACCGCGACGGTCGGGGCGGCTCTCACAACCCTGTAAGGTGTGTCTAGGACTCTCACAGTACAGGCAGAGCCCTAGACGAATCCGCCACCGCCGTTCTTGGGTAGTCAGGCGGGAACGGTCCAGCTCCATGGGCTCGGGCTCCTGAACCTGCAGCGGTGGTGATGAGGCGGACTCCCTCCGCCCCGATGGACCAGCAGGAGGACGAGCGGGGTTGCTCACCGGCCGAACCGTAGTGAGATGCTGCTCCATCAGGACGGCCAGGCGGATCAGTTCATCCAAGGATGCCCCGAAGTCGCGTCCGGCGATCTCACGCTGAAGCTCCCGACGCAGACCCTCCCTGAAGATTACAGTGAGGATAGAACCGCTCCATCCGGTTCGAGCGGCCAGCACCCGGAACTCCAGAGCGTACTCGGTCCGATCGGGATCCCTGGCATAACCGGTATAATCGGGTACCCACCTCCTCCCCCCCCAAGGGGTGGACAAAGGCGGTGCGGAACGCCTGGTGAAAGGCGGCCCGTCAGCCGAGAGGCGGCCCGTCAGCCGGCCCGTTAGCCGAGAGGCGGCCCGTCAGCCAAGAGATGATGAGCGAGATCTTGTCCACCTCGCTGGAACGTGGATGGCTGCGAAAATACTGGGCACAATGCATCAGAAAAGATCTGCATTTTTCCAGGCTCCCGTCAAAACGTTCTGGTTCCGATAGAGGGCAAGGGGCAGCGGTGGGTGGGGGAGGCACATCGGTGTCCAGCTGGAGCGATGGTTGTGGTGACGACAGTCCCGCGGCTCCAGGAACAGAGCCGCCGCGCTCCAGCTCGGTGAGACGGCCCATCAGTGCCTGGATAGCTCGGGTCATCTCACCTAGACCACTCTGGAGTTCAACTAAGGCGCGTCCTTGCGCCTGTAGGGTTTCCTCAGTTGGCTCCATCTTCGTTGTAAGTTCTTTGGCAGAGTTTTATGTCAGAGTTCGTTTGGCGTCCCGTTGCCGGAGGAAACGAGAGAGAGAGAGGCGTGTCTTGAAAACGTAAACACAGGTTCTTATTTCCTCACAGCGGGATTCAGTTCCAATAAACCAAAAAAAAAAACAGTTCAAACAATAAATCAGACTCCGATCTCCCCACCAGCCGAAGTATGCGGCGGCTCACGTCCGACGCCAGGTGAGAGCGGCGAGGAATGCAGAAGAGAGGGGTGCGGGGGCGTGTGCAGCGGAGAACCTGACGTCCCACTATTCCTGAAGGGAATGGTCCTGTAAAGAGGCAGAGTGTCAGCAGACCGAAGAACGTCGTCCGCAGGACACATCGGCGTGAAAGCAGGATGAGTAGATCAGGAAAAGACCGGGGAGCGGCGAGCTGCGCGCATGAACGATGCAAACCAAAAAACTCTGCGCTGATGGATCCGGATCGGCAGCTTAAGAGGAGTCATCAGCGGGTCACACCTGCACCTAATAATCTGGAGAGGGTGATCTGTGATTATTAGGAACGGAATCAGGTGTGGAGATGGGTGTGTGCGGTGCGGAGCGTGCAGCAGAGGGAAGTGGGTGTGTCTGTGGAGTGGGTGTGTGCGGCGAAGCGGACGAAGGAGCAGGGCGTGAACGGGAATGTGTAACACTTAGGCTACTGTTCCTGCCTTATGAAAGGGGTGGATTACAGCTTCCAAACCTAAAATGGTATTACTGGGCAGCTCAATTACGCTCTGCAATGTTCCAGGGGAAGACCTGCCAGCCTGGGTTACTATTGAGCAAGCATCAATACCACTACCACTAAATTTGTATATGTACTCTGCAAACCCAAAAAACTTAAGAAGATCAACAAAGAACCCATTAAAAAAATACTATTGACATATGATTTAACATTCATATTTGTTTAACATCCATGTTTGGGACTGCCTGAAATTACCAATATATTGGAAAACAATTGTTCAGACTATATCTGAAATTGTTGGTGTGAAGGTGCCTTATGAACCAAAATTATGTATTTTAGGAATATATCCTGAGCATTTTATGGTCCACCCAAAACAAGCCATACTAATTGATTTTGGAGTCTTGCAAGCTAGAAGGATGATCACTCTGTATTGGAAAAAACAGACACACCTTCAATAGATGTATGGCAAAAGAGATGGCAGCTTGTATTGTACTTGAAATGCTGACATATAAGTAGAGGAAGGGCAGTAGAATATGAAAAGGTATGGAAACCTCTAGTGCGATTTTTAGAAAAACTAAATACATAAACACTTGAAAGTGCTGTTTAGTGTTGGGTGTTTTTTTGTGTGTATATGTACACCCTTTTTTATAATTTTTATTAAGTGTTTTTTTTTGTGCGTGTAATGTGATTGTTGTATATGTTTTATTTTTTTATTATTATTTGTTTTAATTTAAATATGTGAACTACCATTTGTAAACTTGATAGTAAGCTATAGCTATGTCATTGTTCGATCTGAATAATGTGGTTTGTTTAATTGTTCACATTAGGGGTGTATTCAACTAAAGATTTTCCCTATAGTCGACTGATAGTCGAATCAGTTAAAATTTTCACCACAAGATGGCGCTATAAGTGTAGTTTTTAAAAAACGATTTTTAAAAAATATTTTACTTGTTTTTCTAACAAAAGAAAACCTTTTTTTTTGTTTTTCTTTTTTTTCTAGAAATTAGGATGATTTTATTTGACAAAAGGCTATATATATAACGAAAACAAAGACATTTCATGTAAAAACTAATGCTCAGCAGCAGCCATGGGCACCCCCATGTGGTCAAAATGGTACATTCGACTATGAGGTTCATAGTCGACTACGGTTCTCCGAATCGAATCGTCGAATCAGCGAATATTGCAGCTCACCCCTAGTTCACATGTTTGAAAAAAAAATCCAAGAAAAATATTGTTTACAAAAAAACAAAAAACTACTGGGTTCCTTAACTGTATGCATACCGACGTGCTGCCACCACTCTAAAATGCAAGCTAAATAAAATTGAGGCACAGAGACTTGAATTATTGAATTACTATGAATTATTACTGTTTTCAATATTACTAAAATAAAGTACAGACACAGATTCTAAATAGAACCTTAGGTGAATTGGGTGTGTAAAAGATGCTAAACATTTATTGCAGAAAGCCTGTTATTGCATCACAGCTTTTCATCTGTGGTTAACAACTGCATAACAGAAGGAGCTAAAGTTTTATTGCTGAAAGCCTATTACATAAGATTTTTATGCACAGAGACAGTATTATTATCATAATTTTATTCTCATAAAATAACGCTTGCTTGTACATTATTAGTCACTTAAATTAGGTTCAATTTCAGTGAATTTTCCTTTGAATGCAATTTTTACCTAGCATTTCACCTGTGAGGCTGGGTGGGGGGGGGGTGGATGGGCTGTGGGTTGTGAAGAAATTTATTTTTCTTTGTTTTAAATGATCATCCATCCTTCTGTTTCTGAATGTACTGAATGTTCCACTCTTTTATAAGGTAAGATTAGATAAGTCCCACAATGGGGAAATTCACATTCTCAGCAGGTCCTGAGGAGATCTCCTCAGCAGATACAGTCTGCTCTGCCCTTTTTTATAAAGTGCAGTTGTCCAACCAGTCCAGTTTAGTGTTGAGGTGAACACCCAGATACTTATAAGAGTCCACCATGTCAATGTCTATTCCCTGGATGTTCGGTGCTGGGAGAGGGCAACCGTGCCTACGAAAATCCACCACCAGCTCCATACTTTTTGTGGTGTTGATCTGGAGGCACCAGTCATACATAGGCACCGGTCCACGAAGTGCCACCGGCCTGTAGCTGTTTAGGTCCTTCGGATGTGGAGTCTTAGGTACCGGTACCACGCACGAGATATTCCACATTAATTTATGCTCACAAGTGGATGAGGTCACAGGCAGTTGCAGTGCCAGCAGAGGGAGGCACATTGCTATTGCTACACACTGCTATTGTAATAGCATGCGAGAATTCCCTCAGGAGGTAGTTTGGTCGCATGCTAATGGCTAACAGTTCAACATCGTTGCAGAAGATTTGATTACACCATCTATCATTTACAAATACTGCCAATCCTCCTCCTTTTCTCTTTCCACTCTCTGTCGTTCTGTCTGCCCATGGGAATTTAAAGCCGTCCAGAGAGATGACTGTGTCCGGTGTTAGCAGCATTACAAAAAGCCAGTAACTGATCCAGGGTGTAAACGATGGATCCATTATGCTTGCTGAACACATACCCACCCAGTCAGGCCAGCGTGAGTGGGATAGGATTTTCTATATGATTTCTCTTTTTCTTTCGCTTTGTATTTTAGCATTCTTAAATAAATATCACTTGTATGCATTGTCTCATGAGAATATTATTTCCACCACAGGGTCATTATACATATCAATAGCTGCTTGATGACCCCCTAAGGGTTAGACAAGCGTGGGGGGGGGGGGGGTACTCGAATTTTTGTGGATTATTGGGAATACTCACGGGAAAGAGGTATAACATCATTCTGCTATGCGTAATGCCTAACAACCCCTTTGTGGTTTATTTACAATAATGCACACCCTTATTTCATGCCTCATTGCTTTAATAACAATAATTATATGCTTTTTGACCATGTTCACCTGTACGCTATGGCTTATGGCAGTTCTCGTCTTCCCAAACATGGATCTGTGATATCTGTTCCTTGCAATAAGAGATAGAATCAAATATCTGCCTTGTCTTTGGTATTATACTTGAGTATTTTGATGGTGTCTCAGGTCCAAAACTGGAAAGGGCAACCAAACCAAACAAACCAAACTGAAAAATTTGGTTTTATCCATCTTTCTTGCTGGACCAAAATTGGCCCGAGGATTATTTTCACCCTGCATTTCTGTATTACCTAGTCTCCGGATTTCAAAGCTGCACTTAGAGATTTCCATTATCCTTCTTTAAAAGATCTCCCAAAATGCTTCTACCATGTTCATGTATTTATCCATCAGATGTCTGTCTTAGAGAGCCTTTCGATTACATTTTTTTTAACCTTCTGATTAGGGGTAAAAAGCTTGATTTTCACAAATTCTTCTGTTTCCATAAACATATTCACCTTGCGTTCACCTTTTGCACTTTCAAATTTATGTTGTAATGTGTTTTTAAAAATAGCTTTAATAAAATGTCTTGTTTTAGCTCACACTGCGGTTTCTTTAACAATTGGAAACCATTTCTTTTGGAAAATTAAAAAAAAAACAAGATTTTAAATCAATTTAAAGAAAACATGTAAATGACTTAAGTTTTACACAGATTTTTACAAACGCTCTATTTTTAGAAAAGGCTAAAAGAGCATTAAACCTGTACAGATATTTTGTGTTATATATGTTTAAAAATGTAGGATGACACAAAAAATTGATGACCGCAATAAGTGGGGGTTAGGTAGTAGACAAGATACAGAGTTATAATGCAAAACTCCAACAAAGAAGTAAGATCATTTACCAAAAGCTTAGTGTGTTGCTTTGAAACGCACACACACACATACTGAGAACAACTGAGCTACTAATCACATGGAGTAGCAGATAAGTAACACTAAGAGCACACACACATAACATGGTAAAGTTTTGAGTGTATACATATAAGGCATCTTAATAATGCATCTTAACACATAACACGCTTAGTTTGTAAGCATATTCATAAAGCAGTATCTAAAGTCATACCTGACTAAGGAGAACAAGAAACAACTGTTTAAGTAGACACACACTGAGCTAATGAATAAAAATGTTCTGACACACACATGAAAATGAGAGTATCAATTGACACTACTCTCACCAGAAAGAGACTTGAAGGAAGAACGTGGGAAGTGCCGTGGGAAGCAGAAGGTTTGCACCAGAGAAAAAGGGATTATTATATCCATTAGAGTCCACAGACCTTCTACCATGTCTACAAAGCTTTTTCTTACATTCTAATTAAAAGTGCCTTGATTTATTTAATTGCCACAGAGGATCAGGTTTTCATAAAATTTACTGACTGAACTGAATCAATATATCTATTGCTAATAAGAAAATACTTTTTGTCTTAAAATTCTGACCCAAATCATGACTTGCTATCTTTTTTATTCATCTGGACCATCCAGGGTTGCACGACACTCATCAGTAAACAAGACTGTTGGAAATGTATGTCTGGGTCCACTGCAATTGTTTCTGCTTGTAAGCACTGGTTGAGGTGGCCAAATAGTAGGTTTATGCACCACTTCGAGGTTCGCAGGCACCAGAAGCTTCAAATACCTGTTTTCTAGTTTGTAATGGCAGTTTAGCAGCTGCTCCCCTAATCCGATTAATTTGTCTGGCAGAAACCCTCCTCATTATGCCTTTATCTGCATGAACCTGTCTGTGCTCTGAATCAGCCATAAATCTGTTCCTAGTATAATGATCATGTTTAAGTTTTTATGAAATATCTAATATTTTCATATCTTGACCAAGGCATTGCACTATTTGACGCCTTTTTTTGGCAGTAGAGGGATCTTTTTTCTTTCCCATATTTCTTTAAAAAATGTGGCCTGCTTCATAATGAGGAATGTCCTTCTTAAATTGTTTGTCTCATCTGGCAATGTTCTGATATTGATTTTAGTGATCTAAAGAGACCTGAGACACAATTTGGAAAGCGGTGTGACCGAGAGCTGCAAATCCGTGCTAAACTGTAGTCGGCCACAAAAAAACAAAAAACAGTGCGTCATCTGCACTGGTGCAAGCGCTAGGAATTATCTAGATATAAGCAAATCAAAATGGATGATCAGTTCAATCTCATACCAGCATTCACTAAGGCAGTTATCTCGGTTGAACTGGAATTTAAATAATAGTCAGAAACTTATTTAGATTGTAAGTGCCTGCTTCTGATCATTATTTACATACTGTCTAAAACATACACTCTGGTAAAACCACCATCTGCTAATCATAATAAAGAAACCTGAAAGAAACCTAAGATTAACCTAAAAATTTTTTTTTAAAAAACCTTTAGCATTGTGTGAAGTAAATGCCAATGTCAAACCTTTCTTTTATCACCAAAACATAAATAAATCTATGTTCAAAGTAATTATATTCATTTACCAATCAAGTCTTATGTCTTACTATAACACTGAGGCAACATTAATAGTGCTTATTAACTTATTTCCTCTGACAACCTTATCTCTTTACTCGTATTGTACATCTTAGTGCAGCATACTGAATAGATTAGAAAACATAGTGGATATAACTGGAACTATACTCCAGTTGTTTAAATCCTATCTGTCAGATTGCTTACAGAATTTACCTGTGTAAATAATGAACGTACTGACCTTGCAAAAGTAATCTACGTTGTTCCACAATGGTCGGCATTGAGACCACTTCTGTTTGCCCTATATATGCTCCCATTTGGATCAATTATACTCAACATGGAATCAGTTTGAAGACTTGCGGCTGCGCAATAAGCTAAATCTAACAATATATTTAATCAGAAAATTTGAGAGTATTAAAGGAAACAAAAAGTAAATTAAGTTTTTTACTGCCACTAAATTCTGATAAAGCTGAGGTACTTCTAAGGACTAAATAAACAAATTCCCAGACCAGCTGAGAGATGTAATCCCTCCAGCGTGTAATGGGTCTTCCCCGGGGTCTCCTACCAGCTGGACTTGCCTGAAACACCTCCCTAGGGAGGCGCCCAGGAGGCATCCTTACCAGATGCCCGAACCACCTCAACTGGCTCTTTTTGATGCGGAGGAGTAAAGGCTCTACTCCGAGTCTCTCCCAGACAGAGCTTCTCACCTTATCTCTAAGGGAGAGCCCAGCCACCCTGCAGAGAAAACACATTTCATAGGTGAGGGTCGGAACGTAGATGAACTGGTAAATTGAGAGCCTTGCCTTATGGCTTAGCTCCTTCTTCACCACAACAGGGTATAGGGTCCGCATCACTACTGACCCTGCGCCGATCCGTCTGTCAATCTTATGTTCCATCTTACCATCACTTGTGAACAAGACCCCGAGATACTTAAACTTTTTTTACTGGTCCTCAGATTTGGAGGTGCTGATTTTCATCCCAGCCGCTTTACACTCGGCTGCAAACCGATCCAATAAGTGCTGAAGTTCGCAGCCTGATGATGCTAACAGGACCACATCGTCTGCAAACAGCAGCGACGTGATCCTCAGATCACCAAACCGGACACCCTCCATCCCCTGGCTGCGCCTAGAAATTCTGTCCATATAAATTATGAACAGAACCGGTGACAAAGGACAGTCCAACCCTCACTTACTGCCGGCCATGCGATCCAAGCTCCTGCTTCGCAAATACAGGGACTGAATTGCCATAGTAAGGAGCCATGTACCCCATACTAACAAAGTACCTCCCACAAAATACTCTGAGGGACACAGTCGAAAGCCTTCTCCAGATCCATAAAACACATGTAGACTGGTTGGGCAAACTCCCATGAACCCTCGAGAATCCTGGAGAGAGTGAAGAGCTGGTCCAGTGTTCCAGTACGAACACACTGCTCCTCCTGAATCAGAGGTTCGACTATCAGTCAGACTCTCTTCACCAGTACCCCTGCGAAGACTTTGCCAGGGAGGCTGAGGAGTGTAATTCCCCTATAAGTGGAACACACCCTCTGGTCGTCCAAGATGGTGCCAGTGAGGTCGGCTGCCGTCACGACTTCTCCACAAACCTTCTACCTTGGTTTGTTTATTCTTTTTTATTTATTTATTTATTGAGGAGTAAAATCAGTAATACAATAAACAGGAATACAACAGTGAATAACATTATAATACCAGAAATTAAAGTGTCTATTTATTTAAGACATCCTCAAGAATTTTTTTAAAATTATTTTATAACCCCTAAACTTATTAACAAACACTCACACACCCACAGCACAGACAGACACAAACCAAAACAACAGAGGGGAGGGGAAAGGGGAGGGTCAGTCAGCTGGCACTATTAAGAGAATTAAAGACTGAGAGGAATGGATCCCATTTAAAATTAAATGTGGTAGTATTGCCTTTTAGTGTATGTTTTATTTTTTCTAGTCTCAAAAGTATAGGACGTCATGAATCCACTGCGAGACCGAAGGGGGTTTTGTGGATTTCCACAACATTAATATGTTGACATCTAGCCAATAAAGAGGTAAAAGCCACAACATCTGATTGAGCCTGATTAAGTGAACAACAGTCAGGGGCAAGACCAAATATTGCAACAGAGGGGCAGGGGGAAACAACAACCCCCAAAACCTTTGAAATAAAGTCAAAATAACCAGACCAGAATTTGCGTAACGAGGGACAGAAAAAAAACATGACTAAGATGGCAGGGTGAGCCAGAACATCTGTCACACCGATCCTCAATAGAATTTGGATAGAATTTTAAAAGTTGAAATTTTGATCGATGGACCCTATTCAATACTTTAAATTGTATAAGCTGAAATCTAGCACAGGGTGCACTAAAGTGTATTTTATTCAACGCTCTATCCCACCATTCCTCAGGAAATAAAGTACCCAATTTCTCCTCCCAGGCTTTCTTAACTTTTGTGGGGGATTTTACTTCCCAGGACATAAAATCCATATAAATCTTAGATATAAGGGATTTTTGGCGATATTTCATAGTCAGAAAATCAGCCCATGGTTGATCGTTGGGAAGGTATGGATAATTTGAAAAATGGGTACAAAGGGCCTTATTTGAAAATAACGGAACCTGTGTGAAGGAGGTAAATGAAAGTCACCAGATAGTTGAGAAAAACTGCGGAACATGCCATCTTTATACAAATCAGAGACTCATTGAATGCCTCTGTCATACCACACTACAAAGGCGGGATCACTTATTGCTGGAAGAAACAATTCGTTATTCAATATAGGCATTTTTGTGGATGGAGATAAAAATTAAAAATTTCATCTAAACTGAAACCATATACGTAAAGTGGAAAGTGTCAATGGGTTTCTAGAACTCTTTGAGACCTTTTGAGGCAGGGGAGAAGTGAGCAAATCGAGGGCAGTAGATGGAAAGCAGGAATGTGTTTCCTGTTTGCACCACTGCATCTCCGGTGTATAAAGCCTATGAAGTATTTTTTGAATGTGCGCAGACCAGTAGTAGAATTGAAAATTAGAAAGGGATAGCCCACCATCAGATCTAAATTTCTGTAAGAGATCGGGACTTTCCCATTCCATATAAAATTTGTAATATATTGATCGAGGGATTTAAAAAACATTTTGGGCAGCATCAGCGGGATGTTCTGAAACAAAAACAGAAACCTAGGTAAGACATTCATCTTAATGACATTTATTCTTGCCATTAAAGATAGAGGAAGAGAATTCCATCTTTGTAGGTCTAGTTTAAGTCTACTCAATAATGGGATAAAATTGCTGTCAAAGAGGGATGGTAAAGTATGAGAAATATGAATTCCCAAATATTTGAATCCCATTGGAGCAAGTTTGAAGGGTAGAGATGATTGTTTAAGTGAAAGCGCTAAATGGTTTACTGGATAACATTCACTCTTCTGCAGATTCAGTCCGTATCCTGAGAAAGAGCCAAATCTCCTTAAAAGTGAAAAAAATGGAGAGAGACTGTTTAATGGATCAGTGACATATAAAAGCAGGTCATCTGCATAAAGAGATAATTTTAGCTCAATACCTGAGCGAGAAATTCCTTGATAATAAATAAGAGACTTTAAGGAAATGGACAAAGGTTCAATAGCAAGAGCAAATAGTAGGGGGGCAAAGGACACCCCTGTCTAGTTCCACGATACAGAGAAAAATAGTCGGAGGGAACACCATTAGTATGAACACTGGCTTTTGGAGAGGAATATAATAATCTAATCCAAGATATAAAATTGTCCCCAAGACCAAATTTCTGTAGTACTTTAAATAAGTAGGTCCATTCTACATGGTCAAAAGCCTTTTCTGCATCCAAAAAGATCACAACTTCTGGGGAAGAGGAGGATTGTCCAGCAAAAATAACATTCAAAAGTGTACAAACGTTAAAAAAAGAGCTGACACCCTTTAATGAATCCATTTTGATCTGGCGAAATTATGCTTGGAAGGATATTTTCTAAGCGCAATGCAAGAACCTTTGCCAGAACCTTAACATCAACATTTAGAAGGGACAGAGGTCTATAAGAGCCACAGTCTGTAGGGTCCTTGTCCTTTTTTAAAAGGAGGGAAATGGAAGCTTGAGTCATGGTAGGTGGTAGCATCCCCGATAAAATATATTCATTAAAAACTTCTAAAAGAATAGGCGCTAACTTATCTATGAATGCTTTTAAGAATTCGACTGGAAATCCGTCAGGGCCCGGTGCTTTTTTAGTCTGCATTGACTTAATTGCAATAGTGATTTCTTGCAGAAGTAAAGGTGAATTCAGACTACATGCAGCCTCGGAGTCAACTGTATAGAACTCTAACCCCTCCAAAAATCAGTCATATCACTTGCAATGTTTTCTGTCTCATATAGATTTTCATAAAAGGATTTGAAAACCTTATTTATTTTATTGATAATGGATCTGTGCATATCCTTCCAAATGGATCTTTTATTTGGGGGATCAACCGAGATGCAGCCCATCTCTTAAGTTCATGAGCCAAAAGCCTAGAGGACTTGTCGCCATGTTCATAATAAGTGGTACGTGTACGTAACATCAACTGTTCAGCATCCGCAGTTGTAAGAAGATTAAATTTAGACTGTGAGCAAAGACGCTGTTTCAATAGAGCAGGTGACGGACTATTTGCATTATGTTTATCTATGTCTGCAATCTTTGACATCAAGTCAAGAAGCATAGCTTTCTGTTGTTTTGTTTTTTTGCATATGCAGTGTAAGAAATTATCTGACCTCGCAAATATGCTTTAAGAGTTTCCCACAGCAAAGAATATGAGGTAGTGTCATTTTTGTTAGTGGCAACAAAGTTATCAATTGAGGTAAAGATAAAAGTGATGAAAGCTTGATCTGATAATAATAGCGAATTGAATCTCCAGGTTTGCGAAGAAATAGGGCGACCAGAGAATGTTATATTCATAGTGAGCGGAGCATGGTCTAAAATGATTATAGGATGATAGTCAATAGGACCAACTTCACGAATTAGATAATTGTCTATAAAAAATATTATCAATGCAGGAATAAGTCTGGTGTGGATGTGAATAAAATGAGAATTCTTTAGTGGAGGGATTATAATATCTCCAAGGATCAATAACAGCGTTACTAGTGATGAAATCAAAAAACGATTGAGCCATAGAGGATCGGGATGATACGGAAGAATTTTAGTGATCCAATACTGGATCAATTATACAATTAAAATCCCCACCCATTATTAAAAAAATTTTATTCAAATACGGAAAAGAACTAAACAATTTATTCATAAAATTAGGATTATCAAAATTTGGATCATAGACATTTACAAATAAAACTGGGGTGTTAAACAAAGAACCTCAAATAATCAAATATCTACCGTTTACATCTGTGATGACCCCATCTGCCGCAAACTGAATCCCTCTTCTGACCATAATTGCAACCCCTCTTGTGTTAGAATTAAATGTTGAATGAAATACTTCCTCCATTCAAGAGCATTTTAATTTAAAATGATCACTATTTCTAAGATGGGTCTCCTGTAAAAATATAATATCAGCGTTCAATAGATTTAAATGAGCAAATACCCGTGACCTTTTAACTGCATTGTTTAAACCATTCACATTCCAACTTACAAATCTGACAGGGGAGCCATTCTTTAAGTTAAAATGTGAATTAATCATTTAGATTTAAGGCAAAACATGAAAACAACGCAAGCTGAAGGGGAAAAGGTGAAGAACGCACAACCACAACTATACTTACCCACAAGAAACAACCCACCCAAAAACTTACACACTCACAGAAAATAATACTACTCGGGCTCCAACAGAAGCCAACTCTATAAAGATAGTACTCCCGTTTGCTCAACATGGTTGACAGGTGAGGCCCAAGGGAAATATATTGATCAACAAACAAATAATGCAAAATGCACCATCAACCAAGATAGAATAAACAATAATTTAATAAATGTCTGACTATCAACCCATTTAAAAAAAAATAATAATAAATAATAGGAAGGAAATAAAGGGAAAAATAATAAGAAAAAAATACTTCAAAAATAAAAGGCCCCTAAATATAGGAAGCTTATTTAAAGTATGTAACATGGCCAAATGCTCCACTTTTACTGCTTATAAGCCAATAAACATAGGTTGATATAAGGTTCAGGGCGAATAAACCACCCCTCAAAAAAAGGTAATTAAAATAATAATAATAAAAAAAATAATAATATATATATATATATATATATATATATATATATATATATATATATATATATATATATATATATATATATATATATATACAGTATATACACACATTTATTTTATATATATATATATATATATATATATATATATATATATATATATATATATATATATATATACACACACACACACACACACACATGCATACATACATACATATATACACATACATTTAAAAAAAGAAGAAGAAAAGAAAAAAAAATCCAGTTTAGCAAAATCCAGCTTAGAAATCCAAGTAATTCTATCACTTACTCATCGAAGCAACAAATTGCATAGCCTGCTTAGGTGAAGTGAAATCACGATGTTTGCTGTCCTGCGTTATCCGAAGCCGTGCCGGGTAGAACATGCTATATTTAACTCCTTCAATGTTGCGTAGAAGTTTGCGAACATTGTTAAAGGCAGAACGCGCTTTTGCCGTTTTAGAAGTAAAGTCTGGGAACACTGAAATGGTCATGCCCGAGACTGCAATCCGCTGCTGTCGTCTGGCCTTACTAAGAACGTCCACGCAGTCTTCATAATAGTGTAGTTTCGCCACTATGGAGCGAGCAGGCTCGCCAGGCTTCGGTGCGGGAGCCAGAGAGCGGTGTGCTCTGTCCACCAGCGGACATTTATCCATCAAGAAAGCATCTTTGAGAAGCTTGGATATGTTCGATGCAGTCAGAGAAAACGACCCTTCCTCAGGAATTCCCACAATTCGGACATTTTGACGGCGCGACCTTGCATCTACATCCTCACATTTTGCATCCAGTTTGACGATTTCTTTATTCAGAAATTCAACTTTGTCCTGAAGCACAACAACGTCGTCAGAACACGCTGAGAGAGTATGCTCAACCTCAGAAACCGTACCTTTCACTACAGCCAATTCAGACCGTAGCGCTGCAATATCTCACGTAAGTTCCGCTTTAATGTCCTGTAATTCCGTTCTAATCTTGGAATGATGGTCATTCAAAATAGTTTGGAGTTCAGTAACAACAGTGCGAACCAACTCTGACCTTAAAGTGTCGGTATCTAGGGTGGAAGCAGATGCAGTTGAGGCCCCTGAAGGCGAGGATGCAGCATGCAAAGTAGGCCTGATACAACAGTAGCTGCTATAACAACCAAGCGATAATTAGATGATAAATTCTCTAATGTATTAAAATTGAGTGACAAAAAAGTGTTTCTGTATTCAAATTTTAATATTTCCTAAGAGCGCCACTAAACTCACGTCTAGTCCATAACCAGTCAAAACCGGAAGTCAAGTTTGTTTATTCTTCTTATTTATATTAATTTTAGACTCTTTATCTTTTCATCACAGCACGCATTAGATATGATAGAGACACTCTTGTTTCTATTAATCTACAATCCACTCACCTCATGACTTTTAATTCTGAATACGAACTGGCCGAGGGAAATCCTGAGGGAGAACAATGGACGCGACAAAAAGAGACGACCCCGAGGGAAAAGAGCGGGCATCAGGAACAGGAACAGTGCCCCACTACCTAGTATCCTGCTAGCTAACGTCTAGTCTCTAAAGAATAAACTGCACGACCTACGGGCGAGAGTTAAGTTCCAGAGAGACATTAGAGACTGCAATCTTCTCTTCTTCACCGAGACATGGCTGAACCCAGTGGTACCGCACCATGCCCACTTGCCGGCTGTGAACTTCACTGTGTACCTTATGGATAGAACAGTGGACTTGGGGAAGTCTAAAGGTGGTGGAGTTTGTGTTTTTGTAAACAACAATACCGGTGTTGTTATACTGACACGCTCCTGTACACCGAACCTGGAACTGCTCGCAATCAATTTTCGTCCCTTCTATCTTCCTTGGGAATTTACTTAGGTCATTGTTATCACAGTTTACATTCCAACCCAGGCCAACACGGACACCACGCTGTGTGAGCTTCATGACGCACTCACACAGTTCCAAACTCCTCACTGCGACACCACGCTCATCTGAGGTTAGCGCTGTTGAAATCGCCAACAATGAAGTGCAGCACCAGAGGTTCATCAGCACATCACCTGCCCAACCAGAGGCAACTGGACACTGGATCATTGTTACACCATGATTAATGACAGTTACAGGGCTCAGTCTCATTCACCGTTTGGGAAGTCCGACCATGCCGCCATCTTTCTGATGCCAAAATATAAACAAAGACTGAAACAGGAAGTCGTGGCTCAGAGGGAGGTGCCGCGCTGGACCGACCAATCCGTGGACACCCTGCAAGACGCTCTGAATGACGCGGATTGGGACATGTTCCAAACCAGTTGTGCTGATGACGTCAGTTTGTTTGCAGACTCTGTAGTAAGCTTCACTTTGGGAAGCTGGTTAATGTCACGGTTCCCAGAATCACTGTCAGGACGTTTCCCAACCAGAAGCCATGGATGGATACATCTGTCCGTGACTCTTTGAAAGCTCGCACAGCTGCATACACAGCTGGACTCATAAGCAAAAACATGGAGGAATATAAAGTCGCATCATATGGAGTACGCAGGGTGGTACGTCCCTGCCATAGATCTTTATGGCAGGGACTGCGGACAGTGACGGATTATAAAAGCACACCCTCCGGTCTAACGAGTGCAGACGGGACACTGGCGAGTGAGTTAAATATGTTTTATGCTCGCTTCGGCGCTCCAACCAACACGGCTCACCTGACCGTGCAGGCGCAGAACTTTGCGATGAACAGCCGCCACTCTTCATCTCGGAGAGTGATGTCAGGAAAGTGTTCAGAGGAGTGAATTCCAGGAAAGCTGCAGGACCAGACGGGATATGCGGGCGTGTCCTGAAAACCTGCGCATCCCAACTTGCCCGGTTGGTATTCACCAAGATTTTTAATCTCTCTCTGTCACTAGGCGTCGTACCATCGTGTTTTTAACAGTCTGTCATTGTTCTGGTTCCGAAGACACCTCAGACAGCCTGCCTGAATGATGACCGCCCTGTAGCCCTAACATCAGTTGTGATGAAGTGCTTTGAAAAGCTGATCAGAGGCTTCATCACTTCTTCACTATCGGACTCCTTAGACCCCGTACAGTTCGCCTAACGCCATAACCGCTCCACGGATGATGCCATCTCACACCTGCTTCACTCTACTCTGTCTCACCTGGACACTGGGAGGAATAATTATGTTAGAATGCTGTTCGTGGACTATAGTTCAGCATTCAACACTATTATCCCTTCCACACTCAACACCAAGCTGGAGAATCTGGGACTTCATCCATCCCTGTGTCACTGGATCTCCAGTTTTCTAACGGACATACGGCAGACAGTGCAGATTGGCAAGCATCTTTCCCCCTCCCTCACTCTCAGCATTGGGAGTCCTTTGCTGTTCTCATTATACAGCTATTACTGCGTGGCCACCTCCAGCTCCACAACCAGCATTAAGTTTGCTGACAATACCGTTGTACGTCTGATCTCCAACAACGATGAGAGGGCCTACCTGGGGGAGATTACACAACTGGAGACTTGGTGCCAGGATAATAATCTCCAACTCAACGTCAGCAAGACAAAGAAGCTGATAGTGAACTACAGCAAGAAAAAGATGAGGAGCTTCCACCCTGTGAGGATCAACAGCGCTGCAGTAGAAAGGGTAGACAGCTTCAAGTACCTTGAAGTACACATCGTGCAGTACCTATTTTGGTCCTGCCACATTAACAAACTGGCAAAGAAGGCTCGTCAGCATCTGTACCACCTTCGACTTCTACGAGACTTCAGGCTGCCCTCCAAGGTCCTGCAGAATTTCTACTCCTGCACCGTCAAAAGCATCCTCACAGGGAACATCATAACCTGGTTCGGGAACAGCACCCATCTAGACAGACGTTCACTACAGAGAGTGGTACGTTCGGCCGAACGCACCATCCGAGTAGCACTTCCAGACCTCCAGACCATCAAAGGAAGTGGTGCTGGTCCAAAGCCAAAAAGATTGTGGAAGACAATCTCATCCTGACAATAAGCTCTTCACTCTATTGCCACCAGGACGGCGTTTTCGTGTCCTGAAGGCAAACACAGAGAGAATGAGGAGGAGTTTCTTCCCAACGGCGAATTGGACCCTGAACCAGGACTAAACGGACAGACTCCCACCCACAACACCCTCATAACATGACAAATTTTAACCCTGCACTGCATTACTTGCACATAGATGCACAAGTCACTTTGATCTTAACTCAGAACTTATAAGACCATTCTAGTTTACATCTGTTACAGTACCATAATTGTACAGTTTCTTTACTTTTGCATTGTGTAAATACATAGTTCTTTTTACTTTATTTTTATTTTATGTTTATTCTATTTTTATTCTATATTCTATTTTATTCTATTTTAACTTTATGTGGAGATGTCGGGTAAGAATTTCACTGCTGGCTGTACCATGTATATCTACTGACCAATAAACCTGATTTGGTTTGGTCCCCCTTTTTTGATTTGGTCCCCCATCCGTCCCTGAAGCCCTGCCACCAAGGAGCTCTCTGACTACCTTAGCAACTTCAGCCACAGCAATGGACAAGCCTCCTCCCGGGTCCTCTAACTCTGCCTCCTCTCCGGAGGGCATATTGGTGGGATTGAGAAGGTACTTGAAGTATTCCTAATAACGTCAACAGTCAACAGTGCAACACCTCCACTATATACTGTGTTAGTAGTACACTGCTTTCCCCTCCTGAGTCGCCTGACAGTTTGCCAGAATCTTCTTGGAGCCAACCGAAAGTCACTTTACAAAGCCTCACCGAACTCCTCCCATGCCCGGGTTCTGGAGTCCCACAGGGCAACCATGCCTGATACAACTCCTTCTTCAGCTTGACGGCATCCCTTACACGGGGTGACCACCACCGTGTTCGAGGGTTACCGCCAAAACAGGCACCAACCTTGCGGCCACAGCTCCTGTCCGCCACCTCAACAATGGAGGAACGGAACATGGCCCATTCAGACTCAATATACCCTACCTCCCCTGGAATGTGGTTGAAGCTCTGACGAAGGTGAGAGTTGAACATCCGTCTGACGGGTTCTTCTGCCAGACGTTCCTAGCAAACCCTCACTATACGTTTATGTCTGCCTGGTCTGACCGAAATCTTTCCCCCTGATCCAACTCACCACCAGGTGGGGATCAGTTGACAGCTTAGCTCCTCACTTCACCCGAGGGTCTGAGACACATGGCCGCAAGTCCAATGACACAACTACAAAGTCGATCATTGAACTGTGGCCTAGGGCATCCTGGCGCCATGTGCACTTATGGACACCCTTGTGCTCGAACATGGTGTTCGTGATGGACAATCCGTGATTTGCCCAGAAGTCCAACAACTGAACACCGCTCAGGTTCAGATCAGAGAGGCCATTCCTCCCAATCACACCTCTCCAGGTCTCACTGTCATTGCCCATTTGAGCATTGAAGTCCCCCAGTAGGACAACAGAGTCTCCAGGGGTAGCACTTTCCAGTCCCCCCCCAGACTCCAAGAAGGCTGGGTACTCTGAACTGCCGTTCGGCACATTAATCTTCAAAAAGCTCTGCATCTTGAGATTAGGGGAGTATATTTTAGACTTGTTGCAAAGTAGAAAATTACAATTTCACAAATATTGCTAATGTACTATTTAAAGAAAATATTATATCCAATTATGAAGAGAGATTAATTTAATTCAAAAGAAAATCAATGATCTAAAAATACAATAAAGATTTAATTGCAGAATTGGTACAGGATTTGACACAACATTGGCACAAAGTTTTTGTTTTTGGCACAATAGTTGAATAACACAAGGTCAGCATTGTGAACTTCCTGTTTATTGTCACACAATTGTTTATCTGATTCTCTGTAAAAGTTTTTCATCGTTATATCAGTATTTTTATTACTTTTTAAAGTTTGCATTTAATTATGTAATTTATGAAGTTTTGTTTTTCTTAGCTCAGCCACTGTATAAAAATAATGCGTGACAAGCAAAATCCCTTTTACAGTCACCTGTTTCTTGGCAAACTGCATATGAGCCAAAGGTAGCCCTCAAATGAAAACATTCATGTGGCCATGTGGCAGGAGTGCAGATGGCACGCTACTCTTATTACTGTACATGCTCACAGATGTTTTTCTTGCACACCCTTAACAAAAAATAAACAAACTACATTTATAATACATTTAGACCAAGCATCTCCTGCAGGTGTCGTCACTAAACCATGGAAGCTGCAGCGCGCAAGCGTAACTTTTGGGACAGCTAAACTGGACAGAATGTTCAATGTCTTACTAAAGTTCATTTCACCAATAAGCAAAGTGGTCAGCACGGTGCACCTAAACCCAGTCAGGTCCATGTGCTGAACATTGTGTGAGGGATGATGAAACACCACAGATTTGTCTCTTGAGAGATGCAATGTATCAGTCAGTGCACCTGTGCCCAATTGTGGCAAATTGAGTCTACCTGCCTCTCTCTGTTTATGTCTGAAGAGAGAAAAAATGCCATAGATATCATGTTACAATCTAGGGCTAAATGTTGACAATATGCAAGTTAAAATGTGATTCAGCCTTAAAACATGCTTGGCGTTGGTGTAATGTAAAACACTGCTGGTACTGTAAAAAATGGCTTACCAATCCTTTGGGGGGAAATTGTAATAGTTACAGATTGACCATTTCCAATTGTATACAGTAAGACATGAGAGGGCATGCATTATTGTAAAAAACGGGAAAGATGTATTGTTAGGCACGACGTGTAGTGGAGTGCTGTTCCAACTGTTTACTGTGATTTAATCACAATAATGCACAACCTCGAATGCCTTATTGCTTTTATTTTTAAAATTATGGTTAAAAACACAATATAATAAAAAAAACAAGATTTGATTTATAAATGTGTTTAGTGTAAGCAAAATCCTTAATAAACTGGTCTTCTGCAACATAATATTGTCCAGTTTTAAAAATGAACACTTTTTGCTGAGTGATTAAAAAAATGTATTGTAATGTGATGTACATCATGATTGATACAAATGTGAAGTGATCAGAGGTGTGCATTATTGCCAAGAATGTAACAGCTGGACAAATGGCTCAGCCAATCAGATTTAAGGACTACTACTACCCATTAAAAAAAAAAAAGAATAAAGAATAAAGTACTGACAATAATAATAAAAAGCATACATTTATAATGGTGCTCTCAAAGACTAAAATAATATAAACAATATAATCATATGTTTTGGCAAGGAAATAAGTTCACTTTCTAACGAATATGACAACTTTCAGTTTTAACATACATATAAAGGTAAAAAAAGCTTTTAGAATCACAGCTGGACAACAAACAACCTTCAAAAACATATATGTGAACATTCCAGAGCAAAACCAAATTTTTCAAATGTAGCTATTACATTAGATCTTTAAAAATAGGATGATTAAGCACCAAGAAGTTATGTTGCATAACATCTGTTACGCAAATCATCCTGTATGCTAGGTTGGGCAAAGATTAAGTTTCTTTAAGATCATGATAATATTGCAGTGTAAAAAGCCCATGGAGACAAAGATACTGAAAACTAGAGACTGCTACTGAGACTAAATATATTTTCTCTCATTTATTTTCGCTCTGCCTTCTCACTCCTTTTTCTCATTCACTCATTATGCCCTTTCACTTATCTTTATCTCATGCAAAAATGTTTTAATCAATTTGAAACAAATAAAATGTGATGTGATTTGCATTTTAAATTAAGAGTTTGCTAAGCAGGAAATAAAGAAATCAAGACAATTTATTAAAATTACTGGATTTTATGGAACGCTAAAGGTTATTATTATTATTATTATTTTTAAAGGAAGTCAATAACACATAAAATAAGGTCAACAAACTCTACTCTTATGGAATTTTAGATCAAATCATTAAGACCCCTATCTTTAAGTATCTGCCCATCTGCTTTTCAAAGTTAAATGACCCGTTGCCGGAGGGAACTGAGGGAAGCGTGCTTCTTGAAAACAAACAAAGTTTTATTTCCTCCAGCTGGGAGTAAAGGGGAGATAGCCCCAACAACGTAAATGTTCACAGTCAATAATATACAGGTGAGGACTTCACCAAAGGTAGCGGTCTCGTCCGAGCCAGAGAAAGAGTGGCAAGGAACGCTGAGGAGGCGGGGGCGTAAGAGGCGGAATTCCAGATGTCTCTTACGTCACACAAGGAGAACATTCCTAGAAAGAGGTAGCGAGTCAGCACGATGAAAGCGAGAGGCACCGCGAGGAGATACTCCGAGAGAACTGAGAAGCACGCAAACCAAAGTCACACCAAAAAACTCTGCGCCGAGGAGTCCGGGACGGCAGCTTAAGGAGCCGCTGCCATCAACAAGGCGCACCTGCAACTAATAATCGGGAGAGGATGATCGGTGATTAGCAGGATAAGTGACAGGTGTGGATGTGGGTGTGTGAGGAGAGGAGAGTGGAGCAGCGGGGTGTGGAAGTGGGTGTGTGTGGAGAGGAGAGCGATGCAGCGGGGTGTGAATGTGTATGTGTAACATCACCCCCCCAGAAGAAGGCGGCTCCACCTGAGATGTGGTCCCTTGAGACCCTGTCCGTTGACCTCAGTGGGGCGGCCGACTTCTAGGCAGAGGGGCAGGACGGTCAGGGTGATCCCGGTGGAACTCTTGGATGATACTCGGGTCCAAGATGTCCTCCGTGGGAATCCAGCTCCTCTCCTCAGGACCGATCCCCTCCCAATCCACCAGGTACTGCACCTTGTCCCGGCGCCAGTGGGAGTCCAACAGAGAGACAGACTAACATCTACTCAGTTGCCTCTCTATTGGACTCTTTCCAATTCGTGTCAAGCGGACCTGGAACAAATGGCTTCAGAAGGGAGACATGAAAGGTCAGGTGCACCTGCAGGTGGTGCGGGAGCTTGAGACTGAGGCGACCTCATTAATGATGGCTTCAACCCTGAAGGGACCCAAAAACCGGGGTAGGAGTTTTCGAGTACCCCGACGACACCTGATATCCCGGGTACTAAGCCAAACCATGTCACCCACCTTGAACCGCGGAGTGTCGCCTCGAGTGCGGACCGCGAAGCGTTTGTATCTCCGTATCACTGCCTCAACCTGCTGGTGGACTTGGGCCCATACCTCCTCGCTGCGCCGAAACCAAGCGTCAACAGCCGGAGCGTCCGACTCCTCCCCATCCCAGGGTGCAAAGGGTGGCTGATAACCCAGAACACATTGGAATGGGATGAGGCCGGCTGGGATGAGGCTGAGTGGCGCAGCGAGTTCTGGGAGATTTCTGCCCAGGGGAGGTACTGTGACCAATCAGATGGATTGCGGTGGGCATAGATACAGAGGAACTTGTTAGTCTGTTGGTGGGAACGTTCACAGGCCCCATTGGTCTGGGGGTGGAACCCTGAGGAGAGACTGACAGTGGACCCCAGCTTTTCACAAAAAGCCCTCCATGCGGCTGAAGTGAACTGGGGGCCTCTATCTGAAAGGATGACCTCCGGGATCCCAAATGAGGTGAACACCCTTGAGAACAAAAGTTCAGCCATCTTGAGCGCCGAAGGCAGCCCCTTAAGGGGAAAAGTTTAACCGCCCGGGTGAACCGATCAAGGACTGAAAGGATGGTAGTATAGCCGTTGGAGGAGGGAAGACCGGTCACGAAGTCCAAGGCTATGTGGGACCACGGCCACTCTGGCACTGGCAACGGGCATAGCTTACCCACCGAAAGTTCCCGGGACTCCCACCAGTACTTCCGTTGGATAAGCTGGAGGGTGCGACACCCGGGTGACCAGTGCACAGAGAGGAGTGGGCCCACGTGATGATGCGGGAACGGAAGGGAAGGGGGATGTAGGTAATCCCTTCGTAACAATAATGGTGCGCAACGCCTCTTGGATCTGGGTGTCCAGTTCCCACCAGATCCGTCCCAGGAATTTGCAAGCGGGGATAATAGGACTACCCGGTCCGGGTCAGACACGGAAGGACCGTGTAATCTAGATAACGCATCTGCCCAGCAGTTCTCCGAACCCGGACGGAACGAGATTTGGAGGTTGAATTGATTAAAAAACAAGGCCCAACGGGCTTGGCGGGCATTGAGGCGTCACGCACTTTTGAAATATTGTAGGTTTTTATGGTCGATAAGTATAAGAACCAGGTGGGAGGACCCCATGAGCTAGCTTAATCGCTAAGAGCTAAGGCTAGTTTAATCGCTAAGAGCTCTCGGTCCCCGATCCCGTAATTGCATTCAGCCGGTAAGAATTTACTGGAGAAATACACGATAGGTCGCGCTTTAGCTAGTCCCTCCGTGGACTGGGATAACAGGCACCAGCCCCACTGCAGGACGCGTCCACCTCTACGATGAACTGGCACTCAAGGTCCAGGTGGGCCAAGACAGGTTTCGTAGTGAAACGTCTTTTAAGGGTGTTAAAGGCCCGATCCGCCTCCGAGCTCCAGCGCAACACAGAGGGGTTACCGCTAAGGCTGGAGGTGAGAGGTAGCACGATCTCACTAAAGTCCTGGATAGAGCGTCAATAGAAATTAGCGAAACCCAGGAAGCGTTGGAGATCCTGGCGTGAGGTCGGTGTCGGCCAGTCAAAGACCGATTGCACCTGGCCGGGGTCCATCTCAATCCCCTTATGGGAGATGATAAAGCCCAAAAAAGAGACGGAATCCCAGTGGAAAACACACTTTTCCCCCTTAACGTACAGCCCGTTGGCAAGGAGACGTGATAGAACTCGCCGAACAAGGGTGACATGGGAGGACAGATCACCCGAAAAGATCAGTACGTTGTCGAGGTAAACGATGACCCCTTGGTGTAGAAACTCCCGAAGCACATCGTTAATGAAGGCCTGGAAGACCGCAGGGGCATTGGTGAGGCCAAAAGGTATCACCCGGTATTCATAATGCCCCGAGGTGGTAATGAAGGCGGTCTTCCACTCGTCTCCCTTCCGAATCCGAACCAGGTTGTATGCGTTACGAAGGTCTTATTTAGTAAACACGCGCACCCCGTGCTGTAGTTCGAGGTTGGACGGGACCAGCGGAAAGGGGTATGGGAAGCACTTAGTAGCCTTGTTCAGTTCTCTAAAGTCGATACACGGCCGCAATTCGCCCCCCTTTTTGGGTACAAAAAAGAACCCAGAAGCGGCCGGAGATTTGGAGGGGCGAATTAACCCATTACGAAGGGCCTCCACAATGTAATGCATGGCCCGCGTCTCAGCTACCGATAGAGGGTAAGGGCGCGTGTGTGGTAATTTAGCCCCAGGCACCAGGTCAATAGCGCAGTCGTAGTGATGATGGGGAGGGAGCGTATTCGCACGGCTCATACAGAAGACCTCGGCAAGGTCAGAATACACCTCAGGTACCTGAGAGGGCAGCCGGATCCCCGGAGACACCCCGGACGTGGAGAATAGGTGGCGAGGGGGAGGTTGGACGCACTCCTGTTGACACCGGGAGTGTTGACACCGGACTTGGATGACCAAGACTGGATCCGCAGCTCAGTCCAGGAAATAACGGGGTCGTGTCACCTTAGCCAAGGCAGCCCTAAAACGATAGGTACAGAGGGAGAGGAAATAATGAGAAACATGATCTCCTTAAAATGTTCCTCTCCAATACCTATCCATAGGGGAGGTGTGGAGCTCTTGGCCCCCCTTGAGGGCAGAGGGCTGCCGTCAATGGCCTGGATGGAAATGGCGGTCTCCT
The DNA here is from genome assembly GCA_019802505.1 of Corydoras sp. C115. NCBI lineage: Eukaryota > Metazoa > Chordata > Actinopteri > Siluriformes > Callichthyidae > Corydoras > Corydoras sp. C115. Next base: position 1,584,769 of record JAFMOC010000140.1, read on the forward strand.
CTCCCAGCGGAGACCCTTCCGGAACATGACCATTAAGATGGAGCCACTCCAGCCCGTCCATGCTGCCAGAACCCAGAACTCCAGAGCATAATCGGACACCGACCGGGTCCCCTGGCGAAGATAGTAGAGCTGCGGACCCACCACCTCTCCCTCCAGGGGGTGGGCGAAGGCGGTGCGGAAGGCTTCGTAAAACGCAGCGTAAGACCGGCATTCGGGACCCTATGCCTCCCAGATGGCAGTCACCCACTCGCTTGGCCTGCCCGTCAGCCAAGAGATGACCAATGAGATTTTATCCACCTCGCTGGACCTAGGGTGGCTGCGGAAGTAGTGGGCGCATTGCATCAGAAAGGAGCAACATCTTTCTGGACTTCCGTCGTAGCGTTCGGGCTCAGAAAGGCTGTAAGGGGCAGCGGTGGGTGGGGGAGGCACATCGGTGTCTGGCGGGAGCGATGATGACTGCGATGGTGTGCCAGCTACCCCTGCGCTCCAGCTTGGTCAGATGACCCATCAATGTCTGGATCGCCTGTGTCATCTCACCGAGACCGCTCTGGAGCTCCATTAGGGTGCGTCCCTGCGCTTGAAGGATCTCATCCGTGGGCTCCATCCGCGGTGCTTTGTGGCAGAGTTTTATGTCAAAGTCAAGCGACCAGTTGCCGGAGGAACTGAGGGAAGTGTGTGGAAGTGGGTGTGTGTGTGGAGAGGAGAGCGGAGCAGCGGGGCGTGTATGTGTTTGTGTTACACTGCTTATTATATTTTTTTTATAATAAATTACAGCTGTTGTAGCTTCACAATTTATTTTTTCTTCATACTTGCCTTTATTCAAGAAACAAAATAGCAATATTGTTTATAATATGCCATATATAGTGCTTTTACTCTCAATATAGGGTAAGATTCTACCCTAATAATTTATCATCTCTGCCCAGGATACTATATAATTTCACATAATTTGTTCAGTATGCAGTTAAGCTCTCAAAATTCTCAGATCTTTGATGTTTGAAAGGTTATTTTTTTAATTTGCTAAGGTTTATGTTAAATTTAAGACTTTGAAGCAACATATGAATTTTTTTGGCTTGTGGCAAAAGTTTAATCAAATGAGCAAACACAAAATCTCCCTTTTTCCTTTCAATATAAAACATTTACCCACCAGCAAGCTATCTACCTGGCTAATCAAGGCAAACATAATTTTACAGCAATCTGTATGCATGCAGTACACTCTCTCATACTTAAATTCAATTTGATTGATGAATATTGATGAAACCAACATTTTAATGAATTCATTAAAATAATTACAGGTGGCTTCAATTTGCTAGGGAAAATGAAGATTGGGCTCTGGAGCAATGGAAGACGGTCATGTGGTTTGATGAGTCCAGATTTACTCTGTTCCAAAGAAAGGGTAGAAAGAGAGGCAGCTTAATGGAAGCACTCATCACGTCTAGGGCCTACTTGTGGGGGCAGTGTTGTAACTGTTGTTGCTGCTTTTAGTTGGGGCTAGGATCAGCAACATTATGTGCCCAAAGAATGAGTATACTAAACAACCAGGTTATTTCATCAATGTTTTTTTTCCCCCTTGATGACACAGGCATAATCCAAAATGACAATTAAAAGATTCACTAGGCTCAAATTGGAAAGTGTAACCCTTGTACTTTATAAGTTGAAGTGGGGCTTGTCTGACCATAAAACACTGACATTAGCTCTGACAATTTATTTAATCAGTTCATGTGTTATTGGTTTAAATAAAAAAAAAAAGTTCATATGAATGTATGGAATTGCAATAATTTCTTGTCTGGCCAAACAAAATGTCACGCACTCAAATACATAATTTTCAAAGGCTTCTGCAATATCAATATATTAATTGGACTACTGCGCTACAACTTCTCCAGGACATATTTCTCATATAATTCTCAATGATGTTTAGGTCTTAATTGGCCAATCCATGTGTGGAAATGATGTCTCACGCTCCCTGAAGAAATATTTTACAGACTGACCTGAGAATAAATATCAATTGTAAACATCTTTATGCAGTATTATCACTTATATATTTACTTATATATTATAAACAACAAAACAGAAAATATAGGAAAATCTTATGCTTTTCAGGTCCATTTGGGGTTGCTTTGCTTTAATAAACTGTAACTTAATGCTTAAGACCAGAAACTCAACCAAGTTGAAGAAGGAAATCAATAAGAAATCTCAAAAGTATGAGAGCAACATTAAAATTGCTGAAATTGGCCGCATGTATGGAAAGTCACCATTCATGATAAATTCCATTGTAAAAAAAAGTAAGGCATAAAAAAGCTAATGTAGTGAAGGAATACAAACAGACCATCAGCTCAAAGTTCAGTAAATATGAATGCGTGGTGACTGGGGGGGTAGGCGAGGATTGAATAGACGAATAACGGTTAAACTCAGGTTGTCAGCCTGACCTGAACCAAACATACGCCCCTAAAATGTGCACGTTCAGCACGTCCATTCCAGGAACTGAGACATCAGACCTGGTAAATGAGACTCATAGACGCCTAATTGTCAACAACCCCCCTAAAAGAAGGGGCAGTATGATCACCTTTCAGATGCCCTCGACCTAGCTGCTCTAGGAGAACAGCAGAGATAGGGTTGGGTTTTCAGGATAAATAGGGGTAGAAACTGGACTGGGAGAGGTTTGCTGTTGTGCGAAAGTCAGTGTCGACCGCGGTCTTGGGCTTGTTTTGGAAGAACACACTTCTTTAGCTTGGTTCGTCTTAAATAAACCGCTTGATTCGAGTATCTACCAAAGTCTCCATCGTGGTTTTTCGACTCCTCCAGAAAAAGGTTCATCGTAGAAATTGAGATTTCCTAACAGTAGCGAAAGGTATTAATGCACTTACAAAACAGAAATTAAAGATGTCAAAAAGTTATTAATTTGGATCAATTAAATATAGCCGTTCTTAAAATGCTAATAGTTCATTTATTATTTACATAAGTCTTTTACATAAATTTTTATTAACAAAATTAAAATACTTTATATATGATTTCTTTGTTCTGTTTTTAGTTGTTGTTGGTTCTGTTTTTACATTTATTCTCTATAAAATGTGTTTTTGGTATGTATTTGGAGTTCAGAAGAAATTAATTTGAATTACATTGAAGTGCCCCAGTATTCGTCGATTTTGGATTTTACAGATTGTTTGTGGACAGATTAGCAACAAAAACAAAGTTTTCATCTGTAATTAGTTTGCCAAACACAAAAGCAAGTGTAATTACTTGGATCTTGGAAGATAAACTAAATTACTGACCACTTGCATGTTTGCATTTTTGCCCTTACAAATGTAACTATGTGCTAAATATTATTTTGAGCTGCTAATTCCTAATTTCTCTAGTTCCTAATTTGAGGAATAAAAGAGTGAGACTTTTTTTGTTGATTCCTTGAGACAAAGGGGTTGCTGTATATTCTGGATCTTTGAATTTCACCTCACAGAAAAAACTGTTCAAACATAATAGCAGAAATATGTGTTCTATATGTCCTGCAACATATTAACAGTTTTATCTTCATTGTTTTACTTTCTACTAGGGGTGAGCTGCAATATTCTCTGATTCAACAATTCGATTCGGAGAACCGTAGTCGACTATGAACCTCATAGTCGAATGTACCATTTTGACCACATGGGGGTGCCCATGGCTGCTGCTAAGCATTGGTTTTTACATGAAATGTCTTTGTTTTCGTTATATATATAGCCTTTTGTCAAATAAAATCATCCTGTCACAAATGTCCGTCTTTCCCCGGAGATGAGCGGCTCCGCGGGGAAATCGCGAACGCCACTCGCGCATAATGAGCGTCTCCCGGGATCCGGCTACACGTAAGCCACAGCGTCAGCCGGTCTAAACAGAGGGACGCTCCCACGAGTGCGACCTGCGCAGAACAAATGCGCAGCAACACACCGTGCCAGAAATGCTGATGGAGAAAAACTGGAACACCAGGATAAAAACCAAAACTGGAATTTATTAAAAAAGTGGTGCCGAAGCACCAACAGAAAGGGGGTAAACGAACAAAGCAACATCGGGTAAGGTAACCACAAATTAAAGACGTGCACTAACCCAACCAATCACCCAAGTGAGATAATCAGAAACCAAACGAGGGACAGGTGCCGCAGGTGATTGTTACACATCCTAATTTCTTCTTTTTTTTTTAATGATGTGTGCGCTTTAACCCATTTACGGTGCTCTAGAAAAACAAGTAAAATATAAAAAAAAACTTTTTTAAAAAACACGCTTATAGCGCCATCTTGTGGTGAAATTTTAACTGATTCGACTATCAGTCGACTATAGGGAAAATCTGACGAGTCAGATTCGACTTTGAAAATCCTTAGTTGAATACAGCCCTACTTTCTACATTCTTTGCCTAATGTCCAATTCTCACTTATCAGACAATACACAAACTGTGCTTTTAGGTTAGCACAGCGTTTCTCACAGATGCATGTTGAACTGGTGGGGAAATGAAGAGCGGAATAGGAATAATTCTTCAGATAGGTATAAAAATTGACAATTCAGAGCCAAGGCCAGGCAGCAGACAGAATGGCCTAACCAACTGCCTGCGAACTGCCAGGAGTCGTCACCCACAATAACTAGGTTCCATACCATTAAGACAGTTATCAAGTATCGCAGTGAGCAAAAAACTACAAAAAGAGTCCAAAAAGTGTGCCAAAAAATCTCATTAATATCAATACAACCTCAAGTAATGTAAGAAACACTTTTAAGTTAAAACTTGGGTTATGTCACACCCCCTACCGCGGACGTCCCACGGGCAGAAGCCGCGGTGCATGGGGCGTCAGCGGAGTATTGAAGGGGCACGCTCATTGCCCCGTCCCGGGACTCCACCTCCCTTGGGGATTATTTAAGACGCAGGATGCCGCGGGATGGGCGTGTCGGATCGTCGTTGGTCGAGGTTGAGACCAGATCGTTGTTCGGAGCTAATTGCCCCCCTCGTTAACGATCCTCTGTGTTCTTCGTCCCAGTGACCGGGCTCTCGTCCCTCAGCACCCGGAGTCTTAGGTACACCAGGGCACCTGCACCGGAGCTGACGGGTCCCGGACACGCGCACTCCGCCCCGTCCCTTTGTTTGAGTCGCTGCCGCGCTTTATGTTCTGGCGGGAGCGCTGCACGCCGGATCGGGACTGCTGCACGCACTCCGCAACTTCGTCTAAGTTTTTTTGTGTTGGTTTTTTCTGAAGCTCCTGTGGTGCATAGGAGGCTTGTCCTGGACTCAAATAAAGTGTACCTACCCGGAACTCGACCCGCCTCGCCTCCATCCTTCGCAAACCATGACAGGTTATTAAACATTAGGTCACTGTCATCAAAATCAGCTCTAGTTCAAGAAATAATAACTGATAATTTTCTAAACGTCTTTTGTCTCACAGAGACCTGGATTAGGGCCAATGAATACCTAGCATTAAATGATGCCTCTCCACCTGGTTATACTTATGCTCATAAACCACGTCTTAGTGAACGAGGAGGTGGAGTGGCTACGATCTATAAAGTAAACATAAATGTAACACTTAATAATAAGTATGAGTCAAAATCCTTCAAAGCTCTTGTACTCAACATAAGCAGCTCATTTGCATTGAAGAATAAATACAATCTAATGCAACTTATTACCATATACCGCCCTCCCGGCCCATATACAGAGTTTATTAAAGAATTTGGTGAATTTCTCTCTAACATAGTAATCTCATCAGACAAGGCCTTAATAGTCGGTGACTTCAATGTTCACTTTGAAAACCCACTAGACTCATTTAAATTAGCCTTTGACTCCATCCTAGATTCCATGGGCATTACTCAAAATGTAGTTGGTAAAACACATCGCTGTAAACATACATTAGACTTAGTTTTATCACATGGTATTAACATTAATAATTTAACTATTGTTTCACTATGTGAGGTCATCTCCGATCACTATTTGATAACCTACGATTTAGAAATTGATATTGATCCAGTCATTAAACCGCAATATGACATGAAGCGTACAATCATTCCCTCTACTGCTGTGTCATTCCTACAACATTTACCCGAATTAAACATTAAACCAGCATCAGGACCCGATGAACTTGAAAACACAGCGGAATACCTTAAACACGTGTTTTCTGCAACCTTAGACGGTGTCGCTCCACTTAAACTAAAAAGGATTAAAGATAAAAGACTCGTTCCATGGTTTAATGATCAAACACGCGCCCTAAAACAAGCCACTAGAACCATGGAGCGTAAATGGAGACAACCTAAATTAGAGGTATTTAGGGTTGCATGGAAGGACAGTATGACTGAGTACAAACATGCACTCAATGCAGCGAAGACTAAATATTATTCTGAATTAATAGAAAACAACAAAAACAACCAAAGATTCCTCTTTAGTACCATTGCCAAATTAACTCGAAGTGCTACTGAACCAGATTCAGATTCACTCACATTTCAGCAGCAATGATTTCATGAATTTCTTTAGTGATAAAATTAAGACTTAAATCATCTAATGCATTGTGTAGCGTAACCAATAATCAACCCTCAATGATTTCTGAAAAATCTATTGGTAGAGAAAATAATATAGTACAAGAGTTAAATACCTTTAACCCCATATCTAAAAAAGAGCTTGTCTCATTAATTACACAATCAAAGACAACATCCTGTATGTTAGACCCAATACCTACAAACCTGCTTAAAGACCTCCTACCAAATATTACAGAGCCTTTTTTAAACATTATAAATTCATCACTTAAAATAGGCTATGTCCCCAAAAATCTGAAGTGTGCAGTCATTAAACCATTACTTAAAAAACCTAATTTAGATCCTCTAATACTGTCCAACTATAGACCAATATCAAACCTTCCTTTTGTCTCTAAAATCCTAGAAAAAATAGTGTTCAACCAGCTGAATCGCCATCTTCTAGCTAATAACGTTCATGAAGTTTTTCAGTCAGGTTTTAGGTCTCACCATAGCACTGAGACAGCCTTAATTAAAGTCGTTAATGACTTATTAATGTCCTCTGATAATAACCAAATCTCTTTTCTTGTATTATTAGATCTTAGTGCAGCCTTTGACACTATAGACCATAACATCTTAGTTGATAGATTAGAAAACATTGTGGGTGTTACAGGATATGCACTCCAGTGGTTTAAATCCTACCTGACAGATCGATATCAATTCACCTGTGTTAACAACCAATATTCTGATCTTGCTAAAGTTAAATATGGTGTCCCACAAGGGTCAGTTCTGGGTCCACTCCTATTTGCATTATATATGCTTCCATTGGGATCAATTATTCGTAAACATGGAATCAGTTTCCACTCATATGCAGATGATACACAGTTATATGTTTCAGCTAACCCTAATGATGGTTGTTCAGTCACTAAGCTCGAGGACTGCATCCAAGATATTAAAATATGGATGTCAAAAAACTTCCTACTGCTAAATTCTGATAAAACAGAGTTTCTGATAGTTGGACCCAAGGACAAAATTAACAAAGATTCTAACACTATGTTGAACCTTGATAACTCTTTAATTAGACCCAGTTCATCTGTAAATAATCTCGGTGTCATTATTGATTCAGATCTCTCCTTTACAGAGCACATTAACAATATTACTAGAATTGCATTTTTTCACCTTCGTAACATTTCGAAGCTACGAAATATCCTCTCCCTCCAAGATGCAGAAAAACTAATTCATGCTTTTATTACCTCAAGGTTAGATTATTGTAATTCACTTCTGACAGGATGTTCTAATAAATCATTACATAAATTACAACTTGTGCAGAATGCTGCAGCTAGAGTTTTAACTAAAACCAGAAAGTTTGATCATATAACTCCTGTGTTATCAAACTTGCACTGGCTACCAGTTAAGTTTCGTATCGAGTACAAAATTTTATTAATAACATATAAAATTCTACCTAATCAGGCTCCACAGTATCTGAGTGAGTTGATTCAATCGTACAAGCCAACACGTGAGCTCCGATCTCAAGGTGCTGGTTTACTCTTAGCTCCTAGAATAAATAAAATTACTGCTGGTGGAAGAGCGTTCTCCCACAAGGCTCCTTAACTTTGGAATAGCCTTCCAGTTACTGTTCGTGATTCTGAATCACTATTAATCTTTAAAAATAAATTAAAAATATTTATTTAATCTTGGGTTTAACTAATCCCCTGTAGATAAAGATGTAGGTCTCAGACTTGGCTGTGTTGGGGGGGTAATCTCTGATCAGTGTATGCTGGCGTTTCACCTCTTCACCCACCTCATAATTAATGGGGGGGTGTGGCGCTGAAATGATGCTGTTCCGGGGCGCCATCTCAACTATGTAGAGTCTGCAGTATCTGCCTCTTTTAGTTTGCTGCTCTAGTCAGTGATGCCGGAGTCACATGCTGCACTGTGTCAATAAATTACTTATTAATTAAATGCCGTGCTTTATTATCAGCTCTAACTGCCTTCCTTGTCTGTTTCTTTTGAGGTGTCCCCCGGCTTCCTGGAGATCTTCATCCATGGCTCTGCTGACGAATACTGTATGGAACCTGACAAGGCGGTCCTGCAGGACGCCCCCTAATGGACTCACATATAGTTTTCCAGTTGTTAGTTTTTCCATTTGTTTAATATCTGTACATTAGTGTCCTACACTGTTTTTGCTGCCTGGCCACTCAAGGAGGATGAGTCCCCCACTGAGTCTTGGTCCTCCCAAGGTTTCTTCCTTAAATAACAACATAAAAGGGAGTTTTTTCTTGCCACTGTCGCTTCGGCTTGCTCTTTGGGGGTTTAAAGGCTTTTCATTCTGTAAAGCTGCTTTGTGACAATGTACTGTTGTAAAAAGCCCTATATAAATAAATTACAAATAAATTACAAAAAAACAATGTATTAACATCTGAATATTTTCCCATTCTGACAGAGAGTCTAGATTTAGAAAATGGTCCTAAGAATGACAATTACAAATGCCTTTTTTTGGTGCATTTTTCAATATTTTGAATAAATATTTTTTCAGTTAAAATTGACTAGCAGAAGTTTTGGTACTCCACCACCTCAAATAATATACTTTTTTAACAAAATAAAATAAATTACATTATTTGTGCTATAACCATTTAAAATAACAAAGACTAAATACCAGTGGTGGGCAGTGCATTTCACATCTAGTCCTTCAATAATGCTCTGTCTAAATTAATCCACTTGTCAATAATTATTTTATGGCTATAAAAACATATGCACAAATTCAGTAGAAAGACCCATTGCATCGCATATATACAACTCGTGTAGACACTCATAAAAAAGTAATCAACAATAACCTCATAAAATTGTAATATTATTTATGAATATAACACTGATTTATTTTTGTAAACAAAATCCATCCTCCTTTTTTCTTAAAAAAAAAATTTAATTAGTTCCATTGAAAAGCCCTTTTCTATTGCCAACAAACCTAATGCTGAAAGTCAAGTCGTTGTTCTGCAATGAGTTTTAATTGGCTGAAAATATCTGCATATCAAAAGTTCTCTCCAATCAGAGAGTATAAATATGTTGACATAAGGTTAGCCAGCTGGAAGGCTCTGAGATGGCTTCAGAAAAGGCTTTGAAGGACCTGACAATGCTAAATACCGAGCATATACAGTTGTGTTCAATTTTCACAAACAATTTTCTTTCTAGTACATAAACAAATTTTTCAGTGACAAAATTATTCAACCCCTAAAAAATGACCACTCTCAAGAACAGAGGTCTCAATCAGGTGTCTTCAGTCAGGCATTGTAAGCACCTGCAGATGTGAATAGGGCCATAATGAGCAACAGTTAAGTAGATTTAAAAGGACTAATATACTCCGCTTCTTCAACACAGGTAATAGTGTCCAAGGAATGGTCAAAGAAGTCATGAGAGCGGGTCATTTTTCTTTATAAGCAAGGATGCAGATATTAAAAGATAGTAAAGACATTAAACATTCCAAGAGACACAGTTGGAAGGATAATTTGCAAATTTAAAGCTAAAGGCACAGTAAAAACGCTACCTGGGCATGGCAGAAAGAAGCTCTCCGTTACATGAAACTAAAGGTGACAGCTGAGGCACTGTGATGGGACTTGTCAGAGGGAGGCACTCAGGTTTCGGCCCAGATAAGGCGCACACTTCGAGATAAAGGCCTCCGTGCCAGAACTCCCAGACGTACCCCTTTGCTGACACCAAAGCACAAGAACAGTCGATTCTGGTATGCCAAAAACCATGTGGACAAACCACAAAGGTTTTGGGAAACTGTTCTCTGGGGCGAAAAAACAAAAATTGGAACTTTTTGGGCCTATGGCTCAAAGATATGTTTGGAGGAGGAAGAATGAGACCTATAAAGAAAAGAACTGCCTACTGTGAAGCATGGCAGTGGGTCAGTCATGTTCTGGGGCTGTTTTGCTTCTTCTGGTACAGAGAATCTACACTGTGTGTAAATGTGAAAATGTCATGCAGTCAGTGACAAAGCTGAAGCTTGGGAGATGTTGGACCTTCCAAGAAGACAATGATCCCAAGCATACCTCAAATTCTACCAGGGCTTGGTTGCAGAAGAAGGGTTGGAAGATTCTGGAGTGGCCATCACAATCACCTGACTTAAATCCCATAGAAAATCTCTGATGGGACTTGAAGAAGGCAGTTGCAGCATTCAAGCCTAAGAATGTCAATGAACTAGAGGACTTTGCCCATGAGGAATGAGGGCTAAGATACCTTTAAATTGCGGCAAGGAACTTGTCAAGCTATGTTTCACGTCTTGCTAAAACACTTGTGGGGGTTGAATTATTTTAAACACACTGTAGTTGCACAGCTATATACAATACTATTCCATCAAACCTGCTCACAATGTTGAAAAAATTAAACTGTTTGAACAATATTGCCCCACCAGTGACACCAGCACTGGTCAGATCAATACAAAAATTTGTGCACATTAATGGCAGAATTACTAAATACAATTTTGACATTTTTCTTAATGAGAATGATTTTTGCTGTGCCAGTCAAATATCACGCAAACAGAAAATGTAATGGTCTAAAGACCGAGCGAGGCGGATCCGCTACTTGGAGTGACGAACTGGAACGGAGGTACAGTCAGAACAGGGTTATTTTCCAATGCAAGGGTGACGTAGAACGGGGAACACACAACAAAGGACGTAGCAAACACAAGGCGGGTGGTGATGACGTCAGAGTTGCGGAGTACAAAGACGAGACAAACTTGCGGTGAGGGTAGGGCGTGCAGGGTATAAATAACAAAACCGTGATGAATCCCAGGTGCGCGTGATTACAGGGGCATGAACACAGAGACCAACCCACACCACGTGACCAAAACAAACAGTGACATTACCCCCCCTCAACGGGTGCCTCCCGGTGCCCTAAATGGCTTGTCCGGGAAGCGGCGGTGGAATTCAGCGATGAGGGAGGGGTCCAGGATCACCGCCTGAGGGACCCAGGAGCGCTCCTCTGGGCCATACCCCTTCCAGTCTACCAGGAATTGGATTCCCCGGCCACGGCGTCGGGAGTCCAGCAAGCGGTGGACAGTGTAGGCGGGCTGACAATCAACCAGGCAAGGGGCTGGGGCTTGGCGGGCGGGGGGTTGAGCGGGTAGTGCACGACGGGCTTGATGTGTGTTACGTGGAAGGTGGGGTGAATGCGCATGGACCGGGGTAGCTGAAGGCGGGGTCAGGCAGCGTCTTCGGTTGGCAGAGGCGACGTACGTGGACTGGGCTTGGCGGAGCACAATCAGGGTATTCCTCCAGGTACGGCGGCAGCGGCGGATGTGCTGATTAACAGATGGCACGCAGATCTCTATTTGGTCCTCGGGGAACAAGGGGGTTGGTCTCGAACGGAGACTTCCCAGTGGCGGAGCTGCGTGCTGTGTTTATCGCATATTCTGCCCATGCAAGGTTCTCACTCCAGCGCTCCGGATGTTGGGCAGATATGCAACACAGGGTGGTCTCCACCACTTGGTTGGCCCTCTCAGCTTGCCCGTTGGACTGGGGGTGGCCACCTGATGTCAGCGAAACGTCTGTCCCGAAGAACTTGTGGAAGGCTCTCCATACCTGGGAGATGAATTGGGGTCCCTGGTCCGAGACGATGTCCATGGGTATGCCGAATATCCTGAAGACTTGTTGGAAGCACAGCTTGGCGGTTTCTAAGGCAGAGGGGGGCTTGGACAGAGCGATCAGATGAACAGACTTAGAAAAACAGTCCATTATGGTTAAAATGACTGAGTTACCCTTAGAGTTCGGCAATCCTGTGACAAAGTCCAGTGCGATGTGGGACCAGGGACGCCCAGGTATGGAGAGCGGTTGAAGTAGTCCGGCGGGGGGCAGATGCGACGACTTATTGCGGGCGCAGGTGGTGCAGGAAGCGACAAACTGCCTGACGTCAGCTGCCAAGGAGGGCCACCAGAACTGGCGCCTGATGATTTCCTCGGTACGCGCTCCCCCAGGGTGACAGGCCCAGCGGGACTCGTGACCCCACTTGAGCACTGCGGAGTGGGCGGCGGAGGGCACGAAGATCCGGGGTGGTCCCAGCCCAGGATCCGGATCCTTAGCCAGCTTGCGTTCTATGATTCGGCGGACCTCCCAGGAGACACCTGCAATGATACGGCTGGGAGGGAGAATCGTGTCAGTACTGGGCCCCTCTTCCTCGTCTACGAAGAGGCGTGACAGGGCGTCGGGCTTTGCGTTCCGTGTGCCGGGACGATAGGACAAGGTGAAATTGGACCGACCAAAGAACAGTGCCCACCGAGCCTGACGGGAGTTCAGTCGTTTGGCCGACTGGATGTAGGCCAAGTTCTTATGGTTGGTCCAAACCACAAACGGCTGTGCTGCCCCTTCCAGTCAGCGGCGCCACTCCTCTAACGCGAGCTTGACTGCCAACAGCTCGCGGTTCCCGACATCGTAGTTTCTTTCCACTGCAGACAGCTTCCTTGAAAAGAAAGCACATGGGTGAAGATGGCCCTCTTCCGATCTTTGCGAGAGTACGGCTCCCACTCCAGCACCTGATGCGTCGACCTCAAGGATGAAACTGTTTGGCTGAATCCGGCTGAACCAGGATGGGAGCAGATGTGAACCGGGTCTTGAGAACCTCCATGGCGTCCTGTGCCTCCTGGGTCCAGCAAAACTTCTCCTTTGTGGAGGTGAGGGCGGTGAGTGGTGCAGTGATACTACTATAGTTCTTGACAAAGCGCCGGTAAAAGTTGGCAAACCCCAGGAATCTCTGTAATTCGGTTCTAGTTGTGGGGGCCAGCCAGTCGACAATGGCCCTGACCTTCTCAGGATCAGGTCGCACCGCCCCGGGGGACAATATGAACCCCAGGAAGGATACTGACCTCAGATGGAAGCTGCACTTTTCTGCTTTGGCGAAGAGGCGGTTCTGCAGGAGACGGTTCAGTACAAGACGTACGTGTCATGTGTGCTCGCTGGGTGTCTTGGAGAAAATGAGGATGTCATCCAAGTAAACGAACACAAATCTGTCCAGGAAGTCCCGCAACACATCGTTCACCAAGGACTGGAACACAGCAGGGGCGTTCTTGAGGCCGAAGGGGACCACGCCTTATTCGTAGTGGCCGCTGGGGGTGTTGAATGCCGTCTTCCACTCGTCCCCCTCCCTTATACGGACCAGGTGGTAGGCGTTCCACAAGTCCAGCTTGGTGAAGATGGTTGCTCCATGCAAAGACTCAAATACGGAAGATGTTAATGGCAGAGGGTATTTGTAGGGGACAGTGATTGAGTTTAGTCCCCTATAGTCGATGCAGGGACATAGGGAGCCGTCCTTCTTGGCCACGAACAAGAATCCGGCCCTACGGGGGAGGTCGAGGGCTGGATCAGTCTGGTGGCGAGACACTCCGACACATACTTTTCCATAGCCTCTCTTTCCGGACGCGACAGAGGGTAGATCTGGCTGGACGGTAGGGGAGCCCCTGGCAGGAGGTCACTGGCGCAATCGTACGCCCTGTGAGGCGGGAGCTGGCAGGCCTTATCTTTGCTGAAGACCTCCCCCAGGTCATGGTACTCCTTCGGGACTGAGGTGAGGTCCACGGGGTTGGAGCTGTTCAGGGCCGGTGGGTTGCTGGGGGGAGCAGCGTCGAGCAGGCAGGATGAGTGGCAATCCGTCCCCCAGGTCAGGATGCGGGCATTGACCCAGTCTATGTGTGGGTTGTGCTTCCGGAGCCAGGGGTACCCCAGGATAACAGTGGCCTCGGGAGACTGGAATACCGAGAAGCAGATCCTCTCCTGGTGGTTGCCCTCCAACGTCAGCCGGCTAGGTGAGGTGCGGTGCGTGATTGGAGACAGCCGCCTACCATTCAACGCCAACGTGTGGAGGGAGTTTGCTAGGGGAGAGATAACGAGACCGTTTCGGTTAGCAAAACCCACGTGTATCAGATTCTCCTCTGCCCCAGAATCTAACAGAACGTTTACGGTCACCTGTCTTCCCTGGAGGGTGAGTACTGCGGGGAGGCTGAGCTTGGGGTCTCAGTGCGGGACCTGACAGAACCCCAAGTCCTACTGCCGGGTCGGTCTTTTTAGGGCGAACCGGGCAGTCTCGCCACAGTCGGTGGTTTCCTCCGCCACAGTAAAAGCACAGTCCCTGGTCCTTATGGAGACTGCAGACCTCGGAGGCCAGCGTGGTGCGTCCTAGGTGCATCGGCTCGGACCCCTCCGAGTGTTTGGGCTGGGGAGTGCCCCTTGAGGGAGCTGGTGGAGGTCGAGACGGGGCAATGGCACGGGCCTGGTCCCGGGCTTGCCACTCTCGACGTTGCTCGCAGATACGCCCGTCAATACGTATTGCGAGATTCACCAGTTCTTGGAGCGACTCAGGTCGGTCGCGGGTCGCAAGTTCGTCCCGCATCCGTTCGTTCAGTGCATGGCGAAACACGCCGCGGAGCGAACGCTTACACCATCCCGACTCCGCGGCGAGGGTCTGAAATTATATTGCGATCTCCGCCACTGAACGAGCCCCCTGTCGTACTGAGAGCAGGCGAGTCTCAATATCCTCTAAAAAGTCTGGACGGTCAAACACAGAGCGAAACTTCTCCAAAAACGATGCATAAGACGAGCCCAGCGGTGAAGTTAATCCCTGTGCCGCCTCAGCCCAGCAGAGTGCGCGCCCGTGTAGCAACCCGATGACGAAGGCTATTTTGTGAGCGTCAGTGGGGAAGCACGTGCGACGGATGCTAAAGTATAGTTGGCATTGGAATAGGAACCCTCGACAATGTTGAAGATCCCCATCATAGGGTTCCGGGAGAACGGCGGCTCCGTCGGGGCGTGTGGTAACTGCGGGCGGCGGGTTAGGTACCTGGTTCGGAGGTGAGGTCTCCGGTGCGGAAGCTGCAGGCAGCGAGGAGAGTGCAGTCTGTAGCAGTCGTGATAACTGGCTCACCAGATCTGCCAATCCCTCCTGATGACTGTACAGCAGCTCGAGCCGTGAGTCGGGCTGTTGTCCGGCTGGTGGTGGTTGTGCCGGCTCCGCTCCAGTAGCACGTCGCTCCGAGGAATCCATCGTGGCCAGTTTGTAATGTAACGGTCTAAATACCGAGAGAGGCGGATCCGCTACTCGGAGTGACGAACTGGAACGGAGGTACAGTCAGAACAGGGTTTATTTTCCAATGCAAAGGTTACGTAGAAGGGGGAACACACAACAAAGGACGTAGCAAACACAAGGCGTGGTGATGACGTCAGAGGTGCGGAGTACAAACAACCAGGAGACTTTAGTGAAGGGGACTTGACGGAGTGAAGACGGCAGGCTGACGAACTGCATACACAAAAACAGAGAACAGCACAACGGACGAGGCAACAGGAACACAGTATACAGAGCAAGAACGGGGCTGGTAGTGTCAGGGCTTAGCACAGGCGTGGCACAAGACAAACTGGCGGTGAGGGTAGGGCGTGCAGGGTATAAATAACAAAACAGTGATGAATCCCAGGTGCGCGTGATTACAGGGGCGTGAACACAGAGACCAACCCACACCACCTGACCAAAACAAACCGTGACAGAAATAGCTGACCTTAAGCCAATTTAATATCCAGTGGGAAACTATAATACTATTATCATGCAACCAATTGAGTATTATTTCCTCTGACAAATATGGTTACTACAATGATAGATTGCTCCTTTTCAACAGCAGGATCCAGTTTTATTTTCACAGGTTTCACAATTAAACACCAAATAAATCAATTGTGATACATTATTTTATTTCTGCTAATAGATCATTTTAACGTTTATGCATCTTTTTTACCACAGGTTCTATAATGTTACTAGAGAAATAGTTTCTGAACAAAGTAAATACTAAGTCATATATAAACCCCTGGGAAGCATGGAGGCTTATTGGTTAACAAGTTCGCCTCTCACTGCTGGGCATTCCAAGTTCGAATTCCAATCTGGGTTCCTCCGGCTTCTCTGGTTTCCTCCCACATTCCAAAAACATGGATTCAAGGTACATTTAATGCCCTTAATTGCCCCATATAGTGTGTGTGTTTGTGTGTTGCCGAAATTAAGAGGATTTGAGGATTAAGCAAACATAATGAATGAATTAATGAATGAATATAAACCTCCATTCTGAAGCTTATTTGTATCTCTGTATCTATATTCTTACTTAGCAGCATATCTAGCATTTAGCATTATTTGCACTTTTTCTCTATGACATCCTGTTTGATGTCCATGCTAAAAATAGCTCCTCTTATAAGGGCTTGTAAAACACGAAGCAGGAAAAAGAGGCAAGTGCTTCATTATTTACTATCTGCTTGTGCTTCTATATATCTAAGCAGCAAAGCAGTTCATAAAATATGCTGTAAGATGGTTGTTCTATTATTTGTTTTGTCATTTGGAGAAAACTGCCATTGTAGTGTTCTGCTTCAAGACACAGTAAAAACAAATGTTTTTTTCTGTTATTATTTCACAGTTTTAGAAATTATAATTCCAAAACCGAATCAAAATGTCTGTTTTTTGTGTATACAGTAATCAATTAGTAAAGAATCTTTGCTACCTTCTTATTATTTAGGTGTAGTTATGTAATTTGCAGTTTTAGCATCATAGGGCCACATCACTTGGATCAAAAACTGAAGTACCTTTTTGCACATCACATAAGTAAATCCATTTTTGATATAACACCGACAGGGTAGCATTTATAATTATTCTTCTGAACAAGTACATAAAAAAATACAAGACAGAGAGCAAGAGAGAAACCGTATGAGACAAAAAGACAGTAAAGACAAAGAATATCTAAGGGTGTGTGTATCTGTTATATCTGAAAGGTAGAGAGAGGTGGGTGGAATTTAAAAAAAGGACAAATCTGAGCCATTTCCATTAGTTAAGATAGTGGAGGCAAATTTCGTGACTGTGGGCACAAGGACTGGCTTTCATTCATAAATCTCTTCATAGTTCCTATTACGCAGTCTGAAGGTTACTGAACCCTTCATATACCATTAAATCTGATGTGTTAAATGATGTATAATGCTAAAAAGCAGAAAAGCAAAAAGGCCAGTTTAAATGTATACATTCAAGAGACTACCTTTACAGCAGTACTTCTCAAATAGTGGGGTGGTGCCTGAGGGGGCGCATAACAAGATATCACAGAGCAAGTGATATTAAGTGTACTGAACAAACCCTCAACAGACAACACAGAAAAATATTTAACAGGGATGGCGGAGAGAGACGAAGATAATGAGACCAACAAAAGTCAACCGAAAGCTAAAACGAGGAAATATGATGAAGCGTATGTAGCGTCTGGCTTCACTGTAACTAAAAGGTGGGAGATGAAGAAATACCGGTGTGTTTTCTGTGTCTTAAAATGTTGGCAGCGGACAGCATGAAGCCTAATAAATTAAGGTGTCACTTAAAAAAAACTTTTTTTATTGAAAATGTGACGCATATAGCCAGCAATCATCCCGCTTTATGAAAGCTACTTTAGAAAAGCTGTGCGCTGCAAAATGGGCGCATTGTAGACATGAATGAATTAAAATGAGGAAGTCAGAACTCATTATCTCCCGCTTTATCCTCTATTAGGGTCGCAGTGGGGTTCCCCATGCCCATCCAGGGGAGAACGTTTCAGGCGCTGGCCAGATAGACCCAGGACATGGCGCCAATCCATCGCTGGGCACACACTCACTCACACAGACACACTCTATATGGGGCAATTTTGGAGAATTCAATTGACTTGATCCATGTTTTTGGACTGTGGGAGGAAACCGGAGAACCCGGAGGAAACCCACACAGACACGGGAAGAACATGGAAACTCCACCCAGATGGGGATTCGAACCGGGAATCCCTAGCGCTGAGAGGCGAACGTGCTAACCACTAAACCACCAGGCCGCCTGACTTCCTCATTTTGATATATATATCAAACAGCACAAATTGTATTCATTTTTGTTTTGTAGGTTAAAGTTTTATTATATTGTGCTCCTGAATTAATGTTGTTGATGAATTTGAATTTATTATTATTTATTAAATTAATTTAATTTTTCAGTATCAAATGCCAGTCATTTCAAAAATGTTTCTAGTTTAAATAAGGATTTCATTTGTTTCTGTTACAAACTAAAAAATGTTAATGAAATTATTCTTTGTTCTAAGTTGATCTATATTTCTTTCTTTTTTGTTTTCTTTATTGTTAATAAGGATACATTGTTATAGAAGAGGTGTACTTAATACAAATTTGTAGACAAATGATACTACAGTGGGCGTGTAAAAATACTTTTTCATCCCAATTTGTCATGTGGGGGTGGGGTGTGGGTGAGTGTGTGTGTATGTGGGGGGGGGGGGGCGCAAAATGTTTTCTACTTCCTAGGGGGGGCTTAACAGAAAATAATTGAGAATCACTGCTTTACAGCAACTATGTGACTCTCCTACCAATAACGCTTACAGTATATACTTGGACTTTTCCTTTTGCTAGTAGAACACTTTTGTGTTTTAATTTGCTTGTAAGGAAGCATTTAAGTGTCATTGAAGTAAAACAGTGTTGATATCTTCTACACTAATTGTCAAAAATACTGTATTAAGAAGTAACATTTAAATACTTTGTTGATTAAAAACCCATTTTCAGTTTAATGCCGTTATATAGTGCCTCAAGTAAATTAAAGTAAGTAAAAACACCCTGCCCAAGACAACATAAACAATTTCAAGTATATCACATAAGTTATATAAAAAAGACAATTCTTATCATACTTATCATGTTGCTTTTCTTGGTGTCCATTAATACTATAAACATCAAAACTACTCTACTGTAATGATATACCATTATTCATCTCAACTCCATTGAAATGCTTCTAATAAAGTATTAAATAATAGAAATAGAATAATAAAATAAGGAACAAGCTTAATAGTTTAAATGGAGCTTAATAAGATAAGGTTTATTTATTAAATGTTTTATATACATACAAATAATGTATCACCACATATTAAATTAGTTTAATATTAATAGATACCCATCCTAAAGGTGAAATAAAAAATTTAAAACAACCACTAGACTATTAGATATGAACACTGTTTTTCCCCGGGAGATCGGCTACACGGGGGGAACTGCGTACGCCGCTTGCGCCTGAAAGCCTCCACAGGGCACGGCTGCGCAGAGAGAATGCGCAACGCCGAGACACCTGTGTATGCGAACAGTATCGTACCGTCTTCAAACGTGGAAGGAGAGTTCAGAAACACCGGGCATAAAAGCAAAACAGGATTTATTATTAAAAATAGTGTAGGTACACCAACAGAAAGGGGGAAACACAAAACGCGACTAACACCGGGATAAACCCATACAAAGACGTGCACGGGGTAAAGGGAATACGGAAACTAAATACAGAAAATACCCGGTCACGTGCACAATATAAACCAATCACCCAATGTCCAAGAATACATAAATGAGGGACAGGCACCTGTGACAAACATAACTAACATGAGAAGATTTTTTTCTAAATACATCTAATCATGACATCAAAAACTGGTGCAGTTCAGAGCAAGAGAATTTTTAAATACAAATAAACAAATTCATACCTGCTTTCCTTCAAGTGTAAATATTTTCTTCACAATGCCTGTGTCAAGCTTGATGGCATCTGTGATATCATTAAGCACCTGTTCAAAAGAGTGTGCAGTCTTCTTGTTGAGCAGGATGCGAACAGTCTTCCGTGGTTTTACCCCACTACGTACTATGGTGACCAGCTTGGGCCTGATGAAATCTTTGATCTCTTTGGACTCTTGGGGTCCCAATTTAGAATTGGACAGTAAGGGGAGGCATTTGATGGGTGTTGGAGCCTTCACATTCACAGACCAATTAGGAATAACATTCTTGGTGTAGTCAAGCTTTTTGAAAGCCTCGATGGAGCCACATACATAACTTTCTCCTGGAATGGTATATGTAATTAAAAGTGTTACTTTTGAGCTATCCTAAACAAACCTAAAGCACAACAGCAAAGACTGTTACAAAGAATGTTACCACACTGCTACAAGGTTTTTAATTCAGTTGATAAAATCTTATCTTTTACATTTAAGATAAGATAAGATAGACCTTTATTTGTCCCACAATGGGGAAAATCACATTCTCAGCAGCAGATACATTATAAGAAAGGTGAGAAAGGTATTTAGTCCTTAGAAAGAGATTTTAAAAATTAGGAAAAAAGTTCAATATAATTAGAAATCTATATACACATGATAAAATTCAAATTGGTATCTGAGTACATATGGTATTTCATACACAATTCACAGTGAAGTTAAAAAAATGCAATATATCTTTGAAAATAAATCAAACTTCTAAGTAAGGTTTTTCTTGAACCAAACCAAATACTTCTAATAGGTAGGGACTGTAAGGTAGCCAACACATTAGTCACAGTGATTCCCTCTGCTCCCCACTTTTTACAATTTGAACCTAATGATTTGAGCATTTATGCTCTGGAACATGCCCATTCCAAGAGAAAAATTATATATTTATGGGATAGCTACTGGGCTGCACGGTTTGAATCTCAATCTGGGTGGAGTTACCATGTTCTCCCTGTGTCTGCGTGGGTTTCCCAATCTATCTCTTGACACACACAAACACACACTATATTGGGTAAATTAAAATGTTTTTGGTCTGTGGGAGGAAACCGGAGAAAGAGGGGAACATTTAAACCATGACGCATTGGCAAAACTGTTTTAATGAATGAAGAATCTCTGTGAACAGTTTGGATTAAAATATTGGGTGGAGTTTTACATGTACTCCCCATGACCTTGTGGGTTTCCTCTGGGTCCAAAAACATGTATCAAGGCCAATTGAATTGACCAAAATAAGCCCATACACAGTGTGTGTGTGTGTGTGTGTGTGTGTGTGAGTGTCTGTGTGTGTCTGTGTGAGTGCATGTGTGCCCAGCGATAGATTGGCGCCCTATCCTGGGTGTATCTGCCCAGCACCCGAAACATTCTCCCCTGGATGGGCATGGGGACTCCCATGACACTTGTAGAGGATAAAGCGGAAGCTAATGGATGGATTATCCATGAGTACCACATCCAGAAAAAAATTTAACAATTCAGAAATAATTTCATTTTTAATATTCATGGAAGCATTGTTTCATTTATATAAGGTAATTAAATTAGAGTTGAAATGACCTTGCAGTAAGCTTAAAATCTAGTTATTCATGTTCTACAAGGTCAAAAACATCATGCTTATATTATATTATATTTTATGTATATAATAACCTTTTACATTTTTATAAGTTGTGGATCAATTATGCAGATCTTAAGGACCATGATGTGCCAATACTGCATTAGATTAGACAGGTGTTTACATTAGATCAGGCATTCATACCCGTCAGTTTAATTTTTATATAAAATTAAATAAAAGTGTATTAGCTTTCTGTACTAATTAATATACTTTTAAATTAGGTAGATTTTGAGTGATTCATTCGTTCATTATCTTCTGATTATTCCTCTATTAGGATCGGAGGAACATTTCTCCGGGGAGAACATTTTGGGCGCTGGGTAGACACACCCAGGACAGGGCCCAATCCATCACTGGGCACACAGATTTTGATTGCATGTTTAATTAATAATGGACACAATGGTCCACCAATTTGAATTTATATTGCTTATAATTATTACAGTAATTTAATAATTTAAATTGACTATGTTTTTGTTTTTTTAATTAAGCTAAAATTTTGTCTCTAATAACTGTGATAGATATAACCCACCCAAAATTATGATGCATCTATGGTAAATTGTGTATGCACATGTTTGGAATACTTACCCTCAGTCAGCTGACTGATGCTGGTGATCTTCCGTGATCCATCTATGACGTAGATGACACGCACTCCTTGGGGAAGGTGCACGTTGTTGGAGAGTGCACGTGTAAGCTCTGCCAATAATGCATCAAAGGTACGAAAACGCTCTGTAGACACAGCAAACTGCAGGCCAGGAGAGTAGCGATCTCCATTGCGATAGAATCGTACCTTTATGGCCCGCTTCTCTGAGTTAAGTGCCTTAAGGGTGCGGGTCCGGTACAAACTGCAGTGTGCACTGTGGGTGGGGCTTGGCATACCATTTGCACTGGAGCTACCATGGTCCTTCCTTTCTAATTTGTATCTGGAGTCAAAGTGCTCATCCATCTCAGAAAGAAATTGCTACATTTTTCGAAAGATAGAAAACGCATGCATGAGGCATTACTTTTCCTCAAGGTAATAAAAACAACCACTATTAGCGTGAGAATTAATTACGTAAGGCTACTGTAAATTTTAAGTTTCTGTTCAGACAGTTTTGTATTACTAGACTTTAATAATAACCTAATAAGGCATTTAAAAGACAGACAAGTATAAAAGTCTGCTGCAATTAAATGAGTGAATTAAAAATGCAAACACTATTACTAATAGTAAAGTTGTAATAATTTATAAGTTGTTATCAATCTGGCAACTCATTTTGAATTAATATTTCCCTGTTTTTGGTAGTTACAATCATAACAATACATTTAGATAGTAATTTACATTTACTTTCAAAATTTTAGATATGATACTTGCAAGATCTCATACAGGATTCCAGACAGGATTCAGCAGTATACTTTACCCTGATCAGTCATGAACAGTTACTGAGACTCCTATCAATAATGTCTAATATGCAGTTTGATCAGCAAAGCTAATTATCATTCTACTACTGCATTTTATTAATTAGTAACAATGCAAGGAATTACTTACTGCAATTGGCAGTGCCGCAGTGTTCTTTTCTCTTATTACTGAGGTCATTAATGTGGGTCGTGTCTTATCGCAGTTCCTCCGGTATCTTCTTTGTTGTCGTGTGTATGTGTGTGCAGAAGAAGAGGATCAGCTCGCTTGCTCACAAGCTGCTCTTTCTCTCTCTCGCTCTCATGGATTGGTTGAGGCTCATTCACATGCACCACCTCACTGCAGCTCCCCCAATCCTCATCAGCTGGCCAACACGACATATAGAGAGTATATCAATCTGCAGAGAAAAATTAATAGCAATACAATATACCCCATGCAGACACAATAGATGCGTAACAATTTACCCATACAGTAAAAAAAACAGGTACTCTGTTTACTGTGAACTTAAGTAAAGCACTTTTGCACACGATTCAGATAAGGAGTTGGACAATAATATTTCTCATACAGACTATAAAGCAGGGAAAATAAGTATTTAATGCATCAACATAATTCTCAGTAAAAATATTTCTGAAGGTATTATTAATATGACATTTTCAACAGATGTTAACAACCCAAGTGTTACATGGAAATGCACATTAGATTTGTATCTTTTCTTCCCTCCTATTCTTTTGCTGTAGGTGATTATCTCCCTCAATGGAACTGCTTCTTGTGTCTGACATCTACTTTAACAACGGAATGAGCAATGTGTGGATAAGGAGGTGACTTCTGGCTGAAAACGCAAACTAAGCAAGACCACAAAATTGCCAGAATTTTTAGGTGGTGCAAAGAAACGGCATTCACTTTTTGGTTTTTGCTTGTGTCACGCCAGTGATGAACAGAGGCGAGACGGTCGAGCTCACAGTCAGCACTAGTTTATTTAACGTAGCAATAGCCAACTTTGCACGTCGCATACCTCTGGGGCAAAAACAAAACAAACAAGCTACAAACGAAGCTACAGGATGCGCGCTGCCATCCCGAGTGGCGCGCAGCGATCCTGCCAGAACAAAAGTGCGGCAGGCTGCAAACAAATGGACGGGGTGGAGTCCCCAGGTCCGGGAACCGTCAGCCCTGGTGCAGTTGCTCTGGTGCTACTGTCAAGTCCTTACTCAGGAGAAGGGGACCAGGTCACTGAGGTGGAAGACACAGGTAAGGTTAACGTGGCAATGTTTCTACCAAAACCGATCTGAAGCCCAACATGAGATGTTCCGACATGCATGTCCCGCGACACCATGAGTCTTAAGTAAGAGAGGTGGAGCCCCGAGACGGGACAATAAGTGCGCCCATTCAATATTCCGGTGATGTCCCACGCGCAGCGGCACCTGCCCGTAGGACGTCAACAGTAGGGGTGTGACAGCTTGTTTCAGTCGTTTCTTATTTCTGTGAGGCCTGTAATGTTAAAAATCCAGAAATAACAGGGGACGGACAGGTAATAACTTGTATCTTATATCCAATAAAGTTGACATTCTGTATATGAACACATGGCATGGCACTGGTGTCACTGGGTGAGGACTGAAGACAGGATTTCCTAAGCTCAGGAATGGGCTTTAGTTAAATCATGCTTTAAATATACATTTAATCATATTTATGCTGGTATGACCTTGCGTCTCTGCAGCGCTTGCAATAAAGTGTAAATGCTGGAGTAAACAACCGGTCATCAAGACAGAGTCTCATCCTCCTTGAGTGTCCGGGCAGCATCAACAGCATAGGACAGCCATGTACAGATTGTGTAGTGATCACTTGTAGGGACTCTAACAATTAGAAAACTACACAAGTCCATTGAGAGCATTTTGCAGAACTGCCAGTTCAATAAATATCCAGGTTCCATCCATTAATTGTCGTAGCTGCAGTACTTCAGCAGAGCCATGGATGAAGAGCTGATGACACCTCCAGGAAATTGGCAACAACAAACAAGAAAAGAAGTTAGAGCCAATAATGCACATTATTTAAGTAATAACCAGAGTTTGATGAATACAATACAGCCTGTGACTCTGGCATAACTTATTAGAGCAGCATAACTAATAGGGGCAGATACTGCAAACTCTTAGCTGACAGGGTACCCAGGAACAGCATCATTTCAGTGCCACACCCTCTACTTATGATGATCTGGGTGAAGAGGTGAAATGCCAGCACAGACTATCTCAGATCACCAACCCAACACCGCCAAGCCTAAGATCTACATCATTATCTACAGGGAATTAAACGCAAAATTGTGTGTTTTTTAATCTACTTTTAAAGATTGATAGTGATTCTAAATCGTGAAAAGTAACTGAAAGCTTCCACCTACAGTAATTCTAGGGGTTAAAAGCAGACCAGCACCTTGAGATCTGATCTTGTGTGTTGTCTTATGCAAATGAATCAACTGAATTAAATGTTATCAATAAAATTTTGCACTTAATACAAAACTTAATTGAAAGCCAGTGTAAGTTTGATAACACAGGACTGATATGATCAAACTTTCTTGTTTAAATTAAACCCTAGCTGCATCATTTTAAAGAAGTTGTAATTTATGTAAAGATTTATTACAACATCCTGTCAGAAGTGAATTACAATAATCTAACCATGAGATAATAAATGCATGAATTAGTTTCTCTGCATCTTGGAAGGAGAGGAGATTTCTTAGCTTTGAAATGTTGCAAAGGTGAAAAAATGCAATGTATATATATATAGTTATATTTCTAATGTCCTTTATTAGGAAGAGGTCTGACTCAATAATGACACTGAGATTATTTACAGACAAACCGGGCCTAATTGAGGAGTTGTTGAGGTTTTAACACAGTGTTAGAACCTTTGTTAATTTTGTCCTTGTCCTTTTTATCAGAATTTAGCAGTAGGAATTTTTTTGACATCCACATTTTAATATATGGATACAGTCCATGAGCTTACTGATTGAACGAAAATTAGGGTTAGCTGAAATGTATAACTATGCATTATTTGCATAAGAGTGGAAACTAATGCCATGTTAACGAATAATTTATCCCAATGGAAGCATGTATAGGGCAAATGCGAGTGGTTCCAGAACTGACCTTTGCAGAACACCATATTTAACTTTAGCACGATCAGAACATTGATTGTTAACACAGGTGAACTGATATAGATCTGTTAGATAGGATTTAAACCACTAGAGTACAGATGCAGATATGCCCACAGTGTTCTCTAATCTATCATCTAAGATGTTATAAGACATGAAGAGAGACTTGGTTATTATCAGAGGGCATTAATAAGTCATTAACTTCTTTAATTAAGGCTGTCTCAGTGCAATGATGAGACCTAAAGCCTGACTGATGAACTTCACCAATGTTATTAGCTAGAAGTGATGAAATTGGTTGAACACAATTTTTTTCTAACATTTTAGAGACAAAAGGAAGGTTTGATATTGGTCTATAGGTAGACAGTATTAGAGGATCCAAATTAGGTTTTGTCACAAATCGGACGTAAAGAGGGGTCTGGAGACGAGGATGCAGAACAGTTAGTCTTTATTGAGACGCAAGGCAGAGGTAGGGTTATGCAGGAGGAGTTTTGGTTGGTAGGGGTGTTGCCAACTGGACCTGGTGTGGAACCTGGAACAGAGGACTGGGCAGAGCACAACACCGAGCAAAAATACAAACCAAATAAAACAAGGTACACAGATATAATAAGTACGCTGTAGAAAGAGAACCCTACACTGGCTATGCGTGACGAAATGAAGAAAGGTCTAGTAAGGTTGTCTTTAGTAGACAAAATAACAAAACCTAAGATAGAATAGACAGGCGTGTCCAAGAGAGTGCTAGACCAAAACCTGAAGGAAGAATACGTGCTGAAAGTGCTCAAAGAGATACGGTGAACTGAACGGGACGATGAGCGGCTCAAAACGAAACTGAAACACACAAGGGAAGGAGAGACAGCGAGGTGGTTAATACACAGGGGAGAAAACAATGTTAGTTCACCGATAGAGAGATGATTAGTAAACAGATTGGAACCGTTAGTAAGCTGAGTGAACACTGAGACACGGACACCCTCAGGTGGTGACGCGCCAGCGGAGCGAGCTAGGGTGAGAGCGAACTCCGCCCCAACCGGCTGAAGCCGAACAACCTGAGCGGACGGACAGAGACAACGATCGCTCCCGGGACGCAGGACTCTAGGGACAGGGTGAACACTGGAAACAGAAAGAGAATTACACAACAAGACACTGGAAGCGACCACAGAGTCACACGGACGTTCACTCATACGACTATACACACTGGCCTAAACACAGAGGTGAGAGCACAGATGCTAACAAACGCAAACACAAACAGACGCACACTCACCGAGACCAGATACACCACAAGACGAACGCAGATAGAACAGATATAGATCAATAGCCAAAAAATCGCTCGGTACGTATGGAGACCAGGGACAATACTTCGCGTTCGTCCAGTGTGAAAGCAGAGTTTAAATAAGGTAAACGACCCATCAAACAAATTAGCCTCACCTGGTGACGGAGCGAAAGCGGAATTAGAAGGCGGGGCTAAGAGAGCGAGTGACAGAGCGTGACGGAGAGACAGAAGCAGAACCTGGATTTCTCACAGGTTTTTTAAGTAATGGTTTAATGACCGTACACTTCAGATTTTTGGGGACTATTTTAAGTGATGAATTTAAAATGTTTATTAGAGGCTCTGTAATATTTCATAGGAGGTCTTTAAGCATATTTATAGGTATTGGGTTTGTGGTCTTTGAATGTGTAATTAATGATACAAGCTCTTTTTTAGATATAGGGCTAAAGGTATTTTACTCTTGTATTATATTATTTTCTGTAACATTTAAGATTTTTCATTAACTAGTAAGTATTGATTATTGATTACGCTACACAATGCAATACAATGATGTTTACATTTTTATCAGTAAAGAAATTCATAAAATCATTGCTGCTGAACTGTGAATCTGATTCAGTAGCATTGTGTCACGCTCGTCTACCGTGGGTTAAACGCGGCTGCGCAAATACCACGCAGATCCGCAGTGCTCTAACGCGCAGAAGGGAGTCAGGCACGCAGGTGGCAGGAACAAAAACTTTATTAGGGTGTCCAAACACCACACAGAACGGTACACTGAGACGAGGAGACATGAATAAACCTAAGACGCACACAGACGACGAGGAACACCGGAACTAAATACACGCACCACGTGCACCCACAGACCAATCCCACAGAGACGCTAATTAACTAAAGTGACCCGGACTAAACAGCTAATTAACATCTACACAAAGACACAAACACAGAACCCAAAAACAAAAGCACAGGACGACAGAAAAACAGGTGCCCTAGGCACCTGTTACACTACCCCCGCCCTTATGGTCGCGTAACGAGGGGACGCGACCAAGACACCCCCCAAAAAAAAGCAGTCCTGGGGGGGGTGGGAGGGGTCGTCCGCCCCTCCTTAGTCGGGCTAGATAGGCGCCCTCTGGTGGACGCCCTCTGCGGGCGCGTGTTACACGTCCATTGGTTCTGTGTCGGGGTGGACGCCCTCTGCGGGCGCGGCGTGGAAACCGCCGTCTGCGGACGCGGAGCTGCAGACGCCCTCTGGCTGCGAGGTCAGGTGGACGCCCACGGCGCATCAGGACTGGGCCACGCCCTCCGACTGCGTGGTCCGGTGGATGCCCCCGTCGGGCGAGGAATGAGCCACGCCCTCTAGCTGCGTGGTCCGGCACACAAAAATCTGAAGTGTGCAGTCATTAAACCATTACTTAAAAAAACTAATTTAGATCCCCTAATACTGTCCAACTATAGACCAATATCAAACCTTCCTTTTGTCTCTGAAATCTTAGAAAAAATTGTGTTCAACCAGCTGAATCCGCATCTTCTCACTAATAACGTTCATGAAGTTTTTCAGTCAGGTTATAGATCTCATCGGTGTCTACACTCCGTCTAGTGAACTCCGTTACAGTCACCCTGGTCGTTTGTGCTACTCCCCGTTGACGTCATCACCCCTCGCCTCACTTCTACTACGTCCTGTGTTCTGTGTTCATCGTTCTGTGGATTCACGATGGGAATAATAAACACCATTGTGATTATACCTGTGACTCAGCTCGTGTCTCTGAGTAGCGGATCCGCCTAGCTCGATCGTGAGATCATTACATTACAAACTGGCCACACATGGATCCCTCGGAGCGACGTGCTGCCGGAACGGAGCCGGCATCACCACCACCAGCCGGACAGCAGCCCGACCCATGGCTAGAGCTGCTGTACAGCCGCCAGGAGGGTTCGCCCAGATACACTCCAAGAACTGATAAACCTCGCCATACGTATAGACGGACGTATGAACCTGCGTCGCCGCGAATGCCAAGCCAGGGACCAGGTCCGTATCACCGCTCCGCCTCGTTCTTCACCAGCACCTTCAAGGGCTGCTCCCCAGTCCGAGCAGCTTGAAGGGATCACAACGATGCAGCCGGGACGCACCACACTGACCCCTGAAGTCCGCAGCCGTCGTAGGGACCAGGGACTGTGCTTCTATTGTGATGGAGGGAACCACCAGCTACGAGACTGCCCGGTGCACCCTAAGAGACCTGACGCGGCAGTTGGACTTGGGGTTCTGTTGAGTCCCTCACTACAACACCAAGCATAGTGCCTCAGCTTACCGGTGGTACTCACCATCCAGGAGAAACAGGTGACCATAAACGTGCTATTAGATTCTGGTGCAGAGGAGAATCTGATAGACGTGGGGTTTGCTAATCGCTGTGGTCTAATTGTTTCTCCCCTAGCGAATCCTCTCCACACCCTGGCGCAGGATGGCAGACGGTTGTCACCCATTACGCACCGCACCTCACCTACGCGGCTGACGTTGGAGGGCAACCACCAGGAGAGGATTTGCTTCACGGTGTTCCAGTCTCCCGAGGCCCCGGTAATCCTGGGATACCCCTGGCTTCGGAAGCATAACCCCCACATCGACTGGGTCAACGCCCGAATCCTGACATGGGGGACGGAGTGCCACTCGTCTTTCCTGCTCGCCGCTGCCTTCCCCTGCAACCCTCCGGCCTCGAACAGCCCCGGCCCTGTGGACCTCTCCTTGGTGCCCAAAGAGTACCATGACCTTGAGGAGGTCTTCAGCAAGGACAAGGCATGCCAGCTCCCGCCTTACAGGGCCTACGACTGCGCCATCGACCTCCTGCCCGGGGCCCCTCTTCCGTCCAGCCGAATCTACCAGCTGTCCCGTCCGGAGAGGGAAGCTATGGAGAGGTACGTGTCAGAGTGTCTTGCCACTGGACTGATTCAGCCCTTAACCTCCCCCGTAGGGGCCGGCTTCTTCTTTGTCTCCAAGGACGGCACCCTACGTCCCTGCATTGACTATAGGGGACTAAATGCCATCATGGTCCCCTACAAATACCCTCTGCCATTAACATCATCCGTATTTGAGTCTTTGCAGGGAGCGACCATCTTCACCAAGCTGGACTTGCGGAATGCCTACCACCTGGTCCGTATAAGGGAGGGGGATGAATGGAAGACAGCATTCAAGACCCCCAGCGGCCACTACGAATACCGCGTGGTCCCCTTTGGCCTCAAGAACGCCCCGGCCGTGTTCCAGTCCTTGGTGAACGATGTGTTGCGGGACATCCTGGACAGATTCGTCTTCGTTTACCTGGACGATATACTGATCTTCTCTAGGACACCCGGCGAGCACACCCGGCACATACGACTGGTCCTGAACCGCCTGCTGCAAAACCGCCTGTTCGCTAAAGCCAAGAAGTGCAGCTTCCACCAGCGGTCTGTGCCCTTCCTGGGGTTCATCCTGTCACCGGGAGCAGTGCGACCAGATCCCGAGAAGGTTAGGGCCATCACCGACTGGCCAACCCCCACATCAAGGACCGAACTACAGCGTTTCCTGGGGTTCGCCAACTTCTATCGGCGGTTCATCGGTAATTACAGCAGAATCACCGCCCCACTCACCGCTCTTACCTCCACTAAGGAAAAATTCCAATGGACCCAGGAGGCCCAAGACGCCATGGACATCCTAAAGGACCAGTTCACCACGGAGCCCATTCTAATCCAACCGGACCCGTCCAAGCAGTTTATTGTGGAGGTCGACACATCGGGCGCATCAGAAGTCGGAGGAGGGTAGGCTTCACCCATGTGCTTTCTTCTCCAGGAAGCTGACGGCAGCGGAGAGGAATTACGACGTGGGGAATCGCGAGCTGTTGGCGGTGAAGCTCGCGTTGGAGAAATGACGACACTGGCTGGAGGGGGCAGCCCATCCATTCGTGGTTTGGACCGACCACAAGAATTGTTCTTTGGTCGGTTCCACTTCACCATGTCCTACCGTCCCGGCACTCGAAACGCTAAGCCCAACGCCTTGTCACGCCTCTTCTCCGACGGAAAGGAGGAACCCAGCACTGACTATTCTCACCCCCAGCCGTGTCATTGCAGGTGTGTCCTGGGAGGTCCGTCGTATCGTTGAACGCGAGCTGACTAAGGATCCGGATCCTGGGCTGGGACCACCCAACCGGACCTTCGTGCCCTCCGCCGCCCGCTCCGCAGTGCTCAAATGGGGACATGAGTCTCGCTGGGCCTGTCAATCTGGGGGAGCGCGCACAGAGGAGCTCATCCGACGCCAGTTCTGGTGGCCCACCTTGGCAGCCGACGTCTGACAGTTCATCGCAACACGCAACAAGGCGTCGCATCAGCCCCCCGCCAGACTACTTCAGCCGCTCTCCATACCTGGCCGTCCCTGGTCTCACATCGCTCTGGACTTTGTAACCGGCTTACCCAATTCCAGAGGTAATTCTGTTATACTCACAGTAGTAGACCGCTTCTCCAAGTCTGTGCGACTAATCGCTCTGCCCAAGCTTCCCTCTGCCCTAGAAACTGCCAAGATCTGTTTCGAGCAGGTCTTCAGGATATTCGGCATCCCGATGGACATCGTCTCGGACCGGGGACCCCAATTCACCTCCCAGGTGTGGAGAGCTTTCCACAAGTTCTTTGGGACCGATGTGTCGCTGACGTCAGGGGGCCATCCACAATCCAACGGGCAAGCTGAGAGGGCTAATCAAGTGGTGGAGACCACCCTGCGCTGCATGTCTGCCCAACACCCGGAGCGCTGGAGCGAGAACCTGGCATGGGCTGAATATGCGATCAACACCGCGCGCAGCTCCGCCACGGGGAAATCGCCGTTTGAGGTAGCACTGGGCTACCAACCCCCCCTGTTCCCCGAGGACCAGACCGAGACCTGCGTGCCTTCAGTGAACCTGCACATCCGCCGCTGCCACCGCACCTGGAAGAACACCTTGATCGTGCTCCACCAAGCCCAGTCTACGTACGCCGCCTCGGCCAACAGGAGACGCCGCCTGGTCCCCTGTTACAAGGTGGGGCAACTCGTGTGGCTGTCAAGCAAGAACATCCCCCTCAAGACTGACTCCTGTAAACTTTGCCCCCGGTTCATCTGCCCCTTCCCCATCTCCTGCATCATCAACCCTACTGCCGTCCGCCTTCAGTTGCCCCGTTCCATGCGTATCCACCCCACCTTCCACGTCTCCCATATCAAGCACGTCGTGCACTCCCCGCTCAACCCCCCACCCCGCCAAGCCCCAGCCCCCCGCCTGATTGATGGACAGCCCGCCGATACTGTCCACCGCCGGCTGGACTCCCGACGCCGTGGACGGGGAATCCAATTTTTGGTGGACTGGAAGGAGTACGGCCCGGAGGAGCGCTCCTGGGTCCCTCGAGCGGCGATTCTGGACCCTTCCCTCATCACGGAGTTCCACCGCCGCTTTCCAGAGAAGCCATTTAGGGCGCCAGGAGGCACCCGTTGAGGGGGGGGTAATGTCACGGTTTGTTTTGATCACGTGGTGTGGGTTGGTTTCTGTGTCACGCCCCAGTAATCACGCGCACCTGGGATCAATCACGATTTTGTTACTTATACCCTGCACGCCATACCCTCACCGCCAGTTTGTCTTGTGCCACGCCGTTTGCCTGCCTCGACACTACTAGCCCCATCCTCGAAGTCTTAGTGTTCTTGTTGCCTCGACCTGTGTACTGTCCTATGCTTTGTCTGTGTGCAGTTCGTCTCCCGGTGTCTACACTCCGTCTAGTGAACTCCGTTACAGTCACCATGGTCGTTTGTGCTACTCCCCGTTTACGTCATCACCCCTCGCCTCACTTCTACTACGTCCTGTGTTCTGTGTTCATCGTTCTGTGGATTCACGATTGGAATAATAAACACCATTGTGATTGTACCTGTGACTCAGCTCGTGTCTCAGAGTAGCGGATCCGCCTCGCTCGATCGTGAGATCGTTACACTTTCCTTGTATTATTAGATCTTAGTGCAGGCTTTGACACTATAGACCATAACATCTTAGTTGATAGATTAGAAAACACTGTGGGTGTTACAGGATCTGCACTTCACTGGTTTAAATCCTACCTGACAGATCAATATCAATTCACCTGTGTTAACAACCAATATTCTGATCTTGATAAAGTTAAATATGGTGTTCCGCAAGGGTCAGTTCTGGGTCCACTCCTATTTGCGCTATATTTGCTTCCATTTGTTGTCAATTATTCGTAAACATGGAATCAGTTTCCACTCTTATGCAGATGATACACAGTTATACATTTCAGCTAACCCTAATGATTTTTGTTCAGTCAGTAAGCTCGAGTACTGCATCCAAGATATTAAAATATGGATGTCAAAAAACTTCCTACTCCTAAATTCTGATAAAACAGAGTTTCTGATAGTTGGACCCAAGGACAAAATTAACAAAGCTTCTAACACTATGTTAAAACTTGATAACTCTTTAATTATACCCATAAATATGTAAATAATCTCGGTGTCATTATTGTTTCAGATCTCTCCTTTACAAAGCACATTAGCAATATTACTAGAATTGCATTTTTTCACCTTCATAACATTTCGAAGCTATGAAATATCCTCTCCCTCCAAGATGCAGAAAAACTAATTCATGCTTTTATTACCTCAAGGTTGCATTTTTGTAATTCACTTCTGACAGGATGTTCTAATAAATCATTACATAAATTACAGCTTGTGCAAAATGCTGCAGCTAGAGTTTTAACTAAAACCAGAAAGTCCTGTGTTATCAAACTTGCACTGGCTACCAGTTAAGTTTCGTATTGAGTACAAAATTTTATTGATAACATAAAATTCTACATAATCAGGATTCAATTGTACAAGCCAACAAAAAAAAGTGAGCTCAGATCTCAAGGTGCTGGTTTACTCTTAGCTCCTAGAATAAATAAAATTACTACTGGTGGAAGAGCGTTCTCCCACAAGGCTCCTTGGAATAGCCTTCCAGTTACTGTTCGTAATTCTGAATCACTATTAATCACTATTAAAAACACATTTATTTAATCTTGCGTTTAATTAATCCCCTGTAGATAAAAATGTAGATCTCAGGCTTGGTGTCAGCACGCGAACCAACCGAATACTCAACAAAAGGGTTTGGTGTGCAAAAGGGTCCAGCCACAGTTTATTAAAGTCCACACTGGAAAACACAAAATGAAGCCGCAACGCATTGCTGCACAAAACAAAACAGAGTGCTGTCGCAAAAGAGAAACCAAAACGCAGCTGCAAAGCGATGTTGCCGAAAACTAAACAGAAGTGTCGCAGAGCGCTCAGTCTCGTACAGGAAAACACAGTACGGGCTCCTGATCAGGACAACGGGAAGGCAGGAGGACGTCAGCGCTATAACACAAGACAATAACAATAACTTGCACATACACACGATAAACCAACACGCCGCAGCTTAGTGCAGCAGAGAATATATAGGGTCGCTAATGACCTGAAACCCGCCACAGCTGTGCCTAGAATTCCGGCGAGGAGGGCTGAGCGCCCTCAGGCGGGAGAGAGGAGGAAAGAGAGGAAGTGCTGACACTTGGCTGTGTTAGGGTGGTAATCTGCGATCAGTGTGTGCTGGCGTTTCACCTCTTCACCCACCTCATCATTAATGGGGGGGTGTGGCGCTGAAATTATGCTGTTCCGGGGTGCCATCTCAACTATGTAGAGTCTGAATTATCTGCCTCTTTTAGTTATGCTGCTCTAGTCAGTGATGCTGGAGTCACATGCTGCACCGTGTCAATCAATTAATTATTAATTAAATGCCGTGCTTTATTATTTGCTCTAACTGCCTTCCTTTGTCTGTTTCTTTTGAGGTGTGACTGGCTTCCTGGAGGTGTAGTCAGACCTTCATCCATGGCTCTGCCGACGAATACTGGATGGAACCTGAATATTAATTGGACTAGCGGCCCTGCAGGACCCCCTTAATGGACTCACATATAGTTTTCCAGTTGTTAGAGTTTTTCCATTTGTTAGATATCTGTACATGGCTGTCCTACACTGTTGTTACTGTCTGGCCGCTCAAGGAGGATGAGTCCCCCACTGAGTCTTGGTCCTCCCAAGGGTTCTTCCTTACATAACAGCTTAACAGGGATCAACCGATCTACCGAGATATTGTCCATATCTCGGTAGACAGCCTGTGCCCAATCAATATGGTTATAATCAAAGGTCACCAGCCCACATTACAAATTAGTCAATGGTACCGAGGTACCCACACGGTCCAAGTAATCGAGAATGTGACATTTTGTCAAGAACTGTCCTGAATCCCCCAGAGGGGAGCGGGTCCGCCGGACAACGCGGACGCCGCTCGCGCATAAGTGAGCGTCTCCCGGGATCCGGCGACGCGTAAACCACAGCGCCCGCCGGTCTAGACGGAGGGAGACGCTCCCACGGATGTGACCTGCACAGAACGTCAACGCAGCGACACACCGTGGCGGAAATGCGGGAAGGAGGCGACTGGAACACCGGGATAAAATCCAAAACAGAATTTATTAAAAGATGGTGCCGAAGCACCAACAGAACGGGGATAACAGAACAGAACTTAACGTAGGGTAATATAACCACTAACCAAAGACGTGCTCAGACTAACGGGTGAAAACAGATTAAATAGGAAACCCAACTAAACACGTGACAAAAACAACCAATCACCCAAGTGAGATAATGAGAACCGAAAACGAGGGACAGGTGCAGCAGGTGCTCGTGACATACCCCCACCCCAAGGGTCGCGCAAAAGGGAAAGCGACCCAAACCAAAAGAACAAAAATAATAACAATAAATGCATGCAAAACAATTTAAGTTGGTGTACAATTTAAGTTGGTGGTAATTATTTCCACTGTCTAATGTTTGAAAAGATTGTTTGCTTATCCATTATGCTATTAGCAGCAACCATTTTGGCTCCACTTATGTTAGCGGATTCTTCTATATTCTTCTTGGCGCTGGGATGCTGGGATCATTTTGCTCCCATGCTTTTTTATATGAGGTGTAATTTTTTCCCCCCACATGTCCAATCATATACATCATTATGCAGCAAACTAAAAAAATATGACATAAGTTCTAACAAAAATGAAAGCTATTAAGTGATAGAACATTGATAAACAAGCTACAATAATCCAACACTGATATGTAATGAGAACTTATTGCCACCATTGCCGCCAGTGGTATTGAATTATGAATTATTCTATAAATAATGTTTTTAGTTGTCAGTTGTCACGTTCTGTTTGTTTAATTGTTTGTTTATAAAAATCTCTTTAAGATTTGCCCAAGATTTTATAATCCCCATGTTTGTATTAAATATTCAGGATATTTTTTTGGACACGCATTCCCCATCTCATTTTTTTCTACTGCTGACCGGGTCTATCTATCTCTGCACTTAGTAGTGTTATAAGACAAGATAAGATAAGATAAGATTGGCGTTTGTGTAGGAAGCAACTGCTGTCAAAGAGGAGGTGGAACAAGTTTGCTTACTACCCACAAATGGAAATTCTCTCCTCTTACACTTTTATTCAACACTGTCTCATTCGAATTCCATGCACTGACAATCACTGAACCAGTTAAATGTCATTTTCTTGTCATCTATCACCCCACAGGTCAAGTAAATAACTTCGAGGAATTTCATATGTTATTATCATCTCTCCCAGATGATGGTTGTCCTCTTGTCGTCCTCTGCGATATTAACATTCACTTAGACCGACCATACACCGCTGAGCTTCTTGATCTTATCTACAGCCTGGACCCCCATCTACTCTGCACCTCAGCTACCCACCGTGCTGGCAACCAGCTCAAACTCATCATGATGCGCTCATGTTTCTCTTCGGACATACACATCACTCCAATTCATGAATCAGACCACTTTTTCATACAGTTCTCTGTTACTCTTCCACCACCTCCCGTGATCATCAGTAAAACATCTCAGGTACGTCATAATCTTAGCGCTCTCTCTAACACATTCTTTGCAGACTTAGCATCATTAGCATCCTAGCATCAGTAACTTCTCAACCCTTGACACTGACACTGCATCAAGCACATTCTGCTCCACCTTGACTTCATGTCTTGACCGGGTCTGTCCAAAATCCACCAGGAAAACACACAGTTCTCCGTCCAGTCCCTGGCTCACAGAAGCAACGCACTCCTCTTCGATCCGCCGAAAGAAAATGGTGTAAGTCTGGTCTGTCTTCAGATTTAGAAACATACCAGTCCTCACTCGCAATTTTCTCGAAAGATGTAACTGCTGCTAAATCCTTGTTCTTCCAGTCCAAGGTAACATGCATCTCAGATGCCTGCACCTTTTTCAGTATCTTCATCTCTCTACTAACTCCTCCCTCTCCCCCTCCACACATCTCTGTCAGATATCTTTGCAACCTTTTTTACAGAAAAACTGTTTGTGATTCTGAATCACTATTAATCTTTAAAAATAAATTTAAAACACATTTATTTAATATTGTGTTTAATTAATCCCCTGTAGATAAAGATGTAGATCTTGGCTGTTTTGGTGTGGTAATCTGCGATCAGTGTGTGCTGGCGTTTCACCTCTTCACCCACCTCATCATTAATGGGGGGGTGTGGTGCTCAAATGATGCTGTTCCGAGGCGCCATCTCAACTGTGTAGAGTCTGCAGTATCTGCCTCTTTTAGTTATGCTGCTCTAGTCAGTGATGCTGGAGTCACATGCTGCACTGTGTCAATCAATTACTTATTAATTAAATGCCGTGCTTTATTATTATCTCTAACGGTCTTCCTTGTCTGTTTCTTTTGAGGTGTGACCGGTTTCCTGGAGGTGTAGTCAGACCTTCATTCATGGGTCTGCCGACGAATACTGGATGGAACCTGAATATTAATTGGACTGACGGTCCTGCAGGACCCCCTTAATGGACTCACATATAGTTTTCAGTTGTTAGAGTTTTTCCATTTTCCAATTCCATTAAATATCTGTTCATCGCTGTCCTACATTGTTGTTGCTGCCTGGCCGCTCAAGGAGGATGAGCCCCCCCACTGAGTCTTGGTCCTCCCAAGGTTTCTTCCTTAAATAACTGTATAAAAGGAGTTTTTTCTTGCCACTGTCGCTTTGTTACATCGGGCGGCGCAGTCCGTTCGATGGCGGCGCAGTGTGGTGCGGTGTGGTTCAAAGAAGCGAGCCAGGTGACCAGGTAAGCAAACAAAGGGTAGATTTATTGCTGGAATCAGCGGTAACGCAAACTCTAACAAAAAACAACCAGAGTAGCGAGACACACGACGTAACATCTATATATACATAAATATATATACACAGCAGGCCACATGTGATCAGGTAGGACCCAATCCCAGGTCAAGGGGATGGGCCCTACCTACGGGAACCCGGGATGGACAAAACACTGAAAATAAAATGGGGGAGTGGCCTGGCACTCCCAACCCTAACATATGGCCCCCCAAAACAACCGGGGGGCAAAGGCACCCGGGTAAAAGAGAAAAAAAAACAAAAGGGGGCTTGTGTCCCTGTGAGGACGCGACGGCGGCGAGGCCTGAGGATGGCGTGAAGTCGGCGAGGACTAACAGAGGGCCCGAAGATGGCGATGAGACCCCTAGAGGGTGCGGGGGCAACGTGACTCTTTATGAGCGCAGTGGCGCCGTGACCCCTTGTGAGGGCGAGGGCGTTGTGAATCCTGGCGAACGCAAGGGCAATGTGACCCCTTGAGGATGCGGGGGCGTCGTGACCCTTGATGAGAGCGAGGGCTACGTGACCCCTTGAGGCTACGAGGGCGACACGACCCCTTGTGAGCACAGCGGCACCGTGACCCCTTGAGGGTGACGTGACCCCTTGAGGATGCGGGGGTGACGCGACCCCTTGTGAGCTCGGTGGCGTCGTGACCCCTTGTGAGGGCGAGGGCGTTGTGAACCCTGGCGAACGCAAGGGCAATGTGACCCCTTGAGGATGCGGGGGCGTCGTGACCCTTGATGAGAGCGAGGGCTACGTGACCCCTTGAGGCTACAGGAGCGACGCAACCCCTTGTGAGCACGGCGGCACCGTGACCCCTTGTGAGCGTGAGGGTGACGTGACCCCTTGAGGATGCGGGGGCAACGCGACCCCTTGTGAGCGCGGTGGCGTCGTGACCCCTTGTGAGGGCGAGGGCATTGTGAACCCTGGCAAACGCAAGGGCAATGTGACCCCTTGAGGATGTGGGGGCGTCGTGACCCTTGATGAGAGCGAGGGCTATGTGACCCCTTGAGGCTACAGGGGCGACGCGACCCCTTGTGAGCACGGCGGCACCGTGACCCCTTGTGAGCGTGAGGGTGACGTGACCCCTTGAGGATGCGGGGGCGACGCGACCCTTTGTGAGCGCGGCGGCGCCATGACCCCTTGTGAGCGCGAGGGTGATGTGACCCCTTGAGGATGCTGGGGCGACGCGACCCCTTGTGAGCGCGGCGGCACCATGGCCCTTTGTGAGCGCGAGGGTGACATGACCCCTTGAGGATGCGGGGGCGATGTGACCCTTTGTACATGCGGGGGTGATGTGACCCCTTGAGGATACGGGGACGCCGTAACCCTTGGAGAGTGCGAGGGCAACGTGACCCCTTGAGGATGTGGGGGCGACATGACCCTTTGTGAACGCGGCGGCGCCGTGGCCCTTTGTGAGCGCGAGGGCGATGTGACCCTTTGAGGATACGGGAGCACTGTAACCCCTTGAGAGCGCGAGGGGGACATGACCCTTTGAGAGTGCGAGGGGGGCGCAACCCCTTGTGAGAGCGGCGACGCCGTGACCCCTTGAGAGCGCGAGGGCGACGTGACCCCTTGAGGATGTGGGGGCGACGTGACCCTTGGTGAGCGCGGCGGCGCCGTGGCCCTTTGCGGGCGCGTGGGTGACACGACCCCTTGAGGATGTGGGGGCGATGTGACCCTTGGTGAACGCAGCGGTGCGGACTCCGGTGCGGGAGAGCACACAGCTGACTCCGGTGCAGGAGAGCACAACGCGGACTCTGGTGGGGGAGAGCACAACGTGGACCCTGGTGCGGGAGAGCACAATGCGGACTCCGGTGCGGGAGAGCACAACGTGGGCTCAGGGACTGGAGGGACTAGCGCGGGCTCAAGGACCGGAGGGACTAACGTGGGCTCAGGGACCGGAGAGACTAACGTGGGTTCAGGGGCAACCGGGGTACACGCGACCGCAGAGGTGAACCGAGTGGACGCAGTAGTGACCTGAGTGGATGCAGAGGTGACCCGAGTGGACGCAGAGATGACCCGAGTGGAAGCAGAGGTGACCCGAGTGGACGCAGAAGTGAACCGAGTGGACGCAGAGGTGAACCGAGGGTGAACCCACATAGTAGTTGGCCCTGATCTATCGAGGCGGGAACCGAGCGCCGAACGCACCCCGAACGAAACGGGACTGGACGCGACCGACGCAGGAAACCGTTGCCCAGCTCGATGCTCCGAACCCTGCAAGACGTGGATCGCGGTGTGGATTGCTGGCAGTATGGCACGGATCAGGGGGTGGACCGCTGGTGGCGCTGAGCGGGATGACCAATGCCTCGCACTCAGCGTGGAGTGCGAGGCATGTTGACTCGGATCGCCGACGGAGAGCGCGGATATCAAGAAATCGGATATCTGCCTGCCTCACCGACATATCTGTTTGGATGAAGGCCCATCATTTAGAAAAAACAGAGCTTCTCATTATCCCAGCTAAACCCTCAATCCAGCACGACCTGACCTTCCAAATTGAAGGCTCCACAATCTCCCCAACCGATTCGGTCCGGAACCTTGGTTTCACAATAGACTCCCACCTTAAACTCTCTGATCATGTTATCAAAACCGCCAATTCCTGCAAATTCCTTCTTTACAACATAAGGCAGATCAGACCCTTCTTGACTGAACATGCTTCTCAACTGCTAGTTCAAGCCCTAGTCCTATACCGGCTTGATTATTGTAATGCGCTACTTGCCGGTATCCCAGCTCCCATAACCAGACCTCTTCAACTAATTCAAAACTCTGCAGCCCGACTTGCGTTTAACCAGTCCAAGCGAACTCATGTCACTCCATTTCTCATTTCCCTCCATTGGCTCCCTGTAGCTGTTTGCATTCAGTACAAGTCACTGACTCTCTTCCCCCTCCTACCTTCACTCTATCTTTTCAAAATATCGCTGGAGTGAAGTGAATGAGTCGGATTGTGATTGCCGCCTGCCGATTCCACCTCACCAAGGAGCTAATTCTCACTCCGTGGTGTTCACCACTGTAAAATGGTAGAACGATCTTCCCAACTCTGTCCATAAGGCAGAATCACTAAGCACTTTTAAGAAACTACTGAAGACGCATCTTTTTAACAAATACCTGTTGTAAAAAAAAAAATAAAAAAAAAATAAAAAAAAAGGGGGAGGGGGGCGCAGCATCAAATAACAATCAGGTTTGATGATTTTACAGTGTAGTTGGTTTTCTGCATAACTTCTCACTTGTAATGTTCTCATTTGTAAGTCACTTTGGATAAAAGCGTCTGCTAAATATAAATGTAAATATGTCTAATATGTCTTTTCTGCTCTTGCTCTCATGGAATGTGGTCACATTTTCTTCCCTCTCCATCCCTCCATCCCTTATCAAAACCCTGCTTGGCTTCTTTGTCTTGTCTTGTCTGCATGGACTCTTTTAGCAACTGCTTGAAGAGCCTCACATGAAAACATGATTTTCTAAACAAGAAAATGTTTGAATTTATTAAACATAAAAGACATAAATTGCATTAATTTATCCTAACTGTTTGAAAGTATGTAATCTATGTGATTTCATGGTTCAACTGAACATGCAAAATTTGAACAATGGGACAGTCAACAGAAACAGGCCTTAAGTTCATGCTCTAGGAGGAGGCAGGAAGCAGGACCAGATGGTGGAGAAGTTTGAGATGTTTAAGAGGATGTTCTCACCAAGACAAAGGACTGCTTATGCACATACATAGGAAAAGGACAGCCCTCATAAGGTTTATAAACCGAAGCTGGAACGTTGAGAGTCAGAGCTCTCTCATCAATCGTGGTTGCCCACCATTGATGATTTTTCTGTACACTTGGTCTATTCAGTAACTTGCATTAAAATCTGTTTGGAACAACCTGCATCTCCGAGGCCATTTATTGAACATGTAACAAAAATCATGGAATTGGTTGTAAATGGTCTCTCAATGAAATTGACACCATCTTCTCAATGAGCAGCCTGGGTTCAGAGGAACCCACCTGTCCTAAAGGAAATTTGTAGCTGGATATACGATAGACATGTGGGGGAAGTGGCTTGTCGTGTGTCTGGCCCCACTTTACATTAAAGACATCAAGGATTTATTCGTATTTGGATTTATGATCATTAGGTTTCTGTTGATTGGATTAGGCGTTGCCCTGGTGTATCGAGAAATTAGAAGTGTTTGGTCAGATGTCCCGTGTCCCTTCGAGCTGCCCAATATGATTGATGAGATGGGCAGACGTTGTAACTCAGGCTGTAACTATTAATCGCAACATGGAAACCATCTTGGAGAAGCTTTCAGCTCTGCAAACAAGGATGGAAACTTTGGAGACCAAACTGAGTCTGAAAGATTCAGGCTAGAATTCTGTAAGCCTCTCCTAAAAATAAAGTCTTAATTTGCTGTTTCAACCCCCGTGTTATCAGAACCATCAGGGGCAAGTTGTTGACAGCGAAACCTCCCCAAGAAGAACCTGTGCTACGGGGTCCTGATACCTAGAACTGTTCCAAGGACAAATACTGTGTCACTGTGACTTCTGCGAACTGAACACACAGACTCACGCCTCTCTCAGTCTGGCATGATGGGCCTGAGTGCCGTTTATTGGCAGCTTGTCCAGAAAACCGTGATCATGTCGGTGTCTATGTTGTTATATATGTGTATTTTTTTCGGGTTCCTAAATTGTGTTCCTCTAGGATCATAGTTTGGGTTCTTTTTTTATCACCTGTCTCTTTCTTTCCCAATGTATTGCATCTAATCTTTCTCACTTTTTGAATTTCCCCATTGGGGTACTAATCAAAGTCTGAGTCAAAGTCAAAGAAGATTTTATTGTCAATTCCTTCACATGTTCTAT
This sequence comes from Corydoras sp. C115, assembly GCA_019802505.1. Lineage (NCBI taxonomy): Eukaryota > Metazoa > Chordata > Actinopteri > Siluriformes > Callichthyidae > Corydoras > Corydoras sp. C115. The sequence continues at coordinate 1,628,145 of JAFMOC010000140.1, forward strand.
ACATACAAAGTAATCAAAATTACGTTCCACGCTGTCCCACGGTTACAGACATTTATGACATTTAGACATAAAACAATAAAGTGAAATGCAGTGTGATGTAACGGAATTTAACAGTAAAAAAAGTTTAAATACTATGATTTTTGTAGTGACAATGAAAGGCAATGTAAATGCGAATTAAGACCCGGGATTTTTTGCAGAATTTTGCAGTGGTCTAAATTTTGCTTCTCCCATTGTCTCACACACACGGTGGGTAAGATTCGTTCTCAGGTGGTGTCGCTTTCCCCCACAGGGGTGGCTAAGTTACCCACCGGCGTCCCTTCAGAATTCGCAGATTTATTTGAGGTGTTCTGTGACAAGCAAGCGAAGCAATTGCCCCCTCATCGGGAGTACGATTGTGCTATTGAATTAGTCTCCAGTGCTAAGCTCCCCAGGGTCAGTCCTTACTCTCTCTGTGTGATAGAGAACCGGGCTATGCATAAATACATAGCAGAGGCTCTGGAGCTGGGCATCATCCGGCCCTCTAAATCTCCAGTAGCCTCAGGATTCTTTTTTGTACCCAAAAAGAACTCCGAACTCCGCCCTTGCATTGATTACCGGGGTCTGAATGTGGTTACGCGCCGCTATGCCTACCCGTTGCCCTTGGTACTGTCAGCGTTGGAACGTCTAGGTCAGGTGACCATATTTACCAAACTCGACCTTCGTAACGCTTATAACTTGGTGCGCATTAAGGAGGGTGATGAGTGGAAAACCGCGTTTGTAACCACTACGGGGCACTACGAATACCTGGTCATGCCCTTTGGCCTTACTAACGCCCCGGCCGTCTTCCAAGCATTGGTTAATGACGTTTTGCGTGATTTCCTTGAGGAGTTCACGTTGGTCTGCATTGATGACATCCTCATTTATTCTCGGGATCTTGAGACCCATCGCCTGCATGTGCGGAAGGTATTACTATGATTATTACCGCACCATCTGTTTGTGAAAGACGAGAAATGTGTCTTCTTTCAGGAAAGGGTTTCATTTCTGGGGTTCGACCTGTTGCCCGGAGTCATGTCTATGGAGTACGGGAAGGTTCGCGCCATCCTGGACTGGCCGGTCCCCACTACTGTTTGTGAGGTGCAGCGGTTTTAGGATTTGCCAACTTTTACCGCAAATTTATTCACTCTTTTAGCTCTGTAGTTCTCCCTATTACCTCACTGCTGAAGGGACAACCTAAACACCTAAATTGGACTCCGGAGGCAGATCGGGCATTCACTAGCCTTAAACACCGTTTCGCGTCGGCACCGGTGTTGGCTCCCCCGGATCCCGAGAAACCTTTCGTGGTAGAGGTGGATGCTTCAGCTTATGGGGTCGGGGCTGTATTATCCCAGCGTGTCAGCAGCCGGTCCTTGCTTCGACCGGTAGCCTTCTTTTCACGTAAGCTATCTACTGCCGAACGCAATTATTCCATCGGGGACCGCAGGCTATTAGCGGTTAAACTGGCTCTCGAAGAGTAGAGGCATTGGTTGATCGGCACCACTACCCCGTTTTCTGTTATTACAGATCATAAAAATCTCCAGTACATTAAGAGAGCTCGCCGTCTCAATGCCCATCAGGCCCGCTGGTCACTATTTTTTAACAGTTTTAACTTTATCATTTCGTTCAGACCAGGTAGCTCTAATACGGCCGCTGATGCCCTTTCCTGTTTGCATGAGGACAATACACCGGACCCCGACCATTTACGTCCTATCATACCATCCACACGCTTTTTGAATGCGATACAGTGGAACTTGGATAGGGAGATTCGGAGGGCGTTGCGCAACACATGCCGTCCATACCACTGTCCCAGCGGAGTGCTGTACATACTTCCTGCATTCCGTGGTCGGCTCATCACCTGGGCACACACGGCCTTAAGTACTGGGCATCCGGGCGTCGCACGCACCATTCAACTCCTTCGCAGGAAGTATTGGTTCGCTTCTCTAGGGCAGTTAAATGCATTCCCCTCAAAGGTCTCCCGTCGGCGTTTCTCACGGCAGATTTACTATTTCGGCATATTTTTACAGGTTTTGGCATTCCCGAGGACATTTTGTCGGACCGGGGGCCACAGTTTACTTCCCCCGTCTGGAGAGCGTTCTTTGAGAAGTTGGGGACTTTGGTGAGTCTTTTGTTGGGATATCACCCAGAGACTAATGGGCTGTGCGAACGGGCGCACCAAGAGCTGAACAAATTCCTGCGCATGTTCTGCCTTAATAACCCATCGGACTGGCCACGCTACCTGCCAACTGACTGAATGGCCATCATTAGGGTTAGCTGAAACATATAACTGTGTATCATCTGCATATGAGTGGAAACTGATTCCATGTTTACGAATAATTAGGATCAATTATTTGTAAACATGGAATCAGTTTCCACTCATATGCAGATATTAAAATATGGATGTCAAAAAACTTCCTACTGCTAAATTCTAATAAAACAGAGTTTCTGATAGTTGGACCCAAGGACAAAATTAACAAAGCTTCTAACACTATGTTAAACCTTGATAACTCTTTAATTAGACCCAGCTCATCTGTAAATAATCTCAGTGTCATTATTGATTCAGATCTCCCCTTTACAGAGCACATTAGCAATATTACTAGAATTGCATTTTTTCACCTTCGTAACATTTTGAAGCTATGAAATATCCTCTCCCTCCAAGATGCAGAAAAACTAATTCATGCTTTTATTACCTCAAGGTTACATTATTGTAATTCACTTCTGACAGGATGTTCTAATAAATCATTACATAAATTACAGCTTGTGCAAAATGCTGCAGCTAGAGTTTTAACTAAAACCAGAAAGTTTGATCATATCAGTCCTGTGTTATCAAACTTGCACTGGCTACCAGTTAAGTTTCGTATTGAGTACAAAATTTTATTGATAACATATAAAATTCTACATAATTAGGCTCCACAGTATCTGAGTGAGCTGATTCAATCGAACAAGCCAACACGTGAGCTCCGATCTCAAGGTGCTGGGTCTACTCTTAGCTCCTAGAATAAATAAAATTACTGCTGGTGGAAGAGCGTTCTCCCACAAGGCTCCTCAACTTTGAAATAGCCTTCCAGTTACTGTTCGTGATTCTGAATCACTATTAATCTTTAAAAATAAATTAAAAGCACATTTATTTAATCTTGCATTTAATTAATCCCCTGTAGATAAAGATGTAGATATCTGGCTTGGCTGTGTTGGGGGTAACCTGTGATCAGTGTATGCTGGTGTTTCACCTCTTCATCCACCTCATTGTTAATGGGGGGGTGTGGCACTGAAATGATGCTGTTGTCAGGTAATGTGTCAGGTAAATTATGCAGAAATACTTTCTTGTACATTGTGGCTTGAGGGTGTAACTGGGTGGCGCCTGTGAAAGGGAGGCAGGAGTGGGACACAGATGAGGGAAACAGAAACACCTGTGATTGTAGTTAATATTGTAACTATCTCTTTTGTGTGCAATAAAAAGGGGCCAGAAGCAGGCCATGGAGAGAATGAGAGCACACTGAATATACAAGATGGATTATTTTATTGGATGAGCCGTGTGATTACTCACTGAATGGGAAACAAACTTGAGGAACAAGTTTCCACTAGGAGTGTTTTAAAATTTGATTTCCAATACCAATTTATATTTCAATCTATAGAGTACATAATAAATGAATAAGGCATGAGAGGGCATGCATTATTGTGAATAAATAATGGGAAAGAGATTTGATTAAATTTGATTCCTCCATTGTGGATAGTTTTGCAAGTGGCCTCTGCTCCCTGCACCATGTTTCAACTAAGTCATGATGTCCCTAAACAAATAAAAATATAACAATGACTTAATGATTTATTTAAGTTAAGGGCTTATTCTTATAATAGACATCATAACTTTCTGTGAACTAATAATAATTATTAAACAATAAATAAAAATTTATCCTGACAAATTTTACAAAAAAATGTTAAAACAAACATCCATTTTTCTGTAAATTGGTGGAGTCCAAACTCTCCTCTGATGATTTTGTAACAGTTTTTATTCTGATGAGTATCGCATCTTATTATCTTCCACTTAATCCTCTACTAGGATCGTGGGGGCATTCTCTATGCCCATCCAGGGGTACGGGTGTTGGGCACCCAAAGTTTCAGGTGTTGGGCAGATACAACCTTACACAGAAACACACTAAATATGGGCAATTTAGTACAATTTAACTGGGGAAAAGGATGTCTGGGCCTCTTTGCTTAGGTTGTGGTCCCCTCGACTCAGACCCAGATGGTGGATAGCGGTGGATACTGGATAGATGTGTGGCAAATTAGAGTAGTGAATTTACCTTGAATACATGTTTTGGGACTGTGGGAGGAACCCGGAGAAAATCCATGTAGACACGGAACATGGAAACTCCACTCCGCGGATTGGAATTCTAATCTAAACCTACAGCACAGAGAAGAAGATGTGCTAATAACTAATAAAATTGCAATTAATTGTAATTAATTATGTGTTATAATCTCACATCATTCAGGCAGAATATTTTTCTCTTTTTCTACAGTGGTTTCCTGAGCTGTGTTATTAGTAGGACTAATGAGAGTATTTTCATCCTGCATATTTGTAATCATCTCTGTTGCCAACACTACTCCTTCATCATCTGTTGACTTACAGAAAATGATGGTTTTCATCATTTTTTAAACTATAAATGTAATTAGTGAACACAATGTTGTATAACATTATATCTGATGGCATTCTTATTAGTAAAATGGTAAAAGAAATACATTCTTTACAAACTAACACAACTATATAGTTATGTGAAAAAAAGGAAGTACAACACAAATGATGTAATAAATACAATTTTCTGTGTTTATGAGGAAAATACAACTTCAGATGAAAAGTTGTGTTTTTAATGCTAAACTCTCTTTTTTATGACTGTAATAAATCAAACATAAATTAGATTATTATATTTGACAAACAATATTATTTATTTGACAAAAATCAGTCAAAAAAGAAATGTCGAGTTTTTACTGCTGAAAATGAGTTTGATCATTTGCTGGTACAAAGAATATTTGCAGCCCATACGAAAGGAATAACAGAACATCATTATTTTTATTCAGGGCTGTAATGTCCTGAGGTTGAGAGACTTGCTTCCATGAATTGCTTTCTTTTATGGATGAAACTGTTATATGTCCATTAGTGGGTTGGGGGTTGTAGGCTGGTGGCAGATCTCTGATAGACCAGAAATCTTAGCAGATGGGCAGGGCAGTGTGAGAAATCCAGGTTCTACTTCTGTCTCTCCGTCACGATCTGTCACTCGCTCTCTCAGCCCCGCCTTCCAGTTCCGCTTTCGCTCCGTCACCAGGTGAGGCTGATTAGTTCTGATGGGTCGTTTATCTTATTTAAACTCTGCTTTCACACTGGACGAACGCGAAGTATTGTCCCTGGTTTACCACACATACCGAGCGAGTTTGCTGTTATCCTAGATCTGTTTCTATCTGCTTTCGTCTTGTCGTGTATCTGGTCTTGGTGAGTGCGCGTCAGTTTATGTTAGCCTTGTTAGCATCTGTCTTCTCACCTCTGTGTTTAGACTAGCGTGTGTGGTTGTATGGGTGAACGTCTGTGTGATTCTGTGGTCGCTCCCAGTGTCTTGTTGTTTAATCCTCTTTCTGTTTCCAGTGTTCACCCTGTCCCTAGAGTCCTGTGTCCCGGGAGCGATGGTTGTCTCTGTCCGTCCGCTCAGGTGGTTCGGCTTCTCACCCTAGCTCGCACCGCTGGCGCGTCACCACCTGAGGGCGTCCGTGTGTCAGTGTTCACTCAGCTTACTAACAATTCTGATCTGCATACTACTCCATCTGTCGGTGAACTAACATTGTTTTCTCCCCTGTATATTAACCGTCTTGCTGTCTCCCCTCCCTTTGTGTGTTTCAGTTTCGTTTTGAGCCGCTCGTCATTTCGTTCAGTTCACCGCATCTCTTTGAGCACTTTCAGCACATATTCTTCCTTCAGGGTTTAGTCTAGCACTCTCTTTGACACGCCTATCTGTTCTATCGTAGGATTTGTTATTTTGTCTACTAAAGACAACCTCACTAGACTTTTCCCCGTTTCGTCACGCATAGCCAGTGTAGGGTTCTCTTTCTATGGCGTATTTCTTATATCTCTGTATCTTGTTATATTGGTTTGTTCTTTTGCTCGGTGTTGTGCTCTGCCCAGTCCTCCGTTCCAGGTTCCACACCTCGGCCTGGGTCCAGTTGACAACACCCCTCTCAACAAATACTCCTCCTGCATTACCCTACCACTGCCTTGCTTATCAATAAACACTAACTGTTCTGCATCTACGTCTCCAGACCACTCTTCACGTACAGTTTGTGACAGAATACTTCGCCTTACCATGGAGACGGCGGAACAACTCCTTCAGCGGCTGGCACAGCAAGTACAGGATCAAGGACAGGTCATCCAGGTCCTGCTGCGCCAAGTGCAGGAACTGACCACAGGAGCCGCCAAAGCATCTGTTCCACCTTCAGGTGGCGCCATGGGTAATCACAGCAGCACAACCGTCAATGTGTCTCCACAGGTGACCCCAGGCAATACCCCTCTGTCCACGGGGGCAACCAAAAGCGCTGCTGCTTCCTCCACTTCTACGTTGGGGTCTGGTGCTACACTCATCCCCATCCCTGAACCGCCGCTATACTCCGGGGACCCTGAGTGCTGTGAGGAATTTCTCCTAAAGTTCTCTCTCTTCCTCGCCAGCCGTCCACCCACTACTGACCGGAAAGCAATCGCTCTCCTGATCTCCAGACTTACCGGTCCCGTGTCCGTGTGGGCCACGGCTATTTGGCAGAGAGTAATGGTCCTTATACTGTCACCCTTACTGCCTTCTTAGAATGTTTCCGGGGCACCTTCAACCACCCTCGTCACGGTGCGTCAGCTTGAGAGGAACTGCAGCGGCTCCATCAGGGGAAACGATCCGTCGCCGAGTACTTGCTGAACTTCCGCACCCTGGCGGCCACTAGCGGATGGAACGAGGTGGCATTAATCTCTCAGTTCAAGGCAGGTTTATCGTCTTCACTCCAGAGAGAACTGGTATATCGCTCCCTTAACCTGAGCTTGTCACAGGTCATCCAATTGGCCATCCAATTAAATCAACATGCCACCATGTCTACCCCTTCCCTGGGGGCAGACGCCCCTCAACCTGCTATGGGTTCCGCGCTTCCAGTACCCATGGAGTTGGGTCAGACCCGGGTACCGGAGCGGCAGCGCCAGCATCTGTGTCTGTATTGTGGGGGAACAGGACATCGTGTGGCAGAATTCCCCAAGAGGACGCAGAAGATGGGGGACAAGCAGGCAGAGGTAGCAGGAGGAGTGAAGAGGACCGGGACACGACCTCTGACGCCCAACATCAGCAAGGTGAGCCCGTTCCAACCTGTCTATAAGGGCACTTCACTCATCCACACTCAGTTATCTCACCTGTTGCGCACCTTTGCAGTGACTGCCCTCATCGACTCGGGTTCTGAGGGGGATTTCTTTGAGGAACGCCTGGTACGACGCCTCCAGGTACACTCCGTTCCCCTACCAGCTCCCATCAAGATCTCGGGAGTCAATGGAGCCACGGTGGGAACCATCACACACAGAACCCGACCGATTTCACTGGGCGTCGGCGCACTCCAAAAGGAGAAGAGTTCTCTATTTATTATGCAGAAGCCACTGTCACCTGTCATCCTGGGTCAGCCGTGGTTGCGTGACCATAACCCCAAAATAACCTGGGAGCCACTGGACATTTTGGCCTGGTCCCCACAGTGCTTAACTCGATGCCTGGACCCGGTGGTTCGGAAGCTGCTTGTGGCGGTCACAGACCAACTCCCCGTCACCCTTCCTGACAATGTCCCGGACGAGTACCGGGACCTGGCAGAAGTGTTCAGCAAGGGGCATGCATGTCGTCTACCACCATATCGAGAATATGACTGCGCCATCGAACTCCTGCCCGACGCCAAGATTCCCCGTTCCACTCCGTACCCTCTATCAGTAAGGGCAACAACACCATACTTACCATTGTCAACCGCTTCTCTAAAGGTGTGAAGTTCATTGCCCTACCCTCTTTACCCTCAGCCTTCCAGACGGCGGAAGCACTGTTCGCAGAGGTGTTTCGACATTTCGGCCTCCCGGAGGACATTGTATCAGACCGAGGTCCGCAGTTTACGTCTGCCGTCTGGGAGGCTTTCGTTAGGAAGCTAGGCGCCTCCATTAGCCTCACATCGGGCTATTATCCGGAGAGCAATGGGCAATGTGAATGGGCAAACCAGGAACTCGCTAAATTTTTAAGGGCTTACTGTCAAAGCCAGCAGAATGACTGGGCAACCTTCCTCCCATGGGCTGAGATAGCCCAGAACTCCCTCAGGAGCGCTAGCACCGGAATCACCCCGTTTCAATGCGTTCTGGGGTTCCTGCCGGCGTTCGCACCTTGGGACCCCACTCCGTCCAACGCAACAGCAGTCGACGAATGGTACCGAAAAAGTGAAGAGGTCTGGGAGACGGTTCACCAGAGAATTGAGGAGAGCAACGCCCGTACTAAGCGTTTGCAGACTGCAGAAGAAGCGAAGGCCCAGACTACCAAGTAGGAGACCAAGTGTGGCTCTCCACCAAAGACCTTCGGGTGCCCGGTAGCAGGAAGCTGGGCGCCAGATACATCGGACCGTACCCCGTCATTAAAAAGGTCAATGACGTGACTGTGACGCTCCGACTGCCGCCACGACTGAGGATCTCCCCATCATTTCATATCTCCCTCCTTAAACCGTTCAATCCAGGTCCCCTCGACGATGAACCACACCAACGCATCGCACAAGAACTTCCCCATGACCGTCCGACTTACACGATCAGAGAAATACTCGACTCACGCCGGACTGACACTGGACTTGAATACCTTGTTGACTGGGAGGGGTACGGTCCCGAGGAACGTTCATGGACCAGACGGACGGACATTCTGGACAGGACGGTTATTGACCAGTTTCACCTGACGCACCCTGACCGTCACAGAGGGGGACCCCCTCGCACACCTGCTCGCAGAGGTAGGCTTCCGGGCTCCCTCCCCAGTAGGCCGAGGGGTCGCCCATGCCGTAGTCCCCTACCTGCCTCTGCTCCCTCCAATGCCAGCCAGCCTCTCCCGGCTCGTAGTCAGGACACGTCTCTCCCGAGCGGTCGTCCCCGCTCCAGACCACGTCCTGATCCCTGCCCGTCATCCGCTCCGCCCTCTGTTTCAGGCAGAGCCACCCGCAGCACCTGTTCCCTTCCCGACCCTCCCCGAGTTGGTTGGGGCGGAGTTCAATCTCACCCTAGCTCGCCCCGCTGGCGCGTCACCACCTGAGGGCGTCCGTGTGTCAGTGTTCACTCAGCTTACTAACAATTCTGATCTGCATACTAATACTCCATCTGTCGGTGAACTAACATTGTTTTCTCCCCTGTATATTAACCGTCTTGCTGTCTCCCCTCCCTTTGTGTGTTTCAGTTTCGTTTTGAGCCGCTCGTCGTTTCGTTCAGTTCACCGCATCTCTTTGAGCACTTTCAGCACATATTCTTCCTTCAGGGTTTGGTCTAGCACTCTCTTTGAAACGCCTATGTGTTCCATCGTAGGATTTGTTATTTTGTCTACTAAAGACAACCTCACTACACTTTTCCCCGTTTCGTCACGCATAGCCAGTGTAGGGTTCTGTTTCTACAGCGTATTTCTTATATCTGTGTATCTTGTTATATTGGTTTGTTCTTTTGCTCGGTGTTGTGCTCTGCCCAGTCCTCCGTTCCAGGTTTCACACCTCGGCCTGGGTCCAGTTGACAACACCCCTCTCAACCAATACTCCTCCTGCATTACCCTACCTCTGCCTTGCTTATCAATAAACACTAACTGTTCTGCATCTACGTCTCCAGACCACTCTTTACGTACAGTTTGTGACAGGCAGACAGACTGTGTTAAAACATAAGAACTTAATTGTGAAGTGCAATCAAGCTAGCTGATTGGTGATTGTTTTGTACATCTTTAGCTGCATTTGTTGAGCAAAATTACAGTTGGCAGCAATTTCCAGTCCAACTAAATGCTGATGTCCTAGTCTGTATATCACAGTATCGCTGGCATTATTTCCTGCATCATCTTTAAAAATCCCTGCATCAAGGCTTTTCAATGATTTGTCATAATAATTCTTTATTAACTGTAGTTCAGGAAACTTTACAGCATCCATTACATTACATTTGGTCATTTAACGGACACTTTTATCCAAAGCGACTTACAAGGTGAGCACAGGGTTCACAACATCCCTGGAGCAATGAGGGTTAAGGGCCTTGCTCAAGGACCCACATTGGTAACTTCAGTGGACCTGGGATTTGAACCGCTAACCTTCAGATTAATAGCCCAACACCCTAACCACTGAGCTACCGCGTCAATTACACTGTATGATACAGACCATGTGATGTCAGATAATGAAGCTTAGATTAATTTTTTCTTTCTTGATGAGTCTGTAATATATTTTATGGAGATACACTTGGAGATACACTTTATCACACAAATAAGCTTCACAATGGACATGGTAGCTAGGTGGTTAGGAAGTTGGACTAACAATCTAAAGGTTACGGCATCTAATCCTAGGTCCACTGAAGGTAGGTACCACTGTGGGTACTTGAGGAAGGTCCTTAACCCTAATTGCTCCAGGAATGCTGTGGCCAACCCTGTGCTTGCATTGTATTCATCCATTATCTTCTGCTTTATCCTGTACTAGGGTCGCGGGGGGGGGTTCCCCATGCCCATCCAGGGGAGAACATTTTGTATTATTATTATTATTATTATTATTATTATATTTTTATTAAAGAGGGCAGCATGGTGGTTTAGTGGTTGGCACGTTCATCTCTCAGTGCTTTAAATTCAGGTTCATATCCCAATCTGGGTGAAGTTTCCATGTTCTCCTCGTGTCCCTGGGGTTCTCTGGTTTCCTTCAACAGTCCAAAAACATGGATTGAAAATAAATCTAATGCTCTAAATTGCCCCTACTGTGTGTCTGTGTGAATTAGTGTGCCTAGCGATAGATTGTCTTGTCCTGGGTGTGCCTGCCAAGTGCCAGAACCGTTCTCCCTTGGATGGACATGGGGAACTCCCTCGTGACCATAGTAGAGGACTGAGTGGAATGTAAGAGTTTATTATCCAACAATAAAAAAAAATCAACAATAGCAGTGAAAGTAAAAGTCATTTTGTAAAAACTAGACAAATAATGAAACTTACATTCAGCACCAACTTAAAACATCCTTTCCCAGCAAAACTGTGTGCTAAAATATGTACATTGTTTAACAACTCTACATATAAATTAATCTGATGAAGAGATATTTCTAATTAAGCACTCCTTAGTTAAACTGCCAGCAATGGCAATACAAAAGTATTTGGTGTTAGGGGAAATTTCTTTGTAATAAAGGAAATATATGTTGAAAATGAAGGATATAGGTGTTGTGTCTCAGTTATCCTAGAAATACTTAACTTTTTACTTGTTACTTAGCTTGTATTATACTTAATTTGTTGTAGTAGAAATTAACAAAAATGGTAGGAATCAAAATGGCACCATATTTTTGAGTTTACAAAGATAATACTAATAAAAACACTGCATACTTATTTTCTTCATAAATTATATAATTAAAGTATTTTCATGAATAACTGTGTTGTGTTCGGGTGGGTTTTTTTATGTAAATATGTTAATCCTTTGCCCTATAGGTCTATTTGTAGCACAAAAACAGGCCTAACTAGCCACAACCATGAAAAGGAAATAAAATATTTTAATGTAGCTGCTTCTCCTTTTTATTGCATGTTTTTACTGCATAAAAAGGCTTAAAGGAAAAAGCATCATTAGTCGGTATGTTGTGTATTTTCCTCAAAAGGTGAATTTCTGATGCTTGTTCATATGAAAGAAAGTGGTGTTTAATTTCTATTAAGATCTTTGTCATTTGGTCCTTTTTGAAGACAGATTTTTTTTAATACTCCGAAACAGTTCCTTTTACAGGTTCTATACACAAAAAAGTATACAACAAATTATTTTCTTAATGGAAACATCAGTGGAGGATAGGTCCGTATTAGACAGATGAAACAACTCCATTGCCTCGTTCAGGCAGGCTGGCTGACATCTCAGGCAGGCTGGCTGACTTCTCAGCCAGCTTGCCTGAACAATTACCGCCCTGTAGCCCTCACATCAGTTGTGATGAAGTGCTTTGAAAAAATGATCAGAGGCTTCATCACTTCTTCATTACCGGACTCCTTAGACCCCCTACAGTTCGCCTACCACCATTACCGCTCCACGGATGATGCCATCTCACACCTGCTTCACTCTGCTCTGTCTCGCCTAGACACTGGAAGTAATAATTATGTTAGAATGCTGTTCGTGGACTATAGCTCAGCATTCAACACTATTATCCCTTCCACTCTCAACACCAAGCTGGAGAATCTGGGACTTCATCCATCCCTGTGTCACTGGATCTCCAGTTTTCTGACGGACAGACAGCAGGCAGTGCGGGTTGGCAAGTATCTTTCCACCCCCCTCACTCTCAGCATTGGGGCTCCTCAGGGGTGTGTTTTGAGTCCTTTGCTGTACTCATTATACACCTATGACTGCGTGGCCACCTCCAGCTCCACAACCATCATTAAGTTTGCTGACGACACTGTTGTAGTAGGTCCGATCTCCAACAACGATGAGAGGGCCTACATGGAGGAGATTACACACCTGGAGACCTGGTGCCAGGATAATAATCTCCAACTCAACATCAGCAAGACTAAGGAGCCGATAGTGGACTACAGCAAGAAACAGAAGAGGAGCTTCCACCCTGTGAGGACCAACGGCGCTGCAGTAGAAAGGGTAGACAGCTTCAAGTACCTTGGAGTTCACATCGCGCAGGACCTATCTTGGTCCTGCCAAATTAACAAACTGGCAAAGAAGGCCCGTCAGCGTCTCTACCACCTCAGACGTCTACGAGACTTCAGGCTGCCCTCCAAGGTCCTGCAGAATTTCTACTCCTGCACTGTCGAAAGCATCCTCACAGGGAACTTAATAACCTGGTTCGGGAACAGCACCCATCTGGACAGTTGGTCACTACAAAGGGTGGTACGTTCGGCCGAACGCACCATCCGAGTAGCACTTCCAGACCTTCAGACCATCTACAGGAAGCGGTGCTGGTCCAAAGCCAAAAAGATTGTGGAAGACTTCAGTCATCCTGACAACAAGCTCTTCACTCTATTGCCATCAGGACGGCGTTTTCGTGTCCTGAAGGCAAACACAGAGAGAATGAGGAGGAGCTTCTTCCCAACGGCGATTCAGACCCTGAACTAGGACTAAACGGACATAATCCCACCCACAACACCGTCATAACTAAAACAACTTTTAACCCTGCACTGCAATATTTGCACATAAAAGCACAACTCACTTTAACTCACTTTAACTTTTAACTTATAAGACCATTTCAGTTCATATCTGTTAGTGCAATAATTGTACAGTTCTCCTATTTTCAAAATTCAGTGTAAATACATAGTTAAATTTTATTTTATTTTATCTTTATTCTATTTTTCTTATCTTCTTAAATTTAAACTTTATGTGGAGAAGTCAGGAAAGAATTTCACTGCTGGCTGTACAATCTATATCTACGTATGTGACAAATAAACCTGATTCTGATTCTGCTTTCCTAATATTCATTCATTCATTCATTCATTATCTTTCACTTTATCCTATATATTAGGGTCGCGGGGGGTTCCCCATGCCCATCCAGGGGAGAACGTTTCGGGCGCTGGGCAGATACACCCAGGACAGGGCGCCAATCTATCGCTGGGCACACATTCACACACACAGACACGCACACAAACACACTCTATATGGGGCAATTTGGAGAACTCAATTGACTTGATCCATGTTTTTGGACTGTGGGAGGAAACCGGAGAACCCGGAGGAAACCCACGCGGACACGGGGAGAACATGGAAACTCCACCCAGATGGGGATTCGAGCCGGGAATCCCTAGTGCTGAGAGGCGAATGTGCTAACCACTAAGCCACCGTGCTGTCCGCTTTCCTAATATTCATTCATTCATTATCTCCCGCTTTATTCTCTATTAGGGTCGCGGTGGGGTTCCCCATGCCCATCGAGGGGAGAACGTCTCGGGCGCTGGGCAGATAGACCCAGGACAGGGCGCCAATCCATCGCTGGGCACACACTCACTCACACATACACACTCTATAAGGGGCAATTTTTTTGAGAATTCAATTGACTTGATCCATGTTTTTTGGACTGTGGGAGGAAACCAGAGAACCCGGAGGAAACCCACGCAGACACGGGGAGAATATGGAAACTGCACCCAGATGGGGATTCGAACCGGGAATCCCTAGTGCTGAGAGGCGAACGTGCTAACCACTAAGCCACCGTGCCGCCGCTTTCCTAATATATAATTATTAAATTATTAACTGAACGTTAACCTGAATATATATATATATATATATATATATATATATATATATATATATATATATATATATATATATATATATATATATATATATATATATATATATAAGCAGATTGATATATTACAGAATGAAGTGGTTATAGTCATTAAATTTAGTTTAGTATAAGCTTTATCGTATAACTGGTTGTTTTACTTAATTGCTGTTCTAAAGAAACAAGGCCAAAAACTCAATTTCTCAGAAACTATTTGTCTGGATTCTGCTTGTTGTACATATTGTATTAACCAAACAGTGGGATATTTATTTATGCTCACACTGTTGTAGCTGTTTAGTCAGCTCGAGATTTGGAAGCTAACAAATAATTAACAATTAATTTCCGGTCAGAGTAACAAAAATTACGTTGTGATGAAATGCTATTAACTGGTAACCAAAGCAAATCCTGCATCTGATGTGCACATTGTTATGTTGTGGGCTTAGCCACTCAATTCTTTCAAATCTAAATGTAATTATTTCGTAATGAAAAGCCCTTACACTGAGACTTAATAAGATGAAGTAATCTACAATAGAAGATATAACCTTACAATATCACATTCTTTTTTATTTATTTATTTTTTTTAAGTCCATATTAATTCCATTATCTTCCACTTAATTCTCTACTAGAGTCATGAGGGAATTTCCCCATGCCCATCCAGGGGAGAACGTTCTAGGCGCTTAGCAGATACATCCAGGAGAGGGCGCCAATCTATCGCTGGCCACACACTTACTCAATCACACACTTTATATGGGAGGTTCAGAGTGGGCAATTTACTTTAAATCCATGTTTTTGGACTGTGGAAGGAAGCCGTTAAACCCATAGGAGGCCCATGCGGACATGGGAAGAACATGGAAAATACATCCAGATTGGGATTTGAACCTGGATCCTCAGCGCTGAAAGGTAAAAGAACTAAGCCACCAGTTGTCCCAAGATAGTAATTGCTTATATAAATTGAAGCATGAGATGTTACATTATGTTCAAGGGTAATGAAAAGTGAAATGCAATCCTAATGCTTTAGCCTAAAGGAGATTTTGTAAAATTTTATACTTGGGAAGGATGTCCCCTTCCTGTTTCAACATAACTGCACAAAGTTCACAACAATGCACAAAGCAAAGTCCGTAAAGACATGTATAAGCGGGATTTGGGTCTAATAAATTGACTGGCCTGCAGAGTCCTACAATGACTAAATGTAACCTGATAGAAGTGCCTCTGATATGAATTAGGGCTAGGCTTCTTGTCAAACTCTTGATTTCCCAATATAATACTAGTGCTTCTTACTTGGCACCCTATAATAATTATTTGCCCTCTTCATCACCAAACCATTACAAACCATTCTAAAACACAATTGTTGGTAAACAACTTAATTATATATCTTTTCTAATGAGGAGCTGAAGCCAACGAGTCTCGACAAATACAAAATTATTTGTCGCCTCCTAGCGGAACATTTAGTAAAATCCATTTTGTCGCTTGAATAAACATTCCCCGGCAATATTCCAAATGTTTTTTTTTTTTACATGGCATTATCGTTTACTACTATTTATTTTGTTTTTGGAACTAATATTCTGTCATTAAAACATTACTGTCAGCAGGGGAAACTGTCACCTTACAGCAAAGAACGTCCTGAATCCTTTATGGTGCCAGTGCCTTTTAAACACGACTATAAAGTTAGTTTGATATTTGACTTTCGGCAGACATTCGCGTTTCACAGCTGCTCTCTCTTCCCTACGAATTTACATTTTTTTCCTAAATCACTTCTAATAAATCATGACTAAATAGAGACCAAACTACAATCATTATATTTCATCAAAATTCACTCTCTATTAATTTATTTATTTAGGTAAGGCGACCAAATGCATCTGAAACCGCAAAACATTCAAAATAATCCACAAAAATAATTTAAACATACTTAGGAACAGATATATTACTACACGTGACAAGTTCATCGGTGGTTAATAACAATTAATAAAAAAAATCTTAACATGCATATATTGGTTTCATAAGCAGTAAATTGCAACTGTATAAAATCAATATGCCAAAGAAATATGAAATCAGTTATAGTTTACATAGACAATCCTTAATTTTAGAAAGTCTCACTCGAATTATTGTTTTTAATGTTATAATCTGTTACTGTATAACAGCAGAATCTCACTAGGATTATTGTTTTTAATGTTATAATCCAGGGATGCCCAATACGTCGATCGCGATCGACCGGTCGATCATGAAGGGGTGTCAGGTAGATCGCGATGGAGGTTTTTTTAAATTTTTTTTTTAAAGCGCTCATCAGCACTTTTTTACAGCACAGTATCTGAAGCACTCAGCGCATACATTCACACACACACAATGTGATTCATTCTGAATCTCTATCGCTGCGCAAGTGAGCAGTCTGCCCCCCCCCCCCCCCCGTCTCTCTCGCTGTTCCCAAAACCGGCCCATGGCCACGCCTCCGTGCCTAAATCCGAAGCACTGCCTCGCAAATCATCTACATCAGATAGTTTCTGTTTGTTTTTTTGCACTTTATTTGACTGACAAAATGTACTACTTTCATTTATTCATTCATTATCTTCCGCTTTATCCTATGTTAGGGTTGGGGGGGGGTTTCCCATGCCCATCCAGGGGAGAACATTTCAGGCGCTGGGCAGATAGACCCAGGACAGGGCGCCAATCCATCGCTGGGCACACACTCACTCACACTGACACACTCTATATGTGGCAATTTGGAGAATTCAATCGACTTGATCCATGTTTTTGGACAGTGGGAGGAAAGCGGAGATCCCTGAGGAAACCCACGTGGACACGCAGAGAACATGGAAACTCCACCCAGATTGGGATTCGAACCGGAATTCCCTAGTGCTGAGAGGTGAACGTGTTAGCCACTAAGCCACTGTGCCGCCCCAGTACTAACATGATGAGTGTAAACAGGTTTCAATATAAAATACTAAAAAAAAATTATTAACCCTGGTAGATCTCGATGACCTGTCCAATGGAAAAGTATATCTTGGGCCAGAAAAGTGTGGGCACCCCTGTTATAATCTGTTCACATGTTAATGTTATAATCTGTAATAGTTCACAGAGACACAGCTAGGGAACATACTACGACATTCATTTTGGGAAAATATTATTTGGTTGATTTTTGGTTCATTATTTAAAGTTACAAATTCCTCCGGTGAAACAGCAAAATTACATGATAATATAAAGCACTTGTAGTTCACAGGGCGGCACAGTGGCTTAGTGGTCTATGCTAGGTATTCCTGATTTCAATCCCAATCTGGGTGGAATTTACATGTTCTCACTGTGTCCGCGTGGGTTTCCTCAGGGTTCTCCGGTTTCCTCCCACAGTCCAAAAACAATGATCAAGGTCAGTTGAATTCTCCAAATTGCCCCATATAGAGTGTGTGTGTGTGTGTGTGTGTGTGTGAGTGTGTGTGCCAGTGATAGATTGGTGCCCTGTCCTGGGTGTATCTGCCCAGCGCCCGAAACGTTCCCCCCTGGATGGGCATGGGGAACGCCCCCCACCCCCATGACCCTAGTAGAGGATAAAGCGGAAGATAATGAATGTATGAATTATATTTGAGATAAATGTTTTGTAATTAGTGTAAATTAAATAAACCTTTGTTATTATTTTTATATTTACTTCTTTGTTTTTAAATGTAATCTTTACCAGGATGTTGCATTCATTAAATAGTTTTTCAAATCTGACAGCATTTCTGTCTGTCTTATTTGTGTTCAAATATTCATACGCATAAATATATTTGTGTAATGTAGGACTACTACATTAAGCACTACTGATTGTACATCAAATATTGTAGTAAAACTGCAAAAGGTGGCATAGTTGGGTCAACGTTAAATTATATTATAAATGCAAATACTTATAGCCAAAAAACACAAAAGGTTTGTGAATTGTGCTTCCGAAATCATGTTTTACCACAGCTTTAATTAGAAAATGGCCCTAATAGAACCAGCTTAATCAACAGAATTTTTTTTATGTAACCAATAGAACTATTTCTCAGCTGGGCCTCTGTGAATTACAAGTGCTTTTATATTATTATACTATTTTGCTGTTTCACAGGAGGAATTAGTAACTTTAAAAAATTTACCAAAAATCAGAAGATGGATATATTCCCAAACTGAAGGTTGTTGTATGTTCCCTAGCTGTGTCCCTGTGAACTACAAGTGCTTTTATATTATTGTCATTTTGCTGTTATATTCGAGTATTCGAACAATAATTTGAGTGAGACTTTCTAAAATTAAGGATTCTCTATGTAAACTATAACTTTCATATTTCTTTGGCATATTGATTTTATACAGTTGCAATTTACTGCTTATGAAACCAATATATGCATGTTTAGATTTTTTCATTAATTGTTATTAACCATCAACACCGATGAACTTGTCACGTGTAGTAATATATCTGTTCCTAAGGATGTTTAAATTATTTTTAGCAATTATGATCCACAGTGCGCTAAATGTTTTACGTTTATGTACTATGGGGACTCTTTTTAGACGGTCTCTTGCTGTCAAGCGCCGTCTTCCGCTGCGGTTTCGGATGCATATGGTCACCTTACCTAAATAAATAAATAAATAAATAAATAAATAGAGAGTGAATTTTGATGAAATATAATGATTGTAGTTTGTTCTCTATTTAGTCATGATTTATTAGAAGTGATTTAGGGAAAAAATTGTAAATTCGTAGGGAAGAGAGAGCAGCGGTGAAACGCGAATGTCTGCCGAATGTCGAATATCAAACTAACTTTACCGACGTCTTTTACATTGGGTTTGTATGTAGTCCTCGTGACTACATGGGTTTCGTCTGGTAACTATATCTATAAACGCGTTTGCCAGTGATTTCTCTTTAGTGTTTTATTGTTTTTTTTTAAATAATTAACTGCTAGGCTCCAGCAAAAATACTTGATGTATAGAAAGTAATTTGGTCGTGCGTTAATCACCTTTAAAAATACTTTAATAACACAGCAGGGTTACAGTCAAGACGGTCATATTATGCAACAAACGCCCCGAAGCCTTTTCTAACTTATTAGCAGGGTGATTCAACTAACCCCATAATATGATCGACAGCTACGAAAACCAATCAGAAGCCGGACTTGTCAAAATTGTCCAATAAGAAACTATTATTCGACAAAAACAGGAAGCGGCACTTATCAGCACGGACACCGATAATGTTGTGAGCAGATCACAGTCACGCAAAAGGAAGACTCAATCTTATGCGTGCGCGTAGATAAATGTCGCAGGTAAAGCTTTTGTTTCTACTTGATTTAGAAAATCATTTGCTAAGACTATGTACTGTTTTGTGTATGAAAATGTGTATTCGTGTTATGGTGTCGATAGGGTGGCTTAAGAAGTTGTTTGCAATTCCCTTCATAGAATTTTACCATGAGATTAACAAGACCTTTGTACTGTT
Source organism: Corydoras sp. C115 (assembly GCA_019802505.1). Lineage (NCBI taxonomy): Eukaryota > Metazoa > Chordata > Actinopteri > Siluriformes > Callichthyidae > Corydoras > Corydoras sp. C115. Next base: position 1,648,010 of record JAFMOC010000140.1, read on the forward strand.
ATTGACGCGCTTTTCTGCATGCATCCCAAGAGCTAGTGTGTGACGATATGAAGGGTTTGTACCTGGTGGAGCCAGTGGTCGCTGTTTTCGCATTTGCCAGTTTTTTGGTGTATCCAATTGTGCAGCAGTATGTTTACCGTCGTCTATGGAAGAAGATCACAAACAGCACCTATCCAGCAGTCAACAGCTCATCCAGATGTGTCACAAACAGCAGCAACCAAACCATCCACTTTGATGTGAGTGCAAGCAAAAAATCTCTTTAGAGTCCATTTAAAATCCTCTGAATATCACTGGGAATAATGTAACAAATTATTTATCATTTTGTAATTGTATAAGAACCTTGATATTGATATATTGAAAAGTATACAAGCCTTGCTATAAGAATTGAAAAAGCCTTGTTATTATTACTATATTTTTCAATTTGAAGCAATGATCAATTTGAAGCATGTTGGGCATCAACTCAGTGGTTAGGGTTTTGGGCTATCAACTTGTCCACTGAAAGTTGGCATTGTGGACGCTTGAGTTTATTGTCACCTTGTACCACAAAAGTGAGATTTGTAAGTTATTTTGGATAAAAGCTTCTGCAAAATTGCAAAATGTACTGATGCCATTTAAAAACAAAATGGAAATTAAGGGTGTCTCTAATGGTAAATAATGGGATTGAATTTGTACAGAGGAACGTTATATTTGCCACTCAAACTACAATACTTGATGTTTAAATATGAAAATATAACAAAAATCCCTTGGTGATTTAACTGGACAATAAGTGCAAATACTGTTGGAGATATATTTGACAAAATATTTTCTGAAAAAGTGGGACATTGTCAATACAAAAAAATAATGAAATAATAATGAATTGATTTTCAGTGTTTTCAATTATTCTTGTTAAAAAATCTAGCAAAAGCATTTTAATTAAACGTTTTAATATTGTAAGAATTAAAACCACTAGAGTTGTGTTTAAAGTCACTTCATTTTACATTTTAAGCCATTGAGTGCCTTTTGCGTTCCATGATTTTTCATCTTCCCGAAATCAAATTATTATTCACTTCAATCCATTTATATATATATATATATATATATATATATATATATATATATATATATATATATATATATATATATATTTCATCCATCCATTATGAATGGATGAATGTAGCGGGGGGGGGGGGGGGTCATAACCATTCCCATCCAGAGAACGTTTGGGGTGATGGGCAAATACATCCAGGACAGGGCGCCAATCCAGAGTGCGCTGGACACACACTCCACACTCACTCACACAGACACACACTCCACGTGGGGTAATTTGAAGAATTGACCTTGATTCATGTTTTTGGACTGTGGGAGGAAACCGGAGAACCTGGAGGAAACCCACGCGGACACAGGCAGAACATGGGAACTCCACCTAGATTGGGATTCGCACCGGGAATCCCTATATATAAATATACATATAGAAATAACAGGTCAGATTATGCTTTAAAAGTTATTTGACTATTTTTAAATGAATATTTTGTCTCTGTGCTGAAGGGATTGACAGATAGAGGTGTATCAGTTATTATAAAAATAGTTATTCATACTTCTGCTTTCTACTTCTCCTTTTCTTTTTCAGTTTTGTGCCTTTTAAAATACTGCTTTGTTTTCAATATTTTAAAACCATTGTTTTTGCCACTGTGTGTCTGTAGGAAGTGCAGAAAGCAGCCTCGCAGTTTTCAATGTGCTCGGACCTAAGTGCTTTGATTCCCAGTCTTCTGATGACGCTTGTTCTGGTAGCCTACAGTGATCAGAGGGGCCGTAAGATTACCATTGTCCTTCCACTTATTGGGTCTCTTATATACTGCTTCTCTTTATTAGCTGTTTCTGTATTTGAACTTAATCTTTACCTGATAATTGTGGCAAATTTCATCAGTTCCCTTTTCGGTGGTATTGCCACAATCTTGGGTGGCTGCTTCTCCTACGTGGCCGACCTTCATGAAGCTGGGAAGCAAAAGACACTACGCATGGCTGGCCTGGACATGATGATAGGGTTGCTTTCTGGTGCGGCCTTAATATTCACTGGTTACTTTCTACAATTTGCTGGATTTAACTGGCCCTTTTTCACCTCTGCCATGTGCCATCTGGTCAATCTGATCTACGTAGTCTTTATTTTGGAGGAGAGCAGGGTGATTGATGGCAATGATGTTCACACACTCACAGTCCAAAAGCTCACACTGGGAATTTACAACCTCTTTGCCAAAGGCAGCAGAAAAAGAAACTGCATGCTAGTGCTCCTGATCATCATCTTTTCCTCCTTTAGCTTTGGCAGCTTTGGAGGCCTGAGTGTTGTCACACTTTTTGAGCTAAACAAACCACTCTGCTGGAATGAGATCCTTATTGGTTATGGCTCAGCTCTCTCAACTGCAATGTTTGTCGTTAGTTTTCTGGGGGTATATGTACTCTCCTTCTGTTTCTGTAATGTCACCATCATCTTCATCGGGATGCTCTCAGTTCTCATAGGAATGGTGATGATGGCTTTTGTCGAAACTACATTGCTGATGTTTCTGGGTAAATGTTTCCATTATACAAAAATCGTAATAAATTCTCTAGTCTATTCTGATCACAACAATTTAATGTGTGTGTGTGTGTGTATATATATGTATGTATATATATATATATATATATATATATATATATATATATATATATATATATATAGGGCACAGTTGTATTAGGTTCTTTATATTTATTAGGTTAAGTACACCAAATTTATTGAGAAAATCAGTTACTAAGCCTTCGTTTAAAGTATCTGAACCTGTCAGAGATATGGCTCTCTAATTTAAACTTGCACACAATTCTTATCCTTTCTTACTGAGAGCAGCAGTAGAAGAGGCTCATGAATCTTTTGACTTAGTTTCACTTGACCTCCTTTCCCATATTTGTTCTTTTCTAGTCTCCTACACGATTACAAGTTTTCTGAATTCTCACACACACATACAATTCAACTTCTCAACCCTGGTACATTTTTTTTTTAATTCGTCCTTTTCTAACACAATAGTTACAAATGCATAATACAAACATCAAAATAATTGTTGCAGATAGATGATGTTAAAATATCCACACTACTAATATTAACTACTGTTTAATCTTTAAGGGCACACCTTTTTATTTTTACTCAAGTTTATACTATTTTAGACATAGTAAGCAGCTAGATTAAGTCATCATGCCTTTAGTCACAAGCCCTGGCACATACACCCTTTCAATTCTGATTTATACTTACAGCTATAGTTGCACCAGGTTGGTAATACAGCCAACCATTGAGTATGTTTATTCTACATGTTTAATCAGTTAGATATTACATAAACATAATGATAAATTATTAACTTTTCTGTTGCATTGCATTCTTCTGTTCAGTGCAGAAATACATTCTGTCATTACACTCGAAGACTAAAATTTAAACATGATTTAAAAAATAACCTGTATCAATATTATTTAAACTATAGAGTAGGATTTCAAATGTTTGCTTGTATGTAATCATAAAAAACACATTTCTTACAGTAGAATTACTAATGGGCATTTGTAACAATGACTAGACAATCTTTGTTCTTCTTTTAAGTGAGGATTCCAATGCTTCTTGCTATCATGCCTTTCCCAGTCATGCGCTCCATGATGTCAAAAGTGGTCTCAAAGTCTGAGCAAGGTAAACCTGAACTCTTTAAAACTGCTGTTCCATACCTAAAAGCTCTTACTCAATCAAGTGTCTGTTTCATGGGTGTTTTCTCCCCATGTATTGAGTTGTTTACAATCTCTTAGAGAGTTCACCTCATGTAAATTCCAGGGCTGCCTCATATCGTGCATTAAACATATTTTTTTCCTTTTTAACCTTATATCTTTTGTAAAATTGTTTCTAGCACAAATTGCTTGGTATTAAATTTGTTATTAAATAATGGTAGTATAGTTGACTCCAAAAATAAGAAATAATTGTACATTTTTACACATAAATAAAACTTACACATCAATAAAAAAACCTGGTTGTATGATAATGGTGTCATGATGGTTATAATTTATATTTGCACTTATTATTTTTCAGGTGCCCTCTTTGCCTGCATTGCTTCAATTGATAATTTAATTACTACAATGGCGAGTGCTGTGTTTAACAGCATTTATGGTGCCACAGTGGACTGGTTTTCTGGGTTTACCTTTCTGCTGTCTGGTGGACTTTGCCTTGTTCCCATAGGTCTCCTGGGGTAAGATGGCTTGTACATTTCATATATAATGGTGTTTACAAAGTTTGTAAACCATTTAGAATTTATTCTGTATTTCTGCATGAAACTTATTTAGATCTTTAAACAGATTATAAATGTTGACAAAAACAACCACATCAAAATATGAGACCTAATCATCCAATATTATATATTAGTAAGTGGCAAAAGTATGTAAACATTTGGAATTAGCAGATAATTAGAAGATTAACTTGGTCAGGTGTTTTTAATAATTAAAAAATGATTTTCATTCATTCATTATCTCCCGCTTTATCCTCTATTAGGGTCGCGGTGGGGTTCCCCATGCCCATCCAGGGGAGAACATCTCGGGCGCTGGGCAGATACACCCAGGACAGGGCGCCAATCCATCGCTGGGCACACACTCACTCACACCGACACACTCTATATGGGGCAATTTTGAGAATTCAATTGACTTGATCCATGTTTTTGGACTGTGGGAGGAAACCGGAGAACCCGGAGGAAACCCACACAGACACGGGGAGAACATGGAAACTCCACCCAGATGGGCATTCGAACCGGGAATCCCTAGCGCTGAGAGGCGAACGTGTTAACCACTAAGCCACCGTGCCGCCTAAAAAATGATAATTACAAAAATATAAGCACTTCTTTAAAATATAGAAATCTATGACCGACCGGGGTGTGCAGAATCAGATAACGATCAGGTTTGACAATTCTAGAGTGTAACTGGTTTGTGGCTGACTTGTGATGTTCTCATTTGTAAGTCGCTTTGGATAAAAGTGTCTGCTAGATGACCAAATATAAGTGTAAATGACTGATATTTACTAAAATATATAAAGTGTATCATAACACAAACTTAGTAGAGTGGTGAACACTTTAGAAGAGTTGTTGATGCCATTTAGAATGGATGTTACAAAAACATCTCTAAAGTGTTTGCCAGTCTACAGTAAAAATGTTTTTTTTACTTTTTCAATAGCGTTCAACAAATATGCATCAGGTTGCAGTCATTGATAGAACAATGAATTATAATTCATAATAAATGTAATAAGTATGGGCTATGTGTACATTTGTTTAGCTGTGGAATAAAGACTAAACTCTTTAATAATAGTTTTATAAACTTTTCAAACCTGACAGACCTAAAGAAAATTTTCCTTGTGGCACGATACACATTCATAACAACATAAGTTAAATAAAAAACACTGTGATTGACACCTGTTTTTTAAATAAAGAAGAGTGCCCACTTAATCATTTTAATACCGTATTTTCCGGACCATAAGACGCACCGTATTATAAGGCTGAATTACGTGGTCTATTTCTGTATTTGACCCACGTATAAGGCGCACCGTACTATCTCAATTACGCAGTCTCAATTACGGACTCTATTTCTGTACGGTAATTATTCTGTACGGCACCGCATTATAAGGCACTTGCTAAAACATACGATCTACAAGAAAAGTAAAGGATGCAAAACGGTGATTTATAATTGAAGTTTATTCTACTACTTGACAAAACACATTATTTTTAATCACTGTTCTCCCACAAATCCATCAAAGTCCTCATATTCTGTGTCTGAATTAAAAGCTGCGCAATTTCACTATCGAACACGGGTTCCCCTCAACGGGTTCCCCCTCATCAATCGTCGCCAGGCGGCTGTTCAGCAATGATGCCGGCTTTCGCGAAAGCTCGGACAACAGCTACGGCAGAAACCTTAGCCCAGGCATCCACAATCCATTCACAGACGGTGGCGTAACTCGCCCGCCGCTGCCTCCGAGTTTTAGTAAACGTGTGTTTATCTATCATCCATCGCTCCCACGCCACCCACAACTTTACTTTAAACGCCCTGTTTACGGTAATTATTATAATATATAATATATAATAAATAAAAATTCATTCATTATCTTCCGCTTTATCCTATATTAGAGTCGCGGGGGGGTTCCCCATGCCCATCCAGGGGAGAACGTTTCGGGCGCTGGGCAGATACACCCAGGACAGGGTGCCAATCCATCGCTGGGCACACACTCACTCACACAGGCACACTCTATATGGGGCAATTTGGAGAACTCAATTGACTTGATCCATGTTTTTGGACTGTGGGAGGAAACCGGAGAACCCGGAGGAAACCCACGCAGACACGGGGAGAACATGGAAAACTCCACCCAGATGGGGAATCCCTAGCGCTGAGAGGTGACCGTGCTAACCTCTAAGCCACCGTGCCGCCATAATAAATAAACAGCTGAATCTAATTTCACCTTTCACCATTTTCTTTAAATCATAAATCCAATTATGAGTATGTGATCTTGAATTATTTTCTTAATACATAAATTACCTGAATAAATATTTTCCTCATTTGTTATTTTTGCCTTAAGTTTAGGTTATATTTATGAAAATTTAGATAGATAATATATTCACTACAGAAAGTTTCAAGTTCAAGTAATTTATTTATATTGTAGCGCGGGACTCGCCATGTTGGCGTGCACGTCACAGCTTGGCACGTTGCCCTGGCACACGTCATGGCTTGGCAGATTGCCCGGCCAATGGGAAGTTGCCCCGTGGGTTTCACAGGATGTACCGCGGGGCGCGCGTGCACGTTGCGGTTTGGCAGGATGCCCTGTCAATGGGAAGTTGCCCCGTGGATGTTCCGGGATGCGCCCCGGGAAAATACATGTATATAAGGGAAGGGGTTCGCGTGTCTAGGTGGTTGAAGTGTTGGAGTTCACTTTAATCACTTTAATAAACCCAGTTTGGTTACGATAGCATCTCCACTCCACGGCAGTTCTTCGTCAACGCAACTATATAGCGCTTTTTACAACAGTTCATTGTCACAAAGCAGCTTTACAGAATGAAAAGCCTTTAAACCCCCAAAGAGCAAGCCGAAGTGGCAGTGGCAAGAAAAAACTCCCTGTTATGTTGTTATTTAAGGAAGAAACCTTGGGAGGACCAAGACTCAGTGGGGGACTCATCCTCCTTGAGCGGCCGGGCATCCTCCTTGTACGGATTATGTCGAGATCAGGCGACTATATTTAACAAATGGAAAAACTCTAACTGGAAAACTATATGTAGGTCCATTAAGGGGTCCTGCAAGACCGCCCAATTAATATTCAGGTTACATCCAGTATTTGTCGTAGCCACAGTGCTTCGGCAGAGCCATGGGTGAAGATCTGACTACACCTCCAGGAAACCGGCCACACCTCAAAAGAAACAGAGCTAATAATAAAGCACAACATTTAAGTAATAAATGATTGACACAGTGCAGCATGTGACTCTGGAATCACTGACTAGAACTAAAAGAGGCAGATACTGCAGACTCTACATAGTTGAGATGGCTCCCTGGAACAGCATTATTACAATGCCACAGCCCCCATTAATGATGAGGTGGGTGAAGAGGTGAAACGCCAGCACACACTGATCGCAGATTACCAATCCAACACAGCCAAGCCTGAGATCTACACCTTTATCTACAGGGAGTTAATTATACGAAACTTAACTGGTAGCCAATGTATGTTTGATAACACAGGACTGTTATGATCAAACTTTCAGATTTTTTTATGGCACAGTGAATATTTATGTGCTGACCTGCACTAAGACAGCAGCAAGAGCTAGCCTGTTGTTAGTTTTTAATGAAATGAGCAACGGGAATGATTTTTTTTTTCTTGTGCTAGCTACCAAATTTTTGTTTTTAAGGGAATGCAATCATCTGTAAAAGCAACATGACCGGAAGCTTGCTGGCTGCAGTTAAAAGGGATAATACACAATGCTCATGTGGATCACTAGACTCATTCAAATGCTTCAGGCTTAGTATTGCTTATATATGATTCTATACAGTTTACTTGCTGTATTTCTTTCTTACTTTCTGAAAATTCTTCAGAAAACATCTACATTGTTAAATGGATCTACTTTATGTACATCTGCTGCACATTATTAACTTGTTTGCTGCTTGTTTTTTGTCACTTTAATTAAAAATTTGATCAATATGCCTATTTTAGTTTTACTAAAATTGTTTTTATACTAAATGTGTACTAAATATACTAAAGGTTTACTTTATATTAGAAATAAAATATATTTCAATAATTTTTTTCCATGTATTACTTGACATGCATTATGGCCTTTTGTAAAAAGTATTTAAACCTATAATTTCAGTAATGTACATTATTTATTTAAAAACATTAACAATGCTAAATATTTTTGTACTGAACCACTATGTACTTCAGTTTAATTACATTTGTATAAAAAATACTGATATGATCAAATCTTCTGGTTTTAGTTAAAACTCTAGCTGCAGAATTTTGCACAGGCGTAATTTATGTAATGATTTATTAGAACATCCTGTCAGAAGTGAATTACAATAATCTAACCTTGAGGTAATACAAGCAATTACAATTAATACAATTAATAGTTTTTCTGCATGTTGGAGGGAGGTATGAAGGTGAAAAAAATACAATTCTAGTAATATTGCTAATGTGCTTTGTAAAGGAGAGATCTGAATCAATAATGACACTGAGATTATTTACAGATGAACTGGGTCTAATTAAGGAGTTATCAAGGTTTAACATAGTGTTAGAAGCTTTGTTAATTTTGTCCTTGGGTCCAACTATTAGAAACTCAGTTTAATCAGAATTTAGCAGTAGAAAGTTTTTTGACATCCATATTTTAATATCTTTGATGCAGTCCTCGAGCTTACTGACTGAACGATCATCATTAGCTGAAACGTATAACTGTGTATCATCTGCATAAGAGTGGAAACTGATACCATGTTTAAACTTTTAAGTCAACTGTACATAACCAGTTAAACGTATATCACAACAATAGTTCCAAAAATCTTCTCAATATGCAATGACCTGGCATAACATTCTTACTACCGGTGAATAACACTGACTGAGTGGGATCAAATGAGGACTGGAGGGAGACAAGATTTATCAAGCACAGAAACAATCAAATTTAAGACACAGGTGCTGGTTATTGTCTCTGCCATCATGCCACATTCTATATATATATATATATATATATATATATATATATATATATATATATATTTATTTTTATTTTTTTTTGGTAATTATTTCATTTATTCTTTGTTTTAGATTGCTTCAGTTCCTGCAGCTAGATAAAGGCAATGAAACTGAGAGTCTTCTAGTTCAAGATGAAACTTCTGATACAGACAACACACCTGTTGAATAAAAGCAGAAGATTGCTTTCCTTATGCCCATAGCTATGTGCCTCTGAATGCCACCTGGACTTAACTGGCACTGTTCTAAACCACCTCATGTTTTTTTGCACCTTCTGACAAACTTGTTACAGTAAGTCTGCTGTGTAAATTAGGCATAGTCAAAGAAATACTAAACTAAAGAGAAAAATATAGTACAGAAGGGTAATTGCATAGTATAATGTTACATTTTACATTTCAATGGAAATTTAGCTATTGCACAATGCAAACCATGTTTGCAGGACAGTCAAATGAGTAATATTTAATATTAAAATATTTCTTGAACAATGTCTATTTAATTTTTGAGTATATCATGCAATATATATTGTAATAACATCAGCAAAATCTGATTTTGAGTCTTTTTTATGGCACAGTGAATATTTATGTGCTGACCTGCACTAAGACAGCAGCAAGAGCTAGCCTGTTGTTAGTTTTTAATGAAATGAGCAACGGGAATTTTTTTTTTCTTGTGCTAGCTACCAAATTTTTGTTTTTAAGGGAATGCAATCATCTGTAAAAGCAACATGACCAGAAGCTTGCTGGCTGCAGTTAAAAGGGATAATACACAATGCTCATGTGGATCACTAGACTCTATCATTCAACTGCTTCAGGCTTAGTATTGCTTATATATGATTCTATACAGTTTACTTGCTGTATTTCTTTCTTACTTTCTGAAAATTCTTCAGAGAACATCTACATTGTTAAATGGATCTACTTTATGTACATCTGCTGCACATTATTAACTTGTTTGCTGCTTGTTTTTTGTCACTTTAATTAAAATTTAGGTCAATATGCCTATTTTAGTTTTACTAAAATTGTTTTTATACTAAATGTGTACTAAATATACTAAAGGTTGACTTTATATTAGAAATAAAATATATTTCAATATTTGTTTTCCATGTATTACATGACATGCATTATGGCCTTTTGTAAAAAGTATTTAAACCTATAATTTCAGTAATGTACATTATTTATTTAAAAACATTAACAATGCTAAATATTTTTGTAGTGAACCACTATGTATTTTAGTCCTAATTACATTTGTATAAAAAATACTGTATAAATTTTTATACTCTACAGTCAAAGGATAAAATTAGATTGGAACACATATTTACTAAAAGATTAGATTAGATTAGATTAATCTTTTTTGTCATTGTACAGAGTACAGGTAGCATGCCAATGAAATACAGTTAATACAGCATTTAACCAAAAGTGCAAAATACAGTGTTACTACTACTATATACAATTAATAAAATGCAGTGATAAATATGGGAATTATTAATTATAAAGAAAATGAGCATTATATACAGAAGAATTTTATTACATTTATATTTGTTGGTATGCACACTATGTACTTGAATGAGAAAATATGCAGATGTATTAGGACAGGTAATATACACTGTTCAAAGAAATAAAGGGAATACTTAAACAACACAATATAACTCCAAGTACATCAAACTTCTGTGAAATCAAACTGTCCATTTAGGAAGCAACACTGATTGACAATCAATTTCACATGATGTTGTGCAAATGGAATAGACAACAGGTGGAAATTATTGGCAATTAGCAAGACACAGTCAATAAAGCAGTGGTTCTGCAGGTGGACCACAGATCACTTCTCAGTACCAGTGCTTTCTGGCTGATGTTTTGGTCACTTTTGAATGTTGGTGGTGCTTTCACACCTGTGGTAGCATGAGACGGACTCTATAATCCACACAAGTGGCTCAAGGTAGTGCAGCTCATCCAGGATGGCACATCAATGCGAGCTGTGGCAAGAAGGTTTGCTGTGTCTGTCAGCGTAGTGTCCAGAGGCTGGAGGCGCTAACAGGAGACAGGCCAGTACACCAGGAGATGTGGAGGAGGCCGTAACAACCCAGCAGCAGGACCGCTACCTCCACCTTTTTGCAAAGAGGAACAGGAGGAGCATTGCCAGAGCCCTGCAAAATGACCTCCAGCAGGCCACAAATGTGCATGTGTCTGCACAAATGGTTAGAAACTGACTCCATGAGGATGGTATGAGGGCCCGGACTGGTTAAACACAAGTCGGGCTGCAGAGTTTTGAATTAGTTGAAGAGGTCTGGTTGTGGAAGCTGGGATACCGGCAAGTAGCGCATTACAATAATCAAACTGGGATAGGACTAGGGCTTGAACTAGCAGTTGGGTAGCATGTTCAGTCAAGAAAGGTCTGATCTTCCTTATATTGTAAAAAAAAATCATCTTATAATGACTTCAGATCCCACAATACACTTCCTCAAGGACATTCCAATGCCACACCCCTTCCTTGTTCAGGTTCACCGGAGTGGTAATCAACTACACTTGTACAGCTGTCTAAATATACTTCCAGTTCCCAATCTTAAGTATTACTTCTCTTTTTGATTTGCCCTCTTGGATTTGTCTCTATTAAAATTTGATTCTGCATTCAGACCATTATCAATTAAATTTGCATGATGGCTTAATGGTTAGCACGTTCACCTCTCAGCGCTAGGGATTCATGGGTCCATGTTTCCATGTTCTCGCCATGTCCGCGTGGGTTTCCTCCGGGTTCTCTGGTTTCCTCCCACAGTCCAAAAACATGGATCAAGGTCAATTGAATTCTCCAAATTGCCCCATATAGTGTGTGTGAGTGAGTGTGTGCCCAGCGATACCCCCCTCCCCCCGCGACCCTAATAGAGGATAAAGTGGAAGATAATGGATGGGTGGTAATTTTTTTTTTCATAATAAAACAAGTGATATTTATTTAAGAAAGATAAAAGACAAAGTGAAAGAAAATGAGCGAGCATAAGGAAAATCCCACCCTCTGCCTAGTTATCAGAGAGCTTCACTATTTATATTATGTATTATACACAGTAAAACCATATTTTCCTTCACAATCCCCCCCTTTGATTCATTTTAATCATTTAATAGTTATACCTAAATGAGCTATCAAACAATTTTATTTGCCACAGCTAATTAATAATAATTCACTAACTTCCCCCAATTCAACACTATTGAAACACAGCATCCAATACAAATATCACAATTCTCTGCCTTTTTTTTCAAACAGCAATAACTTTTCACTACCCCCACTTACTCATGACCTCATCAAAGACAAACACACACACACACACACACAGTTTTATTCAGAAATAAGAACAGGGCACTCCTTGTAAGGAGTGTGTCTATTTTTCAACCTTAAATTACCTATTAATTTTAGAACCAAAAACGAATACTCATATTTCTTATAGACAAATGTATTATGTTATTTATTTATTTAACCTTTAACCCTATGTTAATTATTTTAAACCTAATCTATGACATAATCTGTGCATAATGACATGATCTGTGCAACATATGACCTTACTGCTGGCAACAGTTAAGTTTCAGCCAGGCTAGGTTCTGGAACAGTTGCTCACAGACAGAAAGACTGATGGAGTGGTGACCTGCACAGCTCTCTTGATCCTGATAAACTGACAATATTTAATTCCAAGCGTCGACATCTCCCTGGAAGATGTCTTTGGGAGAGTCTGGGATCAAACAGACTCTCACCCGTCTTTGGTGAGCATGCCCTCACTTTTCGCTAGACATTCTCACAGCCTCCATCACGTCTTTTCAGAACATGTTAATTGATTCCAAAACCTGACGTGTACCATTATTGAACTCTGTAAATGCTTTATGGAAATAATAAACCTTTTGTCTTTCACTAAACATTTTTTTACTTAACTTAAAATTGTATCATGTTATTTTACCCTGGCTTACTACTACCATAACTTTGATTTATGTATTTAATAATTTACTTATTTTTACACAGTTCAGCATGCCCGAGAATATCCTATCCAATCGTGGGCTCCAATTCATGTCCACCATGTAGAGCGCATTCTTAGAAAAACTGTGGACCTTCGTGAGCCTCACTTCAGGGAAATACTGGGGGAGTAATGGATTATGTAAATGCTTGCATCAAGAAATGTTTGTGTGCAATAATCCCTCAGACTGGGTGCGTTACTTGCTGTGGGTCACGATTGCACAACATTCTCTTCGACACTCGACAGTGTGTGCTGGGTTATTAACCCCCATGGGATCCGGAGCCCACCGACGTTCCCGCTGTTGACAGCTGGTTTTGCCAAGCAAGGCAGTGCAGCTTCAAGCTGCGTCGCATAAATTGAGCCAAATTAATAATTGGATTTAAAGGGCACTTCTACCACAAAATACTCAACTTCAACAATACATTTTAACATGCCAATTTAAAATTGTAATAAAACAATTCTACCAAAAGAAATTGCAGGAATTTATGCAAAATCCACTTACAGTATATTGATAGTGGGATAAATGTATTTGCATCGGTAGTAAAAACTGTGTAATTATGAAATATTGCTTAATTGAACAAATAAGATGGCAAGATGATGTTTCATAAAAAACAGAAGTCTGCGGTTTTGTTTCAAAAGAATTTAATGCGTTCAACTGAATAGGCAGTGTAAAATATCAAACAATAAAAATATGGGACCCCCCGAGAACTCTGCCCGAAATTCTCTTCTTCATCCATATAAGTCCTAAGGAGGGCGTGACATGCTTCTTCTGTGTGTGCACGCCTCTCCAGACAACAGTTGTTTTGCTCACGAGAACATCCACCAGAACATCTCTAACTTCTCCCCCATGTGGTCCTGATGTCGACCCCCTTCAGGGGTATGAATTTATGATATGTTCTTGTGGACTATCATATTATTCAAATCTCTCCGCTCAACCTGCAACCAGACGTTCATACTCTTTCCTATGCTCATCCATCAAATAGTCATTTTATCTGTTCCCTTAACTACTCATCATGAGTTTTACTTTACTTTATAACTTTTTACTTAATTACTTTAAAGTATTAAAAAATGTACACTACCTTTAAAAAATATAAATGATTTTTTTTTATTTGCACATAAGGACACATCAAAAGTTGAGAAATCAGGGGTTAATATTAGCCTCAGCAAAATTGGGATTCATTATTGTTTTATAAAGCTTACTTACCAAAATGTAAAATGTAGAACTTAATCTATCAAATGTTTTTTTTTAATTAAAAAAAAAAAAAATCACTGTACTTTTGTAATGTACTTATTGTTACTTCTTTTTGGCCACCAAGTGTCAGTCTAGACAGTTTAGCGAAATTAATAGTTGGATTTAAAGGGCACTCCTACCACAAAATATTCAACTCCATTTAAACATTTTAGCAGGCCAATATAAAAGTGTAATAAAACTTTCTATATATATACCAATAGAAATGACTGGAATTTACACAAAATCCACTTATATTTATAGCAGTATAAATTTGTTTGCATATCGGTAGTAAAAAAACGATGACTGTGTAATTATGAAAGTTATTTATTTAATAAATAAGATGGCAAGATGATATTTACTAGCTTTAGCAAATATAAATGCATTTATTATCTGCACATAAGGACACATCAAAAGTTGAGAAATCAGGGGTTAATATTAGCCTCAGTCAGATTTGGATTTATTATTGTTAGATAAAGCTTACTTGCCAAAATGTAAAATGTAGAACTTAATCTATCAAATGTTTTTTTTTTTTTTTTATTAATTTATTTATTTTTATACTGTACTTCTGTAATGTACTTGATGTACTTCTTTTTGTCCCTCTTTTTGGTCAGTCAAGATCTGTGTTTAGCCAATTGAATAATTTAAAGGGCACTCCAACCACAAAATACTGAACTCCATTTATACAACAGGCCAATATAAAAGTGCAATAAAACACTTCTTCCAAAAGAAATTACTGGATTTTATGCAAGATTCACTAATATTGATAGCGGTACTAAAAAACTTATGTAATCATGAAAAAGTGCTTAATCGAACCAAAAAGGTGGTAAGATTATATTGACTAGATTTAAAAACTAAGAATTATTTTTTTTTAATCTGCACATAAGGACACATTACAAGTCATATTATAAATTGCAGTTTTTCAAGTAAGCAATCCTTTCAAGCCTTACATCAACAATAATTAGCTATGAGTTCCTCAAAAGTGCTATTTTGCAATCTGATACAAAAAACAAGTGAAGACTATAATAAAACCATGTTTTTTTGTTTTTTTTTAGAGAGGAAGTCTTTTTAGACCATAAAGACCCTTTTTGATGAAACAGAATTTTATTTATATATGAAAGATAGAGAGATGGCAACAGGCTGGAAGTGTCATGTTTAGATTAGATTACATTATATGTGTATCTTGTATGTCTGCCTGTATGTCTGTAATAATAAACTAATTTATTATAGTGTCAACTAAATCATGATTTGGGTCAACAAATCCAACTCTGATCCTCATTGTGTCCTGCCATTTAACATGGGTGCTGAAACCCTGCGAAAACAAAGAAGTCATGTGGTCCAACATAGACACCAGCCAATACATCAAATGTTGCAGAACATGTTGCAGGTGGAAGTTGCCAGTTCTCCACACAAGGATGTTGACAGAGTTGATGTAGTCATATGGCATGCCCTGGCATCTTCCAAAAACTAAGCTGATTGGAAGTCAGCATGTTATTTTGGGATGTCGCCACACAATCAACCCCCATCAATACTCAGCAATGGTATGTGGCAAGTGGGGAATATGCTAGGTTTAGCTAATCCCAGTTAAACACCTAATTAAAGGTCAACAGGGTGAGAAACATTAGGGAATAGGAAAAAGGATGTTTGCCCTGGTGATGCGCACCAGTATAATCTGGAGTTCATCAACATCACGAAAGGGGATAATTCCTCACCAAATGTTTGCAGAGCCAGTTGGCCAAAGACATAGCTGCATTTGGCATGTTGAGTTTGGATGGGGAATCATCTAGGGCACTGAAGGCATCCAAGCTTCATACACAGTCCTAATCAGTTGGCACTGGGACCGGTGTAGTGATGGCTAGAGGCAGTTTGTCATGGAGAGTCAGAGTCAGAGGACCTGCACCCACCTAGATCTCTCAGTCTATTTTTAGACACAGTGCTGTCAGCTGCTACTGACTTCCCGAGGGAATTCAAAAACATCATCCTGAACACTGAAAAGTGTTTCTTTAACAGGTGAGTCACAGGCTATAGCAGCAGAATTATGTGTTAAATTTAGATCTCAAAGATTCTCAAAGAATCATAAAAATACATTATTATGTCTTTACAACATTACCTTTTCACAATTTATTAGAATGATACCATAGCTACATTCAGTTTTTTTCTCTGCTAAAAAACACTAGAACAACTTCCATAGACATTGTCATTTATTTATTTTAAATAGTGTGTTTAGGTCCTCAGTTTTAATATTGACACATTTAGCTATTGCCCATTTTAATTTATATAGTTTGGATATAATTGTACCTGTACACTGAACAACAAAATTAAAACACAGCCCTTCATCCAGTGCAAAAACTAAGAACATGAAATTAGACAGACAAAAAATGAAAATAAATGCACTTGACCTATTTGAGGTGGGATTAAAAAATGTAGATTGCACATTGAATAAAAATGACATCCATGTCACCTATTTATGTATAGCAGGGCTTTGGTCTTGTATTTTACTCTAATTTATTCTGTTTGTCTTTTATTTCACTTTGTAATATCTGCCAGAGGGTATCATTTTAAACATCTGATCTTGTGAATGTGAACTGTCTTTTAAAATGCAGTCATTTTAACTTGAATCCATTTTTTTGGACTGTGGGAGGAAACCAGAGGACACTTAGAATCTCCACTAAGATAAGGATTCGAACCTTGATCCCCAGTGCTGAGAAGCGAACATGCTAACCATTAAGCCACCATGCTGCCCTACCTTTATCTTTGCTGTGAGAGAAAGCATGAGACTCAAACAGTGAGAGAAAGAGAGCTTTGACTGTAGTGTGTAGATGGCGACAGGCTAAAAGAGTTTTGTTTTTTGTGCCTTGTATATCTGCAGTTCTATATGTCTGTTGTTAGATGTTAAATAAACGGCCTCGGAGATGCAGGTTGTTCCAAACAGATTTTAATGCAAAAATCATCAATGGCGGGCAACCACTATTGATGAGAGAGCTCTGATTCTCAAAGATCCAGCTTCGGTTTATAAACCTTAGGAGGGCTGTCCTTTTCCTATGTATGTGCATAAGCAGTCCTTTGTCTTGGTGAGAACATTCTCTTAAACATCTCAAACTTCTCCACCATCTGGTCCTGCTTCCTGCCTCCTCCTAGGGCATGAACTTAAGGCCTGTTTCTGTTGACTGTCCCATTGTTCCTATTTTGCATGTTCAGTTGAACCATTAAAACACATAGATTACATACATTCAAACAGTTAGGATAAATTAATGCAATGTATGTCTTTTATGTTCTATAAATTCCAACAGTCCCCCCTTTCACACCCTAATAAGGGTGTGACCATATATACTAAAGTTTTACTAGGGACTGAGCTGAGCCGTGCCGGTAGCTGGGGCACGGCGCTGTGGAACTCCCAAGCAGCGGAGGCGCGTGACTTCGACCTCTTTATGGACTTATTTACGAACACGTTCCTCCATCTGCGCCAGGGACATTCAGCGGGGGACCTTCTCGACCTTCTGCTCGAGTTACAGCAGGGGATGCGCTCTGCGGCGGACTATGTGCTGGAGTTTCGCACGCTCGCGGCACACGCCAACTGGAACGATGCGGCGCTTCTCACTATGTTTCGTGCAGGGTTGTGAGCCGAAATCAAGGCCGAATTGGTGTGTCGGGACGTAGACATGTCACTGGCCGACTTGATCGACGCAGCCATTCAATACGATCAACTGCTTAGAGCATGCAGGAGAAAACGCAACTGCGCTTCGATGTCTCTTCCGCCTTCCTCGTCACCGACAATGGAGGTCCCCATGCAGGTAGAGGCGATTCGACTGTCCTCGAGCGAGCGCACTCGGCGCCGACGTGCGGGGCTATGTTTGTACTGCGGAAGGGGCGATCACCTGTTGGCCGCCTGCCCCACCTGTCCGGAGAACTGCGGGGGGGGGGGGGCTAGAAGCCCCAGAGGGAGCAAGACCCCGACCTTGGATCCTCTCTCGGTTAGCACCGTAGTTATGACCAAGAGTAAGCCATGTGTTTTATCTGTAACGTTATCTGTTGCGGGTGTGTGTCAACAAACTATGGCACTGATTGACTCGGGCTCAGAGGGAAATTTCTTAGACTGTCAAGCGGCACGTCGATGGGGCGTGCCCACCGCCGAACTTCAAGCTAAGGTCCGCGTCTGTTCCGCTGACGGACATCCCCTTCATCCGGGTTGTATCACCCTTGCCACAAAACCGTTAATTATGCATTCGAGTGCCACCCATGTGGAGGAATTAACGTTTTTCCTCATTTCTTCCTCTGCATATCCTGTCATTCTAGGGTTTCCTTGGCTGCTGCGGCACGACCCTGTCATCTCGTGGTCCGACCAGGATATCATTCGTTGGTCACCATTTTGCAAGGCGCACTGCATCAGGTACCCTAGACTGCAACTTCAAAGCCCTCCAGTGACTGTCACCCCTCTGCCTGAGGGGGTCCCATGTGAGTACCAGGATCTAGCCCAGGTATTCAGTTCAGCCTCACATACGCCTTTACCACCTCATCGAGAGTACGACTGCGTGACCGACTTACTAGTGGACGCCAAGCTCCCCAGGGTCACCCCGTATCCGCTTTCAGTAGCAGAAACTAAGGTTATGCGGGAGTATATAGAGGACGCGCTCATCAGGGGTATTATTCGACCCTCTAAATCACCAGTGGCGTCGGGTTTCTTTTTTGTCCCTAAGAAGGACTCTAACCTCCGACCGTGCATCGACTACCGCGCCCTCAACGCAGTTACCCGCAAGCGCACATACCCTCTCCCTTTAGTCCCATCGGTGCTAGAACGGCTCAAGAAGGCACTGCTGTTTACTAAACTTGACCTCAGGTGTGCGTACAATCTTATACACATTAAGAAAGGGGACGAGTGGAAAACAGCGTTTGTTACCACTATGGGGCACTATGAATACCTAGTTATGCCATTTGGGCTTGCTAATGCCCCTGTGGTATTCCAATCCTTCATCAATGATGTGCTGTGAGATTTTCTCGACCGCTTCGTGATTGTCTACATTGATGACATACTAATTTACTCGCCCAGCCTCCAGTCCCACATCACCCATGTTCACACCATACTGCAACGTCTCTTGCAGCATCACCTTTACGTCAAGGCCGAGAAGTGTCAGTTCCACCAACCCTCGATAGGCTTCCTTGGCTACCTTTTGTCAGCCCAGGGAATTCAAATGGACCCTGGCAAGGTAAGCGCCATTCTCAAATGGCCTCAGCCCACCTCTATTCGGGAGTTGTAGCGATTTTTGGTTTTCGCAAAGTTCTACCGAAGGTTCATTAAGGCCTTCAGCACCATCGCACTACCCCTTTCCAATTTGCTTAAGGGCAAGCCCCGTGTGCTTAGCTGGTCCTCGGAGGCCCAACAAGCTTTCACATGTCTCAAGCAAAAGTTCGCGTCTGCCCCGCTTCTTATTCATCCCGACCCTACCCAGCAATTTGTCGTCGAAGTGGATGCGTCAGCCACCGGGGTTGGTGCCGTGCTGTCCCAGTGGCCCGGAGGCACTGCTCTCCATCCCATTGCATTTTTGTCCAGTAAACTTTCGGCAGCCGAGCGTAATTATAGCATTGGGGATCGTGAGTTCCTTGCCATCAAGATCGCCCTCGAGGAGTGGCGACACTGGCTGATGGGGGCATCGCAGCCCTTTTTGGTCCTTACAGACCACAAAAATTTAGAATACCTCAGGGGGGCCAAGCGCTTAAATGCTACGCAGTCGCGGTGGGCCCTATTTTTCAATAATTTCGATTTTACCATCGCGTATCGTTCTAGTACTTGCAATGGGCGAGCCGACGCGTTGTCTCGGCTCCATGCGGACCTCGACCCGGACCCAGACTTGGGATCTCCCATACTGCCCGCTCGCTGTTTCGTGCGTTCGATTTGCTGGGAGGTAGACGCAAAGATTCGGGAAGCACTACACTGCACTGGCCGACTGTCCTGCTCACCTCACGTATGTTCCCCGGGCTTTTCGTAATCAGTTGCTAACATGGGCGCACACCTCATTGTGCTCTGGTCACCCAGGGGTGGCACGGACGTGTCTGCTACTTGGATGCAAATACTGGTGGGAATCCTTACATGCCGATGTCCAATGTTTAGTATAATAATATAGTTTAATATATTCCTGTTCGGTCTGTGCAGCGTGCAAGACTCCCAAAAGCCTCCCGGCTGGTAAGCTCTTACCGTTACCCATTCCTCAGTGCCCGTGGTCACACATTGCACTAGACTTTGTGTGCGACCTGCCCGAGTCAGCAGGATACACCACCATCGTGTCTATTGTAGATCATTTCTCTCGGGCGGTCAGATTTTTACCACTACCCGCGTTGATGTCTGCCTTCCAGATGGTGGAATTGCTCTTTCCTCACGTGTTCCCTATATTTGGAATTCCTGAAGTCATCCTTTCTGACAGAGGCCCTCAATTCACCTCAGCGTTTTTTGAAAAGTTAGGAACCAGCTTTAGTCTAACCTCCGGTCATCACCCCGAAAGTAACGGTCAGTGCGAGCGCTCTAACCAAGAGCTGTGTAAGTTCCTGCGCATCTTCGCAGTCAGCAACCCAGCCGATTGGGCGTGGTTTTTACCTTGGGCAGAAATCGCACAAAACTCCCTCCGGCACTTGGCCACCGGCGTGACCCCCTACCAATGTGTTCTAGGGTTCCAACCCCCATTTGTGGTTTGGGATTCCGAGCCCTCCCTAGCGCCTGCAGTTGACGATTGGTTTACCCGCAGTGAGGAGGTATGGGGGCAAGTGCACCAACGCATCAGCCAGGTTGTGCGCCGTAACAAAGCTTTTGCTTTGTTTGACCGACATAGACAAACTGCTCCGCGTTATGCTCCAGGAAGCAAGGTCTGGGTCAGTTCTCGGGACTTTCGCTGTCGTGGAGGAGTGCGGAAGCTTCTTCCATGTTTTTTTGGGGCCCTTTCGCATCCTAAAGCAGGGTAACCCAGTGGCTTACAAGGTAGACCTGCCACGCCAAAGGCGCACCCACCCTGTGTTCCATACCTCACGGTTGAAACCATTTGTAGCAGGACCCTTGCACCAGGAGTGGACTCAGGGATCGGAGAAGCAGGGTACCTGCCAACCCTAATATCTATTCGGTGTCATCACTACTTGATTCGCGGGCCAAGGTTCAACCATTCAATACCTGGTGAATTGGGAGGGGTTCGGTCCGGAGGAGCGCAGTTGGGTGCCTGCGGCAGACATATTAGACCCCTCTCTCATTGCTCAATTCCATAGCTAGCATCCTGACAAGGTCGCGCCACGGGGTAGGGGCCATCCGCGTCGCCAAGGTAAGTCTACCCTTTCAGCCTCGCATCCTTCCCTTGTGGGGGGGGGGGGGTACTGTCAGCACTTCCTTGCTTTCCTTCTCTCTCCTGCCTGAGGGCGCTCGGCCCTCCTCCTAAGTTATTGTTATTTTCTTGTGTTATAGCACTGACATCCTCCCGCCTTAGCATCGTCCTGATCGGGAGCCCAGGCTATGTTTTCCAGGATGAGACTGAGCGCTCTGCGACACTTCAGTTTTGTTGCATTTTGGTTTCCCTTTTGAGACAGCTCTCTCAGTTTTTTTTTTTTTTTGCAGCACCGCATTGCGGCTTCATTTTGTGTTATCCTTTGTGGACTTTAATAAACTGTCGCTGGAACTTTTGCACGCCTAAACATTTGTCGAGTACTCTGTTGGTTCGCGTGCTGACACCATGGTTCCTGCCAGACCATTCCCCGTCTGTGGTCTTCGCTCCGAACTTATGATTATGTGACTTAAAAAAATAGAAAAAATGTACAGGATTTAAAGTTGAGTAATCAATCTCTTGCCTTTTTGGCTTGATGACTCAACTTACCTAGTACTTATTTTCAAGTTTAGTCAGACTAAAGTAAAAAGTTTTCGTTATACCTTTTATGAGCCAGATTAACTTTTGTGATGTTAGTCCTATGCCACAGCACAGGATCAACAAAAAAATGCATTTCATTTCAATTAGGATTAATTTATTTAATTTTCAGAAATTTTGCGCAGATTCTACCAATGGGTCTCTAATTTCCTTCAACATTCGTGAAGGCTCATGAGCGGGTGTACAATGAGTAAGATGGTGCCAAATCTCGCCTTTTTTACCTTTTAATGTTTGACCACGTATGAAGTTACCTCTAAACCTCATATGGTCCTGTCCATCTAAAATTTATCCACTTTTCTTGTGGATTTTTCTCAATCCTCACCCAGCTCTCTGACATAAGTCTCTATTCAGTCAAGTCTACGTCAGTCATTTCCCCCCCTTTTCTGGTGGCCACCTCTTCTGCTGCTTTACCTGTGAAGGGAGACTTTTGTAAAGTTTATTAGTGCAGTTATATATTCAGTTTCTTCCACTTTCCATATGTCTGAAGTTTATATCTACTGTCTTTTGTCTCTAAGAGGTCCAGGCATCCTCCTATATGAAAGAAGTTCCTATGGCATTCAATGAGTTTAATTAGATCTTGCTAATTTCCCTAAATTTGAAGACTCATGTCCTTGTGTGATTTGTAAGTTGCATTGGTTTGTATCTGCTCTCAATAGCTCACTGTTCTCATTGGCCCCTTCTCCTATTCTATCCGTGTCTGTTGAAATGCACTCATCTGTTTCTTGTACTTATATGCTCATGCTGAGTCAGTGTAATTGATTAATTACCGATTATCAAGTTCAAGTTATTTATTTATATAGCGCTTTTTACAACAGTACATTGTCACAAAGCAGCTTTACAGAATGAAAAGCCTTTAAACCCACAAAGAGCAAGCCAAACCGACAGTGGCAAGAAAAAACTCCCTTTTATGTTGTTATTTAAGGAAGAAACCTTGGGAGGACCCAGACTCAGTGGGGGACTCATCCTCCTTGAGCAGCCAGGCAGCAACAACAATGTAGGACAGCTATGTACCGATATTAAACAAATGGAAAAACTAACAACTGGAAAACTATATGTGAGTCCATTAGGGGGCGTCCTGCAGGACCGCCTTGTCAGGTTCCATCCAGTATTCGTCAGCAGAGCCATGGATGAAGATCTCCAGGAAGCCGGGGGACACCTCAAAAGAAACAGACAAGGAAGGCAGTTAGAGCTAATAATAAGGCATGGCATTTAATTAATAAGTAATTTATTGACACAGTGCAGCATGTGACTCCGGCATCACTGACTAGAGCAGCATAACTAAAAGAGGCAGATACTGCAGACTCTACATAGTTGAGATGGCGCCCCGGAACAGCATAATTTCAGCGCCACACCCCCCATTAATGATGAGGTGGGTGAAGAGGTGAAACGCCAGCATACACTGATCACAGATTACCCCCCCAACACAGCCAAGTCTTTATCTACAGGGGATTAATTAAACGCAAGACTAAATAAATGTGTTTTTAATTTATTTTTAAAGATTAATAGTGATTCAGAATCATGAACAGTAACTGGAAGGCTATTCCAAAGTTGTGGGAGAACGCTCTTCCACCAGCAGTAATTTTATTTATTCTAGGAGCTAAGAGTAGACCAGCACCTTGAGATCGGAGCTCACGTATTGGCTTGTACGATTTAATAAGCTCACTCAGATACTGTGGAGCCTGATTATGTAGAATTTTATATGTTATCAATAAAATTTTGTACTCGATACGAAACTTAACTGGTAGCCAGTGCAAGTTTGATAACACAGGACTGATATGATCAAACTTTCTGGTTTTAGTTAAAACTCTAGCTGCAGCATTTTGCACAAGTTGTAATTTATGTAATGATTTATTAGAACATCCTGTCAGAAGTGAATTACAATAATCTAACCTTGAGGTAATAAAAGCATGAATTAGTTTTTCTGCATCTTGGAGGGAGAGGATATTTCGTAGCTTCGAAATGTTACGAAGGTGAAAAAATGCAAGTAATATTGCTAATGTGCTTTGTAAAGGAGAGATCTGAATCAATAATGACACCGAGATTATTTACTGTACAGATGAACTGTGTCTAATTAAAGAGTTATCAAGGTTTAACAGGTGTTAGAAGCTTTGTTAATTTTGTCCTTGGGTCCAACTATCAGAAACTCTGTTTTATCAGAATTTAGCAGTAGGAAGTTTTTTGTCATCCATATTTTAATATCTTGGATGCCGTCCTCGAGCTTACTGACTGAACAAGCATCATTAGGGTTAGCTGAAACTTATAACTGTGTATCATCTGCATATGAGTGGAAACTGATTCCATGTTTACAAATAATTGATCCCAATGGAAGCATACATAATGCAAATAGGAGTGGACCCAGAACTGACCCTTGTGGGACACCATATTTAACTTTAGCAAGATCAGAACATTGGTTGTTAACACAGGTGAATTGATATCGATCTGTCAGGTAGGATTTAAAACACTGGAGTGCAGATCCTGTAACGGCCACAGTGTTTTCTAATCTATCAACTAAGATGTTATGGTCTATAGTGTCAAAGGCTGCACTAAGATCTAATAATACAAGAAAAGAGATTTGGTTATTATCAGAGGACATTAAAAAGTCATTAACGACTTTAATTAAGGCTGTCTCAGTGCTACGATGAGACCTAAAACCTGACTGAAAAACTTCATGAACGTTACTAGCTAGAAGATGGCAATTCAGCTGGCTGAACACTATTTTTTTCTAGGATTTTAGAGACAAAAAGAAGGTTTGATATTGGTCTATAGTTGGACAGTATTAGAGGATCTAAATTAGGTTTTGTTTATAAAAGGCTCTGTAATATTTGGTAGGAGGTCTTTAAGCAGGTTTGTAGGTATTGAGTCTAACATACAGGATGTTGTCTTTGATTGTGTAATTAATGAGACAAGCACTTTTTTTAGATATTGGGTTAAAGGTATTTAACTCTTGTACTATATTATTTTCTCTACCACTAGATTTTTCAGAAATCATTGAGGGTTGATTATTGATTATGCTACACGATGCATTAGATGATTTAAGTCTTATGTTTTCAATTTTGTCACTAAAGAAATTCATGAAATCATTGCTGCTGAACTGTGAGTGAATCTGTGAATCTGATTCAGTAGCACTTCGAGTTAATTTGGCAATGGTACTAAAGAGGAATCTTTGGTTGTTTTTGTTGTTCTCTATTACTATATAGTAATAGAGAATAATATTTAGTCTTCGCTGCATTGAGTGCATGTTTGTACCCAATCATACTGTCCTTCCATGCAACCCTAAATACCTCCATTTGTCTCCATTTACGCTCCATGGTTCTATCATTAAACCATGGAACGAGTCTTTTATCTTTAATCCTTTTTAGTTTAAGTGGAGCGACACTGTCTAAGGTTGCAGAAAACACGTGTTTAAAGTATTCCGCTGTGTTTTCAAGTTCGTCGGGTCCTGATGCTGGTTTAATGTTTAATTCGGGTAAATGTTGTAGGAATGACACAGCAGTAGAGGGAATGATTGTACGCTTCATATCATATTGCGGTTTAATGATTGGATGAATATCAATTTCTAAATCGTAGGTTATCAAATAGTGATCGGAGTTGACCTCACTTAGTGGGACAGTAGTTAAATTATTAATGTTAATACCATGTGATAAAACTAAGTCTAATGTATGTTTACAGCGATGTGTTTTACCAACTACACTTTGAGTAATGCCCATGGAATCTAGGATGGAGTCAAAGGCTAATTTAAATGAGTCTAGTGGGCTTTCAAAGTGAACACTGAAGTCACCGACTATTAAGGCCTTGTCTGATGAGATTACTATGTTAGAGAGAAATTCACCAAATTCTTTAATAAACTCTGTATATGGTAATAAGTTGCATTAGATTGTATTTATTCTTCAATGCAGATGAGCTGCTTATGTTGAGTACAAGAGCTCAGAGTACTTATTATTAAGTGTTACACTTATGTTTTCTTTATAGATCGTAGCCACTCCACCTCCTCGTCCACTAAGACGTGGTTTATGAGCATAAGTATAACCAGGTGGAGAGGCATCATTTAATGCCCTAATTCATTGGCCCTAATCTAGGTCTCTGTGAGACAAAAGACATTATCCCGTACTTAATCCCATTGCTCTAATATAAAACCATAGTTTAGCTAGTTGAGTTCATTTTAAAGTTCACTACATAGGTAATATGACATGACTAATTCAAAAAATGACATCTTTGTGATAAAAAATTTCGCTTAAACATATTTCTGACCTCCCCTTTTTAAAGACAATACAGCGTTTTCAACGCCATTTGTTTCAAAAACATCCAGTTAGTATGTGTTCTCATAATCGGCTATTGCTAAATTCATGACCTGCCAAACTGTAATATTATGGAAAAACGATTATACAAAGTTATTATTTTAACTGGATCAAGCTGCTCTGTCAGCTCCATCCACTAGAACCTGCAAATTGACTTGTTAGGTTAAAGTTAAAATTATTTTCATGGAAATCACAAAGCATGTTAAATGTAAAATTTGATAATTTAGGCCGCCTTCAGTGTGTCAGAGACCGCAGCGCGCCGGCGCGTTCCCCTAGCCCCGCCTACTAATCAGCGTGCGTTATCCGTGCATCAGGTAAGGTTCATTGTTTCCGGGTTCTTTCTTTCCTTAATAAGGCTTTCCGTTTCGCTGGCCGGGCGCGAAGTATTGTTCGTTTACGTCATTACCGAGCGTTATCCTAGTGATATCTCCTGCATTCTTTCTCAGTGTTCTTCCGTGTTTTGGTCTCCATTGGATGAGTGCGATTTCGAGTGTGTTTAGTAGTAGCGTGTTCCTCTCTCTCTGTTTCCCGCTTCTTCCGACCTCTCGTCCTCCCTCTCTCCCTTTACCTCGTCCCTGTCCCTTCCTTCCTTTCCTTAGTTTAGGTTTCTGTGTGTGAGTGGTGTTTGAAAGGAAAGTCTGTGTCTGTCATTCTGTGTATAGAATCCCTAACTCATTCTCACTTTTATTTACTAACCACTTCCCCTGTCGGTGAATATAACACATTTAATCCATCTTTCACTAATCATTTCACTGTCTCCCGATTCTAGTTCCCCTTCGGTGTGTTACCTTTTCCATCATCCATCCTAGGTTCTCCCTGGTTGCCACCCCGTCCAGCACTTCACTTCTTCTTACTTGCTCCTGTTCTATTTAGCTCCTTTTTTCAATCTGTTTTCCATTCTCTTTGTTTATGCTATCTCCCAGTGTTTATATTTTGTGTTGGTGTTGGTTTGTGTTCTTTTTTCTCCCTTGTGCTTGTTACCAGGTTCACTGCCAGTCCTGGTACTCAAGCAACGCACGTGAATTACAATGAGTGCTCCTGTGATCCCGCTGCCGATCACCTACTCGTCCACGTGCTGCTGTATCACTGGTTTAATAAAACCTCCATTGTTTCTGCACCTACATCTCCTCTGTTCCCTCTGAACCAGACGCTAACAGAATACTTCGCCATCATGGAGACGGCGGAACAACTACTCCAACAGCTCAACGCCCAGGGTCAGGCAATTCAGACTCTCGCCCAGCAGGTCCAGAACCTCACGGTGGGGGCTGCAGCGGTTCCTACGACAGCCACAGTCAGTGCGACACCCGCACCCGTTCCTGTCACCGCACAGCCGGCCACATTGATCCCCATCCCTGAACCGCCACTGTATTCAGGGAACCCTGAGAGCTCTGAGGAGTTTCTTCTAAAATTCTCGCTATTTCTCTCCAGCAGACCGCCCATCCCAGACAGCAACGGCATAGCCCTACTCATCTCCAGGCTCACCGGTGCAGCATCTTCCTGGGCTATGGCCATCTGGCGAGCCAATGGTCCCGAGGTCTCCGACCTACAACACTTCCTCTCGGCGTTTCGCAGCATCTTCCACCACTCTCGCCATGGCGTCTCGGCCGGGGACGAGCTGCGCCAGCTCAGTCAAGGGAGTGCGTAGCGGAGTACGCCCTGAAGT
This sequence comes from Corydoras sp. C115, assembly GCA_019802505.1. NCBI lineage: Eukaryota > Metazoa > Chordata > Actinopteri > Siluriformes > Callichthyidae > Corydoras > Corydoras sp. C115. The sequence goes on from JAFMOC010000140.1 coordinate 1,676,272, forward strand.
TCCGCACGTTGGCGGCCTCTAGCGGTTGGAATGATGTCGCGCTAATCTCCCAGTTCAAAGCCGGTCTCCAACCCAAACTGCAAAGGGAACTGGTCTACCGTTCACTACATTTGAGTCTGGAGGAAATCGTCGAATTAGCGATCCAGCTGGATTTTCATGACACGCCTGTTGCCCAGCGTCCGCTGCCTAGTCAGCCTAGCCAATCCCCCACCACCTCTGACCAGGAGGCCATGGAGATGGGACGATCACGGCTCACGGTGAGACAAATGAGAGAGCGGATCCAGCGCCAGTTGTGTCTTTACTGTGGAGAGGCTGGACACAAACTTTTGGAGTGCCCTGTGAGACCGGTGAGGCAGAGTGAGATCGCCAGAGAGGAGAGGAGGTCCAAGGAGTCCCCCAAAAGCCCCAAGCCCCCTAAGGTGAGTACACTCCAATCTACCCACAAATCTAGTTCTCGCATCCCCATCATACTCACTAATAAGTGAAATGTGTGCTCGGTAGCGGCGCTGATCGATTCGGGCTCAGAGGGGGACTTCATCGACGAAAAGCTGGTACAAAAGCTCTGGGTTCCCATGGTTCCCCTCAAGACTCCCTTCAATATATCTATAAGAATATAAAGAGTCAATATAAGAGTCAATGGCAAGAATGTGGGAAACATCTCCCGTCGCACCGCTCCCATCTCCCTACGCCTAGGGATTGTCCACAGGGAGCGGCAGAGCTTTTTCGTCATGTCCGCCACCATCTCGTCCATCATCCTGGGGCAACCGTGGCTGCGAGACCACAACCCATCCCTGACATGGGACCCCTTGGATATCCTGTGTATGATGTCCTGAGGGAGTTCCTGGGGAGATGTGCTGTCGTCTACTTGGACGACATCCTTATTTACTCACTCGATCACCGTTCCCACGTTACCAACACCAGAAGAGAACGGCTTCTGGAACATGGTCTATATGTCAAGGCAGAGAAGTGTGAGTTCGACCTGAAAGAAATCGCATTCTTGGGATACATAATAAATGATCAGGGTATCCAGGTTGATCCCAGTAAAGTCAAAGCGGTACTGGAGTAGAAGACACCCAGCACCGTCAAAGAACTGCAAAGCTTCCTCGGATTTGCCAATTTCTTCCACAGATTCATCAGATCTTTCAGCCAAACTGTACTGCCCCTCACCAGTCTACTTAAGGGTAAACCCAAGAGACTGACATGGTCGGGAAGGCTGAAGCGGCGTTCGGGAGACTCAAGAGGGCATTCACCACGGCCCTGGTACTCGCCCACCCGGATTCTGAGTCCCCGTTTGTCGTAGAGGTCAACGCTTCCTCCCTGGGTGTCGGCGGCATACTCTCCCAATGACAAGGCGAGCCTCCGAGACTTCACCCCATCACGTACTTCTCACGCAAACTCACGCCAGCCAAGCAAAACTACCACGTGGGAGATCGGGAACTCCTTGCCATAAAGCTTGCATTTGAGGAATGGAGACATTGGCTTATGGGCGCTAAGTTCCCTGTTCAAGTCATCACGGATCACCGCAATCTAGAGTTCCTGAAATCCGCACGTCGCCTCAACGCCCAACAAGCCCGGTGGTCCCTATTTTTCAATCGGTTTGAGTTCACTGTGACTTACCGGCCGGGCAAGGAGAACGCTAAGGCGGACATCCTCTCCCGTAAGTTCGAGGACCTGGATAAGGCTGAACCCCCGGTCAAATCTATTCTACCTCCTAGTGTGTTCACGCAAACCATTTCCTGGGAGCTGGACAACGAGATCCAAGAGATGAACCAGAGGGAACCCCCACCCAATAGGCCTAAGATTCCCCCCAACAAGACCCACGTTCTCCTACAGTTTCGGCAGCAGCTTATCTCTTGGGTCCACACCAACACCAGCTCAGGTCATCCAGGGGCGGAACGCACTATGGACAAGATAAGGCAGAAGTACTGGTCCCCGCCATACAGGCCGATATCAACAGGGACATCGCCTCGTGCGCCACCTGTGCGGCCTCCAAGTCCCCCCGTCAACTGCCTGCAGGGAAGCTGACCCTTACGCGTTCCACACCGCCCCTGGAGCCACATAGCAGTCGATTTCATTACCGATCTCCCCATCTCCGAGGGTAACACCACCATTCTTTCAGTGGTGGACCGTTTCTCCAAGGGGGTAAAATTTGTCGCCCTGCCCGCACTGCCCTCAGCATTCCAAACTGCAGAAACCTTATTTCATGAGGTCTTTCGCCACTTCGGCCTCCCAGAGGACATTGTTTCGGACAGAGGTCCCCAATTCACCTCGGCCGTGTGGGAGGCTTTCATCAAGAAGCTGGGGGCCTCTATCAGCCTCACTTCGGGGTACCACCCGGAGAGTAACGGGCAGTGCGAGCGGGCGAACCAAGAACTGAGCAAATTCCTGCGGACTTACTGCCAAAAGCATCAACACGACTGGGCCACATTCCTCTCATGGGCCGAAATCGCCCAGAACTCGCTCAGAAGTTCCAGTACAACCCTCACTCTGTTCCAATGCGTCCTTGGGTTCCAACCTCCTTTTTCCCCCTGGGATCCCACTCTTTCCAATGCTCCAGCGGTAGATGAATGGTTCCGGAAAAGCGTGGACATATGGGAAACGGTACACCAACGGATCACAGAGAGCAATGCCCGCTCAAAACGTTTCGCCGACCGCAGAAGGAGTGAGGGCCCCAACTATCAGATTGGGGACCAAGTCTGGCTGTCCACTAAAGACTTGCACATCCCAGGCAGCAAAAAACTCAACGCCAGATTTATTGGTCCCTACCCCATCATCAAAAAGATTAACAATGTGACTTTTACCCTACAGCTTCCTCCACAACTCAGAATCTCACCATCATTCCACGTTTCCCTCCTCAAACCCTTCACTCCTGGCCCCCTTGACTCTCAGTCCCATCAGCAACTTACCCAAGAACTGCCCCATGACCGCCCCCTTTACACCATTGACGGGATACTGGACTCACGGAGGACTGACTCCGGACTAGAGTATCTTGTAGACTGGGAGGGTTACGGACCTGAAGAAAGATCTTGGACTAAGTGGACTGACATACTGGACAAGACTCTACTCGACCAATTCCACCTGACGCACCCCCAATGCCCTGCTCCCCGACCCCGAGGCAGACCACCCCGTTCCTCTTCCCAAAGAGGTAGACCGACCCATTCCTCTTCCCAGAGAGGTAGACCTCCAGCAGTTCTGTTCCCTCTGAACCAGACGCTAACACAGTGCAAGACCTGTAAAAAATAAAACCTTCATCAACCAGTTTATAAAAATTATGACAATAATCATTTGTATTATATTTATATATGGGTTGGCAAAATTTTCTTCATGCTCCTGTGGAAGAAATATAGATATCATCCATATTTTTTGTCCGTATTAGGTAATGTCAGTCAGTCCAGTCTAGTTTTTTATGAGTCAAATATTTATCTGTCATTAAACAAAAATGGTGCTCGGTCCATTTTATGCTTCATAATTAAAACAATTGAATGAACTTAAAACTATATTATTTGCAACAGCTATTCAATATCACTACCCTATCTTCCACCACTTTAGCAACCTGATCAAAAACCACACACATCTGTGTTCTCATAACAGACAGACACACACCCACAGGCACCCACACCCACAGCACACACACACACACACACACACACACAGTGTTAACCAGAGATAAGAACAGAGTGGAGACAAAGCTTGTGAGGAATGTATCTATTTTTCAACCTTAAATTACCTATTAATTTAATTCAAACAAATACTCATATGTGTTAGGGTCGAAACACCGGAGCGAGTTGGATTCGCTACCCGGAACGAACTCAGTCTGGAGCGGAGATACAACAACACAGTTTATTGATATTCCTCGCAACAGTAGTGGAGCGGCGTTAAGAAGTTAGAACGCTTGCGGGAAACACGGAGCGCTGAGCGCGCGGCGTGACGTAGTAGCGCGGTGGGATGACGTCAGCGGCCGTGTTCCAAACCGCGGGCTCCAACACACTGAAGTGAGGCAGGGCAGGTAGTAAACAGCGGCAGCACGGTCTGTACACACAGCACAAAAACAGAAACAGTACGAGGCACGGCAAATACAAAAACAGTAAATAGCGGGACAAAACGTAGCGAGGTAAGGAGCCAAAGAGGACGTGACTAGACGCTAGGACAGACAAGACCCATTGGCGACGAGAGAAGGGACGGCGTGCTTAATATAGGGGATGTGATTGACACCAGGTGAACATGATGACGCGACGTGACCCAACACACACCCACACCACGTGACAACACATAACATAGCCCCCCCCTCAACGGGTGCCCCCTGGCACCCTAAGACGGTTTGCTCGGGCACCTGCGGTGGAAGTCCTTCACGAGGGCGGGGTCCAGGATGGCAGCACGGGAGACCCAGGAGCGTTCCTCTGGTCCATAGCCCTCCCAGTCCACCAAGTACTGGATGCCTCTGCCCCGGCGACGGGAGTCCAGCAGACGACGAACGGTGTAAGCAGGTTGACCGTCGATGAGGCGAGGGGCAGGGGTGCTCCGGGGTGTGGGGTTGAGCGGGGACAGAGTGACCGGCTTGACGTGGGAAACGTGGAATGTGGGGTGGATACGCATGTGACGGGGCAGGCGGAGACGGATGGCAGCAGGGTTGATGATTTTGATGATGGGGAAGGGACCAATGAAACGGGGGGCCAGTTTCCGGGATTCCACTTTCAAGGGGATGTTGCGAGTGGACAGCCAGACCAACTGTCCTACCTTGTAGGCCGGGGCTGGGCGGCGATGGCGGTTGGCGGAGGACAAGAGGGTGGAACGGGCTTGGCGGAGTGCAATGAGCGTGTTCTTCCACACCCGGCGGCAGCGACGGATGTGCTGGCTGACGGAGGGGACGGAAATCTCCTGCTGTTCCTCCGGGAACAGTGGAGGTTGATAGCCCAGGGCGACCTCAAAAGGGGACCTGCCGGTGGCCGAGCTGCGCGCCGTGTTGATGGCGTATTCGACCCAGGGAAGATATTCACTCCAGCGTTCCGGGTGCTGGGCCGACACACAGCGTAGTGTGGTCTCCACCACCTGGTTGGTTCTCTCGGCCTGTCCATTTGACTGTGGGTGCCTTCCAGAGGTTAATGACAGGGAAGTGCCAAAGTATGTGAAAAAAGCTTTCCATACCTGGGAAACGAACTGCGGGCCTCGATCAGATACGATGTCCACCGGGATGCCGAAAATCCGGAAAACGTGTTCGAAGACCAGTCTGGCGGTAGCAAGGGCCGAAGGTAGTCCAGGAAGGGCTATGAGACGCACTGACTTAGAGAATCTGTCCACTATGGTGAGTATGACCGAGTTGCCCTTAGAATACGGCAGTCCGGTGACAAAATCGAGGGCGATGTGGGACCATGGGCGCCCAGGTATGGAAAGCGGCAGGAGAAGACCAGGCGGTGGCTGATGAGACGCCTTGTTGCGGGCACAGACGGCACAGGAGTTGATGAACTGGCGGAGGTCGGAAGACAGGGAGGGCCACCAAAAGCATCGCCTGATGATCTCTTCCGTACGGGACAGTCCCGGGTGGCATGCCCAGCGAGACTCATGGGCCCACTTGAGTACAGCGGGGCGGGCGGCGGGGGGAACAAACCTGCGGTCCGGTGGGCCTTGTCCGGGGTCCGGTTCCTTGAGGAGTTCCTGCTCCACGGTCTTCAGAACCTCCCAGGAGACACCTGCAAGAACACGGCTGGACGGCAAGATATTGTCATTGCAGGTAATGGGTTCATCTGGCGAGAAGAGCCGCGACAAGGCATCCGGCTTGGCATTACGAGAACCGGGTCGGTAAGTGATAACAAAATTAAATCTCCCAAAAAACCTTGCCTGCCGGGAGTTCAGTCTTCTCGCCGTTTGTATGTAAGCCAAGTTCTTGTGGTCCGTCCACACCACAAAAGGTTGTTCAGCCCCCTCCAGCCAGTGACGCCATTCCTCCAGAGCCAGTTTTACGGCGAGGAGTTCCCGGTTGCCAACATCATAATTCCTCTCCGTGGGGGAGAGCTTCTTGGACATGAAGGCGCATGGGTGGAGGCGGCCCTCGTCGGTGCGTTGCGAGAGCACGGCTCCAGCTCCTGTGCTGGAGGCGTCGACCTCCACGACGAACTGTTTGGCCGGGTCAGGTTGAACGAGGATGGGGGCTGAGGTGAACGATGCCTTAAGCTGGTCCATGGCTGCTTGTGCTTCCGCCGTCCAACGGAACGGAACCTTGACGGACGTGAGGGCCGTTAGGGGGGTGGTGATGGTGCTGTAGTTCCGAATGAAGCGGCGATAAAAGTTGGCGAATCCGAGGAACCGTTGCAACTCGGTCCGGGAGGTAGGGCATGGCCATTCACTGATCGCCCGTATCTTTTCCGTGTCCGGCTTGATGGCCCCGGGAGACACCACAAATCCCAGGAAAGTGACGGACTGTTGATGGAAACTACACTTTTCCGCTTTTACAAATAATCGGTTCTGTAGCAGCCGGTTAAGGACCTGACGGACGTGCTGGACATGGTCCTTTAGATTACGCGAGAATATCAGGATGTCGTCGAGATAGACGAACACGAACCGGTCGAGGAAGTCCCGGAGCACGTCGTTAGCTAGGGCTTGGAACACCGCGGGGGCGTTTTTCAGACCGAACGGAACCACGCGGTATTCATAGTGGCCACTAGGGGTGTTGAAGGCCGTCTTCCACTCGTCCCCTTTACGTATACGCACTAGGTGGTAGGCGTTACGTAAGTCAAGCTTAGTAAAGATAGTGGCTCCCTGCAGTGACTCAAACACGGAGGATGTAAGCGGCAGAGGGTATTTGTAGGGGACAGTGATGTTATTCAGTCCCCTATAGTCAATGCAGGGCCGCAGGGTGCCGTCTTTCTTAGAAACAAAGAAAAAACCGGCCCCTACAGGGGAGGTGGAAGGACGGATCAACCCCGTGGCTAGACATTCGGAAATATAACTCTCCATTGCCTCCCTCTCAGGGCGCGATAGCGGGTATAGGCGACTGGAAGGGAGAGGAGCACCGGGTAAAAGATCTAGAATTCAGAATAGAATTCAACTTTATTGTCATTGCTCAATATGAACAACGAAATACAGTTTGCATCCATCCAGAAGTGCTATTGCAGATATATAAATATATACAAGTGGTAAGTAATATATACAGATGTGAATGTACAGATTATAATATGAAATATGAAATATACAGCTATGATGTACAGACTAGTGGAATATACAGATGTGAATATACAGATGTGAATATACAGATTATAAATATGAAATATACAGCTATGATGTACAGACTAGTGGAATATACAGATGTGAATATACAGATTATAAATATGAAATATACAGCTATGATGTACAGACTAGTGGAATATACATATGTAATGTACATATTATAATATGAAATATACAGCTATGAACATATATATATGAATATGAAATATATATATATATATATATATATATATATATATATATATATATATATATATATATATATATACACTGAGTGGTACAGATAATGAAAATAACTAAATATTGTGGATGTTGTATGAGTCCATATATTATTGATGTGAGTCAATATGGTCCGGAAATCAGGAGGCAGAGTTCAGGAGTGTGACAGCTGTGGGGAAAAAGCTGTTCCGGTACCTGGTGGTCTTAGTCCTTAAGCTCCTGTAGCGCCTCCCAGAGGGCAGAAGAGAAAAGAGTCCGTTTGCAGGGTGACTGGGTTCCTTGAGTATTTTTCCAGCCCTTTTCAGACACCGCTTTGTGTAGATGTCCTCTATGGTAGGAAGTGGTGATCTGGTGATGCGCTGGGCGGCTTTCACCACCCTCTGCAACGCTTTCCGGTCTGACACAGAGCAGGACCCGTACCAAACTGTAATGCAGCTGGTCAGGATGCTCTCAATGGTGCAGCGGTAGACGTTCACCAGAATGTCTGAGGACAGATGGTTCTTCCTCAGAGTCCTCAGAAAGAACAGGCGCTGATGTGCCTTCTTGACCAAATTGGAGCAGCCGGTCGTCCAGGTGAGATCCTCAGAGATGTGTACACCTAGGAACTTGAAGCTGTTCACACGCTCCACTGCCGTCCCATTGATATGAATGGGTTGGTGCTGGTCAGCCTTCTTCCTGAAGTCCATGATGAGCTCCTTTGTTTTCTCGGCATTGAGCAGAAGGTTGTTAGTGTCGCACCACTCAGCCAGCCGATTCACCTCCTCCCTATAAGCAGTCTCATCGTTGTTTTTGATGAGTCCAATCACCGTGGTGTCATCTGCAAATTTAATAATGGTGTTGGAGCCATAGACAGGTTTGCAGTCATGGGTGAAGAGGGAGTAAAGAAAGGGACTTAACACACAGCCTTGTGGAACACCTGTGTTTATGGTGATGCTAGATGAACGATGGTTGTCCATCTGGACATATTGGGGTCGGTTGGTTAAGAAGTCCAGTAACCAATTGCACATGTGGGGACTGATGCCTAAGTCTGTGAGCTTTGTGATGAGTTTTGAGGGGATGACTGTGTTGAATGCTGAACTGAAGTCTATGAACAGCATCCTGACGAAGGTGTTTTTATTGTCCAGGTGTGAGAGGACAGAGTGCAGTGCTATGGAGATTGCATCCTCTGTACTCCTGTTCTGTCGATATGCAAATTGGTGGGGGTCCAGGTTGGGAGGGAGACAAGATTTGAGTTGTGCTAGGACCAGCCGTTCGAAGCACTTTGTAATGATGGGAGTGAGGGCTACTGGGCGGTAATCGTTCAGTATTGATGGGTTGGAGTTTTTGGGTATAGGAACAATGGAGGTTGTCTTAAAGCAGCTCGGTACCACAGCACAAGCCAAGGACAGATTGAATATGTCCGTCAGCACTCCTGCCAGCTCTTCAGAATCGCGCAATCATACGACCTGTGAGGGGGAAGTTGACGGGCCCTGTCTTTGGAGAAAACCTCCCCTAGGTCATGGTAGACCTCCGGAATGGCGGAGAGATCCACCGCAGTGTGGTGGTTCCCCTCAGGTGTATTACCAGCGGGTACGGCCGCCCGAAGGCAGGAGGAGTGGCAGTGGATCCCCCACGTGAGAACCCTAGACTGGACCCAATCTAGGTGGGGATTGTGCGTCTGTAGCCAGGGGAAACCTAGGATGACGGGGGTGTCTGGAGATCGAAAGACCGAGAAGCATAACTCCTCCCTGTGATTGCCGTCGATGAGGAGGCAGACAGGTTGGGTACGATGAGTGATGGGCGAAAGGTGTCTGCCGTCTAAGGCAACGGTGTGGAGAGGAGAGGGCAATGGAGACAAAGGTAACCCTAAACTAGAAGCGAAGTCGAAGTCCACAAGATTCTCCTCTGCCCCAGAATCTATGAGGACTACGACCTGCTGGCTGTGGTTAGGCAAAAGGAAAACCGCAGGGAGGCACAAACGACGCGATGAGGGTTTGAGGGTAGGACTCGACAGGACCCTAACTTTCACTGTCGAGTCAACCCTTTTGGCCGGACTGGGCAATGCATGACCTGGTGGCTAGTATTGCCGCAGTAGAAGCAGCGACCCTGTTCCCTACAAACGGAGCGCTCATCTGGGGACAGGGTGGCCCTCCCCAACTGCATAGGTTCAGACTCATTAGAGGTATCGGGGGGAGACGTAGTTCCCGGGGGAATCGAGAGAACCCTGGGTGCGGTAATGGAGCGGGCGGAGTCGCGGAGTGACCGCTCACGGCGCCGCTCATTAATGCGGCCGTCAAGGCGTATGGCGAGATCGATAAGTCCCTGGAGAGTTTGAGGGCGGTCACGGGTGGCTAGTTCGTCGCGGACGCGATCATTGAGAGCGTGCCTGAACACCCCGCGCAGCGAACGCTCGCACCACCCCGATTCCGCCGCAAGGATCTGGAACTCGACCACGAACTCCGCTACCGAACGCGTACCCTGACGAACCGACAGTAAGCGGCTATCCACGTCATCCGAGAAGTCAGGACGGTCAAATACCCCACGAAAACGTTCGATAAACGAGGCATACGTGGACGAGAGCGGAGACGCGCCCCCCTGTGTGGCCTCGGCCCACTTCAGCGCGCGACCGCGTAGTAGCCCAATAACAAACAAAATCTTGAACGCATCGGAGGGGAAACAGGAGGGCCGAATACCGAAATAAAGTTCACACTGGAAGAGGAACCCTCGGCATTTCTGCAAATCCCCGTCATATGGGTCGGGGTGTACCGCGGCTCCGTCGGAACGCGGGGACGAAGACGTAGGCGGGGGACCAGCAGTAGCGGCCGCGCTAGCGGAATCAGGAGCGGGGAGACGCATAGCCGGTAGCGACGAGACCAACGAACTGACCTGAAGCGATAGGTTGCTAACCAAATCAGCGAGTTGATCCTGGCGATTGAAGAGGATGTCGAGGCGTGAATCCGGGATGGTTGGTTGTCGGGCAGATGGTAATGGCGCCGACTCCGCCTCCGAGGTGAGTTGTCCCGAGGAATCCATGTTGGCCAATGGGTAATGTTAGGGTCGAAAGACCGGAGCGAGTTGGATTCGCTACCCGGAACGAACTCAGTCTGGAGCGGAGATACAACAACACAGTTTATTGATATTCCTCGCAACAGTAGTGGAGCGGCGTTAAGAAGTTAGAACGCTTGCGGGAAACACGGAGCGCTGAGCGCGCGGCGTGACGTAGTAGCGCGGTGGGATGACGTCAGCGGCCGTGTTCCAAACCGCGGGCTCCAACACACTGAAGTGAGGCAGGGCAGGTAGTAAACAGTGGCAGCACGGTCTGTACACACAGCACAAAAACAGAAACAGTACGAGGCACGGCAAATACAAAAACAGTAAATAGCGGGACGAGACGTAGCGAGGTAAGGAGCCAAAGAGGACGTGACTAGACGCTAGGACAGACAAGACCCATTGGCGACGAGAGACGGGACGGCGTGCCTAATATAGGGGATGTGATTGACACCAGGTGAACATGATGACGCGACGTGACCCAACACACACCCACACCACGTGACAACACATAACAATATGTCTTATAAACAAATGTATTATCTTATTTATCTATTTAACCTTTAACCCTATGTTAATTATTTTAAACCTAAATGACATTAATTAATTTGTGCAACATCTAACTTTACTGCTGGCAGCAGTTCAGGTTCAGTCAGGCTGGGATGCTCACGGATAGACAGACTGATGGACTGGTGACCGGACAGCTCTTTTGATCCTAAGAAACTTACCATATCAAATATCCTAGCGTCGGCATCTCCCTGATTTGGGCGAGTCTGGGATCAAACAGACCCTCACCCATCTTTGGTCAAGCATGCCCTCTCTTTTCGCTAGTAACTCTCACACAGTCTCCGTCACGTCTTTTCAGAGCATGTTGATTGATTCCAAACCCTGACCTGTTCACGTGAACATAGATGCTTTATGGAAGCAGTAAACAATTTGTTACTTAACTTACTATTCTATCTTGTTATTTTACCCTCACTTACTACTACCATAACTTTTATTTATTTTATTTAGCAATTTACTCATTTGCTTTTGGTTATGCTAGTTTATTATTCCTCAGTTTGGTTATTCTCACCTAGAATATAAGAAAAAAAAAGTTTAGATTAGAAAAGAATCGGGTTTTAGTTTTTCCACACATCTCATCATACACTCATACCTAAATCCCCCCAAACAACACAATATGCCAGACAACACAGACTAACAAACTAACATATACAGTGGTACCACACACAAATCAACACTAAGAATTACCTAACTACATTGCAATACAATTTTCTAATTATTTACTGCATAATTAGTACATAATTAATACTGCAATTTGTATAAATTTTTGGTTCAGACTCTATAATTTTTACTTTAATCATACTTATGTAACACCTCCCTAAAGGCGCCCAATAGAATTTAGGGGGCATACATCTCAAACAAATAATGATGACAATAAATCAACCTTAGTTACTTAAGCTAATATTTAACATGAATATTTACTGGTGTCTCAATAAACAATCGCGTAGACTATAACATGGAAATAACCAATCAAACCACAAATAGTTTGTGTAAATAACCCTTTTAAAAGAAATAGAAAAAAAATGTGTATCCTAGGGGTGAGCTGCAATATTCGCTGATTCGACGATTCGATTCGGAGAACCGTAGTCGACTATGAACCTCATAGTCGAATGTACCATTTTGACCACACGGGGTGCCCCTGGCTGCTGCTAAGCATTAGTTTTTACATGAAATGTCTTTGTTTTCGTTATATATATAGCCTTTTGTCAAATAAAATCATCCTAATTTCTGTTAATATTTTTTTTAAATGATGTGTGCGCTTTAACAATAGGCTACACATTAATAAAGCAAGTAAAATATATAAAAAAAAATAATCTTTTTTAAAAACCACGCTTATAGCGCCATCTTGTGGTGAAATTTTAACTGATTCGACTATCAGTCGACTATAGGGAAAATCTGACGAATCAGATTCGACTATGAAAATCCTTAGTTGAAGACACCCCTAGTGTATCCAGAATAAACAGTTCAGTTGAATAAGTCAAATTAAGCGCTTTTATCGTTGGGGCCCATTCGTTGGTGCACACAAAAAAAAAGTGGTTCGAAGAGTCAACCGAGTCAGACGAATTGATACTCACGAATCCCGACAAGAACGTGGACGAAGTGTCAAAGTGTTCCCAGCTCCAACACCACAGCGTAGATTAGCCAGGCTCAAAGCTGAATGTGTGGTCAGATCCGTGGGTCCAATGCAGCTCAACGCGCGGCGAAGTCCATTCAACAGGTGGTCTCCCCACAGCATGCACTCCACACTCACAATTCTCTCTAGTCTCAGAACGTGACGATGCGGATGAACAGCCGCACAACTATTCCGTGACCAAAAAGAGACCCGTTGACTAATGCAAAACCTGAAAGAGAAAAAAAAAACAACCAGCTCTAAATGGCTATACGTTCAATTCCGTCGAGTCCGGTCACCAACTTCACCTCCTCCTCTCACTCTCATTCTCCCCGTCGGTCCGCCCTCCTCACTGTAATGGCGGGAAAACATACTATACAGGACACCAAACCCGCAAAAGGTGATGGGAAATCGAGTTGTTTAACCCGTTATATACACAAACACAATTTACAGAACATTTTTAAGAGGGTCCTACACTTAACATACTTAACATATCACTTTCAGTCTTATGACCAAATCTATTGCTAAGCAGTTTCATAGTCTTTATCATATCAGACTATGTGTATCCATATAATTACAGAATATATATTTATATAACATTATATAACAGCAATTTAAACAAGACCGGTCACACAAATTGTACACTTGTAAATAAAGCAAAAGCAAAGCTAAAACCGTGACGGTTTTTACCATGGAATGCTCCACTGTTCACCGTCGTCACGATGCCCTAGTCAGCAGTGTCCTACGTAATATAGGCTTCGGGTGATCTGGGGCCGCCCCGTGTTGCCCCTTCCAGCAAGAGGCGCAAAGCCTAGTTCAGAGCAGCAACTGAACTAATGACTGAATTTCCTGCTATTCAGTCCCTTGGACTCCCGGAGCCAACATTTACTAACTTAAAGGACTAGGAGTGTCTCGGTTTCCCCCGTTCATGCCCTTTCTTTCCGTCTGAACCTCATCGAAACCGTGATTGTTCAGTTCCTATGTGTCCGGTTAAATTAATTAACTGGGACAATAAGCCTCGTAGACAATACAGTTCTGTTTTCAGCGCTCCCTACCCTACCAGCATAATAAAAAGATTTACCTTTGCTCGATGATCAGCTCTGTTAACATTGGGTTATCAAATACTGCATTCTCGCCAACCAGAAACAAATCACTACCCCAAACGGTAATCAAACAAAGATTACCTTTGCTCGATGATTAGCACTGTTAACGTTGGGTTATCAAATACTGCATTCTCACCAACCAGAAACAAATCACTACCCCAAACAGTAATTTAAAAACTTACCTTTGTTTGATGATGCGCACTGTTAACATTGGGTTATCGAATCACAGATTCTCGCCAACCAGCAACAAACCACAAACTTTGTTCGATGATAAACACTGTTAACGTTGGGTTATCGAATATAAATTCTCGCCAACCAGTAACAAACCACTAACTTTGTTTGATGATGAGCACTGTTAACGTTGGGTTATCGAATACCGCATTCTCGCCAACCAGCAACAAACCACTACCCCAAACAGTAGTTTAGTAATAAAAATTATTCAGTAAAAACCATTTAAGGGCTAAGTCAACTGCTGTAATACTGCAACCACGTTGTTTTAATAGAACAGGTTCCAATTTTGCAAGATTTGTTTTAACTGGTTCTTGCATACCTGAGTTTGTACAGCTGTGATAACGATGGTGTCAACTTGCAGAAATGCCATGGTGCGGTACAAACCGCCCTGCAAATCTTAGAGCCGAATCACGTCGGAGTCACCAATTTGTTAGATGTTCAATAAACGGCCTCGGAGATGCAGGTTGTTCCAAACAGATTTTAATGCAAGTTACTGAATAGACAACCAAGTGTACAGAAAAATCATCAATGGCGGGCAACCGCGAGTGATGAGAGAGCTCTGATTCTCAAAGATCCAGCTTCGGTTTATAAACCTTAGGAGGGCTGTCCTTTTCCTATGTATGTGCATAAGCAGTCCTTTGTCTTGGTGAGAACATCCTCTTAAACATCTCAAACTTCTCCACCATCTGGTCCTGCTTCCTGCCTCCTCCTAGGGTATGAACTTAAGGCCTGTTTCTGTTGACTGTCCCATTGTTCCTATTTTGCATGTTCAGTTGAACCATTAAAACACATAGATTGCATACATTCAAACAGTTAGGATAAATTAATGCAATGTATGTCTTTTATGTTCTATAAATTCCAACACTGTCTATAATAGTTAACGTTGTCAATTAAACCACGGATGGCACTATGGCTTAGTGGTCAGAATGTATGCATTTACATTTACATTTGGTCATTTAGCAGACGCTTTTATCCAAAGCGACTTACAATTTGAGCACAGGGTTAATCAAAACATCCCTGGAGCAATGAGGGTTAAGGGCCTTGCTCAAGGACCCACATTGGTAACTTCAGTGGACCTGGGATTTGAACCCCCAACCTTCAGATTGATAACCCAACGCCCTAACCACTGAGCTACCTTGCCCATGTATGCCTCTTAATGCTGGGGATCCAGCTTCAAATCCCAATCTGGGTGGTCTTTCCATGTTCTCCATGGGTTTCTCCTGTTTCCTTCCACAGTCCAAAATCATCAAGGAAATTTACTGCTCTAATGTACCTCATATAGTTTGTGTGTAGTAGAAGATTAAATGGAAATGAATGAATTAAATCATGTTTGTTTTTTCTTACAATTTGCTAATTATTTTAGACCTACACATTTAAAGTGGAATTAATTCGACCAAAAGCCTAAAGAATACATCATGACCTTAATGAAGAAAAGAGTAATATATACAGTATATTTTATGTGTGCAGATCAAATCAGTGTTAAATTGTACCACTTAGATTGCAATACTTCCCCATACTCAACTAGCTTTGTAGTTAAAAAAAAGAGTAATTCTAGCGCAGAGTGTGCAAATGAATCTAATACACAGTATGGTCAGCTTTTTTGGTTTGCACTCAATGCCTGATTCAACACTAGGGCACTGTGGGATACTGCTTTGTTCTTACTTTCTTACTCACACAGTATTTATCCCTTGGTGTGCCTTCTCTAATTTCCCATATAGGCTTCACACCCACACACATCACCCCAGGGGGTATTAATAGCAGGCGTGCTAAGAACAAACAGTGGAGCACATTATTAACATCACATCTGGGACTCATTGTGCACAGCTGTTTATGAATGCCCAAATATGTGGTGCCAGTGCCAGTTTTAATTCAAATGAGATGTTGACGTTTAGATTATAGGCCTAGATCAATGAATTGTGATGCTTTTTTAAAGTTTTAGAAGTGTGCTGGTACCATTTAACTTATAGTGTGGTGGCCCAGAGGCACACAGAAGCACATACCAACAACAAGCCCATTCCTCAACACAATTACACACCTAAAACAATACATGACATATTATGACACTGTTATTTGTATAATGTTTTCTAGCAACAATGTTATTACACCACGGCAAGTTATAAAGCTCTCTACATGACTAACATAACACATTTAGAAAACACCTACCCTGAAAATACCCTGTTATTATAAGTTTATTATGTTTTTTATTATGGTTTAATAAGCCTTTGTTGGGAGGCATGGTGGCTTATTGATTAGTATGTCTGCCTCTGAGCACTGGGGATCCAACTTCGATTCCCTATCGTCGCATCTTCAAATCTCCCTGTGTCCGTGTGGGTTTTCTCCACATTCTCCGGTTTAATTCCACAGTCCAAAAACATGAATTCAAGGTGAATTTGATATATATATATATATATATATATATATATATATATATATATATATATATATATATATATATATATTCTTAGAACCCGGCTCCTGATAACAACATGTATTTTATCTCATATATATATATATATATATATATATATATATATATATATATATATATATATATATATATATATATATATATATATATATATATGAGATAAGATACATGTTGTTATCAGGAGCCGGGTTCTAATCTGGATACTTTAAGATTGGTAAGATGTCAGAAGTTCAAGGTGCAAAAGAAAATACACAACAAAAATAATTCAGAAAACTGTTAAAAACTAGACAAACTCAAGGTTCGCCAAGACTTGAAAAGGAAGGGGAAAAGTTTATAGTTTTATATCCTAATTAGTAAGTAGCACTTAAATGTGTTTCATAAAAACTAGATAACACATAGAAAAATAGATTACATGTTTTACATGAAGTATTACATGTTTATTATAAATTTATTTATTACAAATTATACAAAATATTTTTGCAAAAAGCAATCACAGATAGAGCATCACAGCAAGACCAATCAACAGGAAGCCACGAACAATCAATAACTTCAAAACTCTAAGCTTGACTAGACCAAAGACATGAAAACTGCATACATAAAATAAAATGGAGAAAACCAGCTACTTTCACAGAAAGAACGCCAGACTCTGGAGGTAAACTGGGGGCCCCGATCTTTAAAAATAAATTAAAAACACATTTATTTAATCTTGCGTTTAATTAATGCTGTGCTGGCGTTTAGTGCTGGCGTTTCACCTCTTCACCCACCTCATCATTAATGGGGGGGTGTGGCACTGAAATGATGCTGTTCCGGGGCGCCATCTCAACTATGTAGAGTCGGCAGTATCTGCAGTTTTAACTTTTAGTTTAGTTTAACTTTTAGTTATGCTGCTCTAGTCAGTGATGCCGGAGTTACATGCTGCAATGTGTCAATTACTTATTAATTAAATGCCGTGCTTTATTATTAGCTCTAACTGCCTGCTAGCTGTTTCTTTTGAGGTGTGACCGGCTTCCTGGAGGTGTAGTCAGACCTTCATCCATGGCTCTGCCGACGAATACTGGATGGAACCTTAATATTAATTGGACTGGCGGTCCTTCAGGACCCCTTTAATGGACTCGCAATTTTTCCATTTGTTAAATTTACATTTAGTCATTTAGCAGACGCTTATATCCAAAGCGACTTACAAATGAGAACATTACAAGTCAGAAGTTATGGAGAAAACCAACTATACTGTAAATTCATCAAACCTGATCGCCACCTGATAGTGCGCCCTCCCCCCCCCTTTTTTTTTTTCTACAATAAGTATTTGTTAAAGAGATGCGTCTTCAGTAGTTTCTTAAAACTGCTTAATTATTCTGCCTTACGGACAGAGTTGGGAAGATCTTTCCACCATTTTGAAGTGGTGAACGCCACGGAGTGAGAATTAGCTCCTCGGTGAGGTGGAATCGCCAGGCAGCAATCATCACTGGAGCGAAGTGAATGAGTCTGTAGGAGCCACAAACAAGCTCTTTGTGAGAAATCCAGGTTCTGCTTCTGTCTCTCCGTCACGATCTGTCACTTGCTCTCTCAGCCCCGCCTTCTAGTTCCGCTTTCGCTCCGTCACCAGGTGAGGCTGATTAGTTTGATGGGTCGTTTATCTTATTTAAACTCTGCTTTCACACTGGACACTCTCCCGGCTCGTAATCAGGACACGTCTCTCCCGATCCCTCAGCCCCGTAGGCCCAGGGGTCGTCCCCGCTCCAGACCACGTCTTGATCCCTTCCCGTCATCCGCTCCCCCTTCTGTTCCGGGCAGAGCCACCCACAGCACCTGTTCCCTTCACGACCCTCCCCGAGTTGGTTCCGATAGGTCGTTTCCTGTTGGCCCCGGAGATGCCCCTTTGACGACCTCTTCGGGGGGGGGCTATGTGAGAAATCCAGGTTCTGCTTCTGTCTCTCCGTCACGATCTGTCACTCGCTCTCTCAGCCCCGCCTTCTAGTTCCGCTTTCGCTCCGTCACCAGGTGGGGCTGATTAGTTTGATGGGTCGTTTATCTTATTTAAACTCTGCTTTCACACTGGACGAACGCGAAGTATTGTCCCTGGTTTACCATACGTACTGAGCGATTTTTGGCTGTTATTCTATACCTGTTCTATCTGCGTATCAATAAAATCTTTTTTTTTTTTTTTTTCAATAAAATCAATAAAATCAATAAAATCTAACTGTTCTGCAGACCACCTCGTCTCCAGACCACTCTTTACACACGAGTTGTGACATTCTTAATATTCTGTTCATATTTATTTATATATTTTATTTTTCTGAGTGTGCGCCCTCTACAGGTCATGGGTGCTACCCTATAAATTGGAAAAGGAGAGGCGTGGCCGAGGGGAAAAAGGCAGAACAGCCATACCATCATTGACCTCGGTTGGGACAGGTAGCAAGCTGTGCTCTTAGCTTGGGACAAGGCCTGCAGCTATTGGAGCCCATCCGCCATGTCCTACAGCTATGAACTATATAGACTTATACATGATATTACATTATATTTTGTATCCCTGATTTCTTTTTAATAAATATACATATATTTGGAGCATCAAACTCTTCAACTTTCTTGAACCCAACTGTGAGTCTCTGATTAAATCTGTCTTTTTCTCAAGTGGTAAAGCTGAGGTTACAGGTAAAACCAAAGGAGTTTTTGCCACTACAGAGTTGGCGTGTATTTTGAAAAGATAGAGAGAAGGTAGGAGGGGGAAGATCCAGAAATGGTTCTGTAGGCCAGAGTCAGTGACTTGTACTGAATGCGAGCAGCTACAGGGAGCCATATGTTAAGCCATATGTTAAATATCTGTTCATGGCTGTCCTACACTGTTGTTGCTGCCTGGCCACTCAAGGAGGATGAGCCCCCCACTGAGTCTTGGTCCTCCAAAAGTTTCTTCCTTAAATAACAGCATAACAGGGAGTTTTTTTCTTGCCACTGTCGCTTCGGCTTGCTCTGTGTGAGTTTAAAGGCTTTTCATTCTGTAAAGCTGCTTTGTGACAATGTACTGTTGTAAAAAGCACTATATAAATAAATAACTTGAATTTGAACTTGGGCGGCACGGTGGCTTAGTGGTTAGCACGTTTGCCTCTCAGCGCTAGGGATTCCCGGTTCGAATCCCCATCTGGGTGGAGTTTCCATGTTCTCCCCGTGTCCGCGTGGGTTTCCTCCGGGTTCTCCGGTTTCCTCCCACAGTCCAAAAACATGGATCAAGTTAATTGAGTTCTCTAAATTGCCCCATATAGAGTGTGTTTGAGTGTTTGATTGTGTACCCAGCGATGGATTGGCGCCCTGTCCTGGGTGCCCAGCGCCCGAGACGTTCTCCCCTGGATGGACATGGGGAACCCCACCGCGACCCTAATAGAGGATAAAGCGGGAGATAATGAATTAATGAATGAATTTGAACTTGAACTCGATCTGAAACAATGTCCAAGGGGAGGATATGGATCCAAAACACCTGATCGATGAGGCAGGCGAACCCCGGGAAGCAGGTCAATGGCTCAATCATATGGTTGATGAGGTGGCAGGGACTTGGAACGCTCCATATCGAATACTTCCTGTAGGTGATAATATTCAGGGCAAATAGTGGTGAGGTTGATATGAGGCAAAACTGAAGCAGCAGGAGATAAGACGTGGGTGCGGGTGCCACCCAAACAAGTTTCATGGCATTGCTCACTCTACTGGATTATGGTGTTATGTCTCCAGTTGAATGTGTGAGAGTGTTGTTGTAGCCATGAAAAAGCTAGCACCACTGGAGAACGGGAAGACTGGATGATGGACAATCTGATGGATTCCATATGGTTACCCGCCGTGGCCATGCGAACCGGTAAGGTCGAGTGAGTGATGTGAGCTAGGGTCTTACCATCCAAGGAGATATGGGCTAGAATGGGGCTAGACAGGGCCTCGAAAAGAAAACCCGCTTTACGGGCGAAATACAGTTCTTTGAGATTAGTCTTGGCGCCAGGATCCACAAGGGCTGATACCTCAAGAGTGCCACCGGGTAGGTAGAAAGTCACTGCAATGGAGAGACGTGATGGTGGAGAACGTTCCGAACCCGTCAGCGTACTTACTTTGACTGACGGGTCCCCCTGTTTACCCGGAGCTTGTATTCTGCTCGTAGATGGTCCACCCCGCCGCAGTAGAGACATAGTCCTCCTCGAATACAGTGGTTGCGTTCCTCAGTGGAAAGATGGTAGCGCCTGATCTGCATTGGTTCAGCTGGAGAAGTATGAGGAGGAGAGCTAGTTGAGGTATGTCTGGAGGTCTCTGGGTTAAGGTGAGAGGCTTGATTGTTACCAGGAGTTCGCTGGCATTCACGGAGGCGATTGTCAATTCGCACAGCCAGGTCTATAAGCCCCTGCAGGTTGGTGGGGTTGTCCCGTGTCGCGAGATCGTCCCTAAGACGGTCGTTTAAAGCACGACGGAAAACCCCCTTCAGGCTTCGTTCCAGCCTGACTCGGATGCAAGCGTGTTAAAACTGTACGTCAAACTTTGCCACAGTATGGCATAGACTGAGCAAATGGGTGGAAGCATCACCAGCATAATCCGTGCGATCGAAAACAGCCCTGAAACAGGCCAGAAACTGCTCGTAAGTGCAGACGGTGGAGTCAATCTGAGTGCCTTCCACCCACGAAAGGGCACACAGAAGAATGAAAGCAATCTTGGATGAGTCATGCATAAATAACAGAGGTTGATGGCTGAAGACCAATCGGCACTGGAAAAAAAAAAACCTTGGCGTGGTGATCGCCACGGAATGGCTCCGGATGCACCCTTGGAAGGTGAGTCTGTGAACCGGCCGGCGAGTCGTTGAGCGCGATGCAGCCGCTGCCGGTGGAACATTCAAGAGCTGCGTAACTTGCCGGGTAAGTTCGCACACTTGAAAAGTAATTCCTGGTTCTGTTCCAAGAGATTCATTAGAAGATTCTCATGTCGGTTGAGTCTTTCTTGATTTTCGGCCGGCAAAGCTCATTCGATTGCTCCATTGTGGCCAGATTGTGTTGTGACGCACATACAGCGTTGGTGTGTGTGTGTGTGTGTGTGTGTGTGTGTGAGCAACCTGAACAGCCACACGAGACAAAGCGTAAAGTAAAAGGATTCATCTAAATTACGAAAATAAAACGAAAGTAAACCTGGCGCGAGGGCCAAAACAACACAAACATAGAACAACACAACAACACGAATATAAATCAAGGATACAGTACCAGAGGACGAGGCGAGAGGATCAGAAAACCAGGAACAGAGCAGGTGGTCAGCACACAGTAGATCAGAAAAGGAGAACGCTGGATTGGACACGGACGGTCAGACAATCTGGCAACGCAGTAGAGGAACTTGGGGGTATTTATAGGAAGTAACGAGATGAGGGCATGGCAGGCGGGAAAATAGAAGACCATGACAGGAACACCAGTGATTACTTGGTGAGAGTTAGAGATTTCCATTGCATGACACTTTGAAGGTCCTTCCTGTTAGATAGGATCGAAACCATTCAAGTGTCATACCAGAAAAAACTAATTCAAATAGAATGGACAGTAGATTTTGATGATTTGCTGCATCAAAAGCTACCGAAAGGTCTAGCAGAACGAGGACAGAGGATTGAAAGTTAGCTTTGGCAGATTTAAGTGAGTCAATTATATAAAGTAATGCTGTCTCAGTGTAGAGACCACACCTAAAACCAGACTAATTGGGATCAATCCCGGGAGTTTGTTCTGAGTAAGAAATCTGGAGACTTGTGTAGATACCACCCGTTCAAGTGTTTTAAGGTGATACAGGTCTGTAGCTCTCGAGCGTTGTTTTTTGACTATGGCCATTTTGAAAGAATCAGGAAAAGTGCCAGAAATGAAGGAGGAGTTGATGTGTGTAGGTGCTGGTGTGATAGAGGAGGCAATAGATTAAAGAAATTGATATGGGAGAGAATCAAGGGGGGGAGAAGTCGGGTTGCTGGCAAGAAGAATCTTGCAGATTTCAGAATCATGAGACAGGAGAGAAGGAGAAGGTTGGTTGGCTGAATACGTGAGATGTAGTGTTATGGAAATGTGGGGTATGAAAGAGTTCATACCCCACATGTTGCCCTCAATCTTTTCTGTGAAGAATGTTGCAAAAACATCAGCTGACAGAGAGGTGCTGGGAGGGGGAGAAGGAGGAGTGAGTAGAGAAAAATTCAGTTTAAGACTCATTCCACCTAAATGCAACACAGAGTGCCATAGGAGGTCATTCTTACCTGTGACAATCAAAATATATAATCAATCTGTAATCAGGATAATTATTCAAATGTGCAATATTATTTTACTCTACCATCAGCCATACGGTGCACTATATTTTCAATTTAAAAATTTTGGAAATGACATATTTATACTGTACACTTGCCACTTTACTATTACTTTATTGATTATTTTCAGTACTTTTAGTTTAATTTAGACTTCGCTTATTGTAATTTTTTTATAGTGCCCTTTTGTATAAAAACACTTCTAATGGAGCAACTTTAAAAACTGCAATTTTCCCCCGGGGATTAATAAATTATTCTGATTCTGATGATTCTGATTCAGCCACCTCTTCCAGCTCCTCAGGAGGCACACAGAGGCATTCCCAGGCCAGTCAAGGGACATATTCTCTCCATGTTGTCTTGGGTCTTCCCCCAGGGTCTTTTCCCAGTTAAACATGCATGGAACACCCCACCAGGGAGGCGTCCATTAAGTATCTGGACCAGATGC
This sequence comes from Corydoras sp. C115, assembly GCA_019802505.1. NCBI lineage: Eukaryota > Metazoa > Chordata > Actinopteri > Siluriformes > Callichthyidae > Corydoras > Corydoras sp. C115. The sequence continues at coordinate 1,699,384 of JAFMOC010000140.1, forward strand.
CCAAACCACCTCAGCTGGCTCCTATCGACATAGAGAAGCAGCGGCTGTACTCTGAGCCCCTCCCGAATGAGCAAACTCCTTATCCTATCGCTAAGGGAAAGCCCAGCCACTCTGTGGGGGAAAACTAATTTCCACAACGGACCAGAGCAGAGTTCGCATCACTGCAGACGCTGCACCGATCCATCTGTCAACCTCCGACTCCACCTTTCACTCATTCGTGAAATCGTGATCCCGAAATACTTAAACTACTTCACTTGAGGCAGGAACTCATCCTCTCAGGAGATAACTATCTCAATAATCTACATCCCTACCTTCACCTATGACCACAAACTCTGGGTAGTGACCGATAGTATGAGATTGCGAATACAAGGCAAAAACCTTCCGCTTATTGGCTATGTCCAGAAATCCTGTCCATATAAGTTATGAACATAATCAGAAACAAAGGGCAGCCCTGGTGGACCCCAACCCCAAACCCCCCTCATTTCCAAGTGCCCAGTACCTCATACTCCTGGAGCACCCCCACAAGACCAAGTGAACACAAGTCCTCAAAGCACATGTGAACTGGATTACAATGCCTCCTCCAGAATCCTTGAGAGGATATAGAGCTGGTTGAGTGTTGCTCCCCTTCAATCTGAGTTTCGACTATAAGTCAGACTCTCTTCTTTAGTACCCCTGTATAGACCTTGCCAAGGAGACTAAGGAGTGTGATCCCTCTATAGTTGTCTTAGTTATAGTTGGCTGTCTTGGCCGCCCCCATGTCTACTTGATGTTTTATAGGCGTGTCTATAAAACATCAAGTGGACATGGGGGCGGCCAAGACAGCCCCACTACATCCAGAGCTTTAAGGGACTCAGGGTGGTTCACATCCACCCCCAGAGCTCTCCTGCTGAGGAGTTTCTTAACAACCTCCGCCTCAGCCCGAGTGATGGAAAAACCCCCATTTGAGTCTGTGATCTCCGCTTCCCCAATGGAAGCCTTGTTGGTGGGATTAATAAGATCCTCAAAGTTTTCCTTCCACCACCCAATGACATTCCCAGTTATGCTCAGCAGCTCCCCACCCACATCATATACAGTGTTGGCATTCTCCCCCTCCAACAGATCCAACTAACTATGAAGTGGGGAGCAGTTGACAGTTCGGCTCCTCTCTTAACCCGAGTGTCCAATACACATGGCCACAGGTCTGATGACACGACTATAAAGTCGATCATTGAACTGCGGCCTAGGTTATCCTGGTGCCATATGCACGCAGATTTAGATCCACTTAGATCTAGATTAGATCTTGATTTAGAGCCACTCTATACAATTTTTATATAAAACTGTATGTGATTGGCACTGTGGTCCAAGTTGGGATCGAAGTTCAAATCACAATTTGGGTGGAGTTTATATGTTCTCCCCATATTTGCATTGGTTTCCCCCGGGTCCTTTGGTTTTTTCCCACAGTTAAAATAACATGGATATAATAATATTTACCAATAATAACCAATAATATTTTAGTTGGGTGTGGGTAAGTAAAGTATTGCCATCTAAACAACAATTCCTTTGTTATTTCAAATGTCCTTTGTCATTGTTACAACTTCCAGCACAAATATTTGTTTCTGGTGCTAAGAAATTTACTTATCTTTATGCCTATGACTATCCAGGACACAGTGACCTTGATCTGGTTTCCTGCGTTTGGAAAGGCCAGCCAAGCTCAACAGGAAATTGCTGCGCTGAACCACATGAGCTTCTAATTACAGATAAACATAGGAGGTTAACACACAGTCACACATGCATGCATACTTATATATATATATATATATATATATAAACATGTGCATAGATACAAATAGTGCAATGTCATATTTGTATGATCTCCTCTTCTCAATTACCTTGATGTGTTTTTATTGACTGACTATTGGTCCGCAGATGTTGAAGACCACAGTGGACAGGCAAACTAAACAATACACCCTGCACAGAAATCCCCATACCACAGCAAACCAGTCTATTTTAATTTGCAATATTTTGCACACACAATTCAGTGCAGCTGCTTTTAGGATACACCAGCACACATGAGCTTTAATAAGATTTGGACTCTTTTGTCCTTCTTTGACCTGTCCTACATCCAGAGTGGAAAACCAGTCATCAAGTGCTCTCATAAATTCCAGCAGCACAGCAAGTGATCATGGGAACCACCCCACAACCAGAGCATTTTAGGAAACGCCTATTACATTGACACACTTATATAGATATTAAAAACTCATACTGTTTTTCTGGAACTGTGGAAGAGAAATATTTTTAATAATACGGAGGTTTCCTCATTTTCACTCCAAATGGCTATTATGCCCTCTATTGTCAATTTCTTTCATTATTTTTATTTTTCTTGGATTTATTTCCTTTTTAATAAAGAATTTTTTCCTCACTCTTCCATGTTATACCACATTCTGCCACTTTAATTTGCATCCCCGCTAGACTGAATACAGCTCCCACACAATTCATTAAATAGCCCACAGAGATGGACAGTTCAATTATTGACATCAAAGATTTTGAACACTATGCTGACTGCATTCATCTACAAACTTTGAGTCATACAGTTATTGTCATGAGGTATTTTGTAAAGGGCGGCACGGTGGCTTAGTGGTTAGCACGTCCGCCTCTCAGTGCTAGGGATTCCCGGTTGGAATCCCAATCTGGGTGAAGTTTCCATGTTCTCCCCGTATCCGCGTGGGTTTTCTCCGGCTTCTCTGGTTTCCTCCCACAGTCCAAAAACATGGATTAAGGTCAATTGAACTCTCCAAATTACCCCATAGAGAGTGTGATTGTGTAACAGGTGCCTAGGGCACCTGCCACCTGTTCTGTGTTTCACCTGTTCATACCTCATGTTTTTTGGTGCTACTGCACCTTCTTCTGCTACCTGCGTGCCTGACTCCTTTCAGCGCGTTGTAACGCGGCGGCTCTGCGCTTCCTATGCGCAGCCGCTTTATTCCGAGGTACACTAGCGTGACAGATTGTGTGAGTTAGTGTGTGCCCAGCGATATATTGGCGCCCTGTCCTGGGTGTATTTGCCCAGTGGCCAAAACATTCTCCCCTGGATGGGCGTGGAGAACACCCCTGCAACCCTAATAGAGGATAAAGCGGAAGATAATGGATGGATGGATGTTTTTTGTAAAGAAATTGTCTATTGTTTTTTTTTTTTTTTTCTCAGCTGCCTTATGGATGTATTTGGAAATCCTGACACTCCCTTTTATAAACCCACTGCTTTTTCAAAGTTCCCCTTGTTTAATCAACTGATTCTGAGACAGTGTTCTGCACAAGCACAACCAAACTATAGCATGTCTGATTGCTACAACAATAATGATTCAATAACTAAAGACTGACCTCCAATGAGTTTTATTTTGTTTAATTTTGTGCTGGACAAATGCAGATGGCCAATGTTTTGAAACGATTAATGTGGTCTTTGATTCATGTAAGCTGTTGGTTTTCTGCTTTGTGCTCTGACAAGCCTTGCACTGCACTGATGAACTTTTTTTGTGTTTTACTGACATTGCATTAGTTTAGGATAATTCCTTATTTCTTCACTCTGAGGTGTGGTTTGTTTCAGTTCTCAGACACACTGTCGTTTTGAACTCCTTAACTTTTCCCCAAACAAACGTTTATTTGTAACAGACAAATAAGCTTTTATAGTGTTAAAATTTTGAGTGTAAATAGATGTTAACAAGGTTTGTCAAAAATTCAAAAATTAATGTTTAAAATTAGATTACAGCTACTAAAGTTGACTGTAACATTTGGGTTTATATGGCTAAACATATAAAGGTCTGACCAGATTGTTGTATTACCTGAGTAATTTGAAATATTGTACTGTACTACTGTAAGTAATAAAGAGTATGTCTAAATGAAAGCAATATGTCCATCCATCCATTATCTTCTGCTTTATCCTCTACTAGGACACGGGGGGGGGGGGTGTTGGGGGTGAATACCTAGCGCTGAGAGGCAAATGTGCTAACCACTAAGCCACTGTGCCACCCGAAAGGACTATGGAAACAATAGCATAACTTTTCAAAGGATTGCCACAGAAGTGCAGACTATTAATTTAGAAATAATTACAAAAAAGAGAGATGGGACAACAAATCACTTTTATACTGATGACCATTTGTCATTTCTCAAACCAAAAACTCTAAACCAGACTCGCAAAACCGCCGTTAATGTGGAAAAATGCTTTTAATTTAGAAAACATCAGAGAAACAAACACACACGCATAAGCTTAAATCGATTGAAAGAGCACACAAGAGCAAACAAGGCTGATACGATAGCATTATGTTAATTAAAAAAAGATTGTTTAACTAATGAACCAAACAGCATTGACAAAGTCCACACCACGAGAAAAATGAAAACAAAGTCTAGTTAGGAGTGAAGCTTCTTATTATACTATTATCAGGGCCCTATTTAATACACTCTGCATGTCTTGTCAAAATGTTCATTGCTATTTTACACCCCACCAACAGTCTCGACCACATGGGACAAAAACCATGTCATATGATAATTTGAAATGTTTTATTCAGATAAATAGAGCAAAAGCAAATGTAAATGTAAAATGACCTATGTACCTCTACAAACATCAGGTGATACGCTACTTCAAACATATTATTAACTCAAAGCGTGTGCACACCCTTCACAACATAAATAACTGCGTCATAAGCTGTTGGGCTGACCACATTGAGACACTAGGGGAGGCACTAGTGTCACCCTAGCTGCTCAGACAGACTGCTTGTCTGTTCTTGTCCTGAGTGCTGACTACAGGCACCCAGGATTGTGGTACACTGCATGCTCACCCAGGTTTGGCATGCACACATTTTTGCCAACCTGCCATGCCATATAACCCTTTCCTGTTAAAAGTACTGTCTATATATTAAACTAACACTTTCACCAGTGGGAAAAACTAGTTAATTTGATTCTTGTGAGAACTTGTGTAGTTTGGCTTGTCACTGTTTCATGAAAGATTAAATTAAAAACTAAATACAGCAAAATAATTCATGATAATGAAGTGTGGACACAAAGACTGGCATTAACATCAACTTTAAAATTAAAAGTTTTGGATAAAAATCTTCAAAAAAATTTATGAACAGAAAAGAAAATAAACAGTGATTAAGACATTAAAATAACAGCCAAAACCCTGTTCCCGTGTGATACTTCCTTGATTCCAAATGAAGTAGGGGGTTCATAGCTGACACAAGACAGTTATAACATTTTCAACTCATAAGATGAAATGCATTCTCCTGTGATTTATTTGGAGTAGAAGCAGTAAGTCAAACTCATCGCAAAAATGGTCATTTATATAACCTTGTCTCTCCTTACAGTGTGACACACTTAAATGTGCATTGTTCAAATGTTAAATTAAAATTTAGCTTGAAATGTTTACATTAACCTTTAAACATACAGTATATGAGATAGCCTTAAGGTTACAGTCTCTTTTGAGCAGGCAAGACCCAGTGCAAGAATTAAATGTTAAGATGAATTTGTGTCACATATGCGCCATCCGACCACTGAAGGCGATGCGCATAACTACGAAGGGTGAGGCGTTCAGATGAGAATGAGCGAGCCAGGCGACCTCTTTCAACAGGAAGCAACAGGAAGTTTAATGAAGAAACAGAATAACCAAAACTCAAAGCACGGGCGACGCATGACGGGGCTACACAAAACAGAACACAAATAGAAACAATGCTGGCCTGCTGAACCAGGGAACACGTGCTGTATAAATACTACCAGCAGGCAGCATGTGACTTGGTAGAACCCAATCCCGACCTCAGTGATGGGACCTACCTACGGAAACACCGAATAGACAAAACTCAAAACCAAAAAACCAGGGGGGGAGTAGCACTCCCAAACCTAACATATAGGTAATACATATAGCAAACCGGCATAACTGCCATAGGAGGTGAAGGGATAAAAATTTGTGATTTGTAAGTACTTTGTGTTCAAGGGAATTAGCGCATTCAATAACGATGGGGCAATCTGGCCGACAATTGCCCCAGGCCTATATTTCATGAAAACTAGCTGCACCTGGCATCTGGTGGCTGGTGGATAAAGCTCAAGGGCAGCCGAGCTGTATCAAGCTCCCCCAGATAAGGGATGGAACGGCGTGTTCACCCCCCCCATAGAACTCCTTCAGCAAGTTTTTTCAGAATAAGCAGAGCGAGGGATGGTTTTTCAATAAATATTGTCAGGAACTGGACTTCGGGGCTCTGTCTTGGTGGAGCCGGTGTGGTGCGGAGATCAGAGTCGGATCGCGATCTTGGGCTTGTCTTGGACGAACACAGCTTTGACTCGGTTTGTCATAAATAAACCGCTTGATTCGAATAACTCTGAAATGATCTGTACTGTGCTTTTTGACGCCTTCAAAATTGGTTCATCGGGGAAATTTCAGATTTCCTAACAATTGGTAGCAGGGGATGGTGAAGGTCGTTGATTGCAGTGCAGATAATCGGGTTGATTGCTTGATTCCAACGATAGAACTTACGCGGTACTCACAGGCCGGCCAATAAGGTAAGAAGGACCCTTGATCCTATATTTAGCTGAAAAACAATATAATTAGCTGTGAGTGGTGAATAAGGACTAAGTTGGAATGTGAATTATTCATTATTCATTCATTATCTCCCGCTTTATCCTCTATTAGGGTCGCGGTGGGGTTCCCCATGCCCATCCAGGGGAGAACATCTCGGGCGCTGGGCAGATAGACCCAGCACAGGGCGCCAATCCATCGCTGGGCACACACTCACTCACACAGACACACTCTATATGGGGCAATTTCGAGAATTCAATTAACTTGATCCATGTTTTTGGACTGTGGGAGGAAACCGGAGAACCCGGAGGAAACCCACGCAGACACGGGGAGAACATGGAAACTCCACCCAGATGGGGATTCGAACCGGGAATCCCTAGCGCTGAGAGGCGAACGTGCTAACCACTAAGCCACCGTGCCGCGGAATGTGAATTAAATTAATACAATTGGTATTGCTAACTGAAATTAAGTGGATAAATTTAAGTGTTGAAGTGTGTTGTGTTCTTCCAAGGCTTTGTGGATTTTTGTGGATTTGTGTATTGATTATAATTGTGTTTTGAAAAATCGTTGAATGCTGGGTTTTACTGAAAGCTATATAAGGTCATGACCAAGGGATTGTGAAAATCCTGCAGTTACGTTACTGAGGCGAACGGGGTAGCTCCCTGTGTGTGTACAGTCACGGACTGACCCGTCTCGACAAATTGAGCTGCTCCCAGGGGGTTCAAGTCCCATCAGTAGAGCACAATACGGGTACTGAACATTCTAAATTTTCTAAATTCACAGTGTCTAGGTAAATGTAAATTGGTCAAGGTGATTGGGTTCGAGTTCCAAAAGACCCGTAAATTAAATTAAATTGCTCAGTCTAGGTAAATGTAAATTGGTCAAGGTGATTGGGTTCGAGTCCCAAAAGACCCGTAAATTAAATTAAATTCCTGGTGGGTTCAAGTCCCAGAGGGCGGTAAATCAAGTTTGATTTTAGTAAAAAGAGTTTATGAGTGGACACTGGTGACCGCGGATGTAAGAGAAAAAAAGAAATATAGAAGTGAAATTCAGCATACAGCAATAAAGCAGCTGCATTTGTGGGATATTGCTCGTGGACGCACGAGAGAGGTTGAATAAAGGGAGTTGTACGGGAGTGTGCGAGGGAGCTCGTGTGTTGATTAAAATGGGGTTGACTGCTGGTGATGTCAAAAAGGAGGTGTTGGAGAGAATAAAAGTAACTAATCCTGTGGATAAACATGAGAATGTGGTAAAAAGGTGTGAGAAAATGTTTAAAGAGTGGTGTGGTGCGGGGCTATACCCCATTGATACAGCCCCGCCGTTGGGCGAGGACGGGCGTGAACATTTGTTGTATGTAATGCAAACGAGAGCTAATGCTGCAGAAAAGCAGGTAAAACGTGCGAGTGGGATGAGAAGATTAGCGGTTAAATCGAGGGCTACAAAGGCAGAGAACGAGCAGATATGGGTAAGATTAATTGTGGAATACATGGCAGTGATTACAGAGAGCCAGAGCAAGCATGTAGAGTCAACTGGTGAGAAACCGGAAGTGAAGCAGGAACCCATTACTATTCCGACCCCTCCGCTCCACATAACTCCCTCCACTAGCACCCCTCCCATACAACCAACTGCTTTTCCTAGTGTTAATGTTGTGCCAGCCCTGTACCTCGTCCTGCCCTCAACCAAGCAAAACCGTAGAATCACAACACAATCTCATGAGTGTAAAATAATGGTGGGTCAACCCAGCGAGGCTGTTGAGAGAGGAACTATGAGTGTGTCTTTGTCTGGGGGTTACGTAATGGGGAGGTGTCCTGAAACTGATGCCATGAAAAACACCTTGGTTGAATTGATGCAAAAAGTGGGGCTCTCGGAGTCCGACACTGTTGTGAGGCCCAGGAATGGGGAACACAACAACACGATGGGAAGAAATGAGTGCTACCCGTGTGGCCGATCGGGACATTTCGCGAGAGATTGCCCACAGCGCGGGAGAGGGCGAGGAGTTGGGGGTCCATCCTGGGGTTACCGCCCCAGACCCAACCACCAATGATGATGCCCAGACACCAGTCACAGAACCAATATTGAGGTTATCTGTAAAAGGGTGGGAACAATTTAAAGAACCAACTGGTCTTGTTTGAATTGCTGTTATATAATGTTATGTAAATATATAGTGAAATAATTATATGGTGTAAATTATATGGATCCACATATTATAACATAGAAGTTTGGACCATAAATTTAAATAAAACTGCAGTATTAATAAATTAAAGTGTATACTGAATAAAGTTAAAATGTGTTGAAATATTGCAGTACGATATAGTTAGATAATTGTTTTGGTTTGGGTGTGGTACCACTGTATATGGTTGTTACTCTGCTAATTTGCGAGTTTTGCCTGGCCTGTTTGTTGTTTGTGTGGTTTAAGTCTGAGTGTATGATGAGATGAGTGTAAACACTAAACCACCATTCATTTTCTACTCCACACCTTTTCACGGCTTATTCTCTAGTAGAATATAATATTTAGAAGTGATCAACCAGTAAAGCCCGTAAGCAAATGAGTAAATTATTAAATAAATAATATAGTTATGGTGTCAGGTTGGGAAGGTTGGTCCCCTCCCCCTGTCTCGCGTGTGCGGGTTTTCGGCCGTGTAGGGCTTCCGTAGGTAGGACCCACCCTCGTGATCAGGGATTGGATCCTACCTGATCACATGCGACCCGCTGGCTGCTTTTCAAGGACGCAAGCACAGTAGCCAGCGGGTCAGCATTAACGAGTGTTCACGCTCGCGCGCATACGCTCAGTGCCACATTGGGCTTAATGTGTGGTGTTCTTTTTATTTATTTGGTGTATTCGTTCCCGGCTTTCGTCCCGGGGTTTGTTTGTTTTGTTTCGGTTTCTCGGCACGTTTCGTCGTGACCGCAGCGGCAGTCCCGCTGGACCGATCGACTGTGTTTATTTACTATTGGCTCCTTCGAGCAGCGTACCCGCTGCCAAGCTAATAAAGTGCTTGTTTGTTGGCTTACCTGGTCGCCTGGCTCGTCATTACTACACCGCACCGCGCTGCGCCGCCATATTCCGGACAGCGCGGCCCGATTCGTGACATATGGTAGTAGTGAGTGAGGGTAAAATAACATGATAAGTTAAGAAACCCTGTGAATTAGAATAAAGTAAAGATAAATGTAAAATTTAAGCTTAACAATAGAGTGTAAAAGACAAAATGGTTTCTGCTTTAATAAAGCATTCACTCAGTTCAATGGTGAGCATGTCAGTGCTTGGAGTCAAACAATGTGCTCTGAAAATACTTGATGGAGGCTGTGTTTGTGAGAATTTCATGCGAAAAGTGAGGGCGTGCTCAACCGAAGACGGGGGAGGGTCTGTTTGATCCTAGACCTCCCCCAGATCAGGGAGACGTCGACGTTAGAAATTAAATATGGTCAGTGTCTCAGGATCAAGAGAGCTGATCCATCCGGTCCTTCAGTCTGTCTGTATGAGCACTGTTTAAAGAACCTGAATGAACCTGAACTGCTGCCAGCATTAAGGTCACATGTTGCTCACAATAAATAATAATTAATTAATCTATTAAGGTTGTAAAATCATTAAAATAGGGTTAAAGGTTAAATAAATAAATAACCTAATAAATTTGGCTATAAAAAAAAATTGCTTGACAATTCTAAATGAAATAAGTAATTTAAGGATGAGAAATACATACACGCTCTCTCTGCTCTGCTCTTATCTCTGATTAACACTGTGTGTGTGTGTGTGTGTGTGTGTGTGTGTGTGTCTTTGATGAGGTCATGAGTAAGTGAAGGTAGGGAAAAGTTGTTGCTTTCATTGAGGATTATTTGTGGTTTTGCATTGATTGCTGTGTTTTGTAGAAATAATGAAACTTGTGTTTTATTGAGTGAATATGGTTTGCACTATGTCGTGTTTGGTATGGATAAGATCCCCTTCTAAAGGTGCTTATTTATATATAAGGTATAACAAGCTAGGTTGTGCGATATAGTAGATTTATAGAACATGACAGATTTCTGGAGTACTGTAGACTCTTTCAAATATAACAACATCTGGTCTGTATGAGCAACTCGACCAGTCTTTGTATTTCTAATAACAATCAGCATGAAGAATCACACCTATGGCTCGGAACAAACAATGCAGCTCATGACACGTCAGTCTCAGCCGATAGCATTTGTTCCTAAAACCGGTTTCAAACTAGGGTTTCACATCGTGATGACCCCTTAGCATATTAATTGAATGAAGAATCCTGGATCCTAGCCTTATTATCATCAAAAGGTTTAAAGGTTGATGTGAAAATAAAAGGATGTAACAGGTAACTCTCTCTCTCTTCTCCTGGTCTAGCTCCGGCCAGTGCTGCAGCTGGGCCCTGCTATGCTTGGTTTTTGCCTGGTCAGGCTCTGCTTAGGTTAAGGCCTGCCTTGCTTTGCTCGGCCCAGCGGGCTCTTGGTTCCGGCATTTTTTCCAGCGTTCGTATAACACGTGAGTTTGCACCTAAAAGGGGCGTTCATTTGCTATTAGTGTAACTGTTTATTATAAATCTGTTCAGTAATTCTTTGTGTTCTTAATTAATCATTCGTAATGAATTCTGTTATTACTCTAAACCAAAGTTTCCAGTTAATCCTTCAAGGCTGAAACTCAAAGGTTAATTTATTTCTAACTAAATGGTGTATTTTAAGCAGCTATAAGATTGACCTCTGAGGGATATTTAGATATATCCACATGTCAATATAACCTCTTTCCATATATTATAAAAGCCTCTGACAGAATTAAGATTTCTGCATGCTTACAGAATACCTGAATCAGATATAGCTTAAATCATTGAGATACAACTAACCCATTTAGTGCAGAGAAGCACTCGTGTAACTAAAGTTACCGTTTTAATAAAAAATTCTTTGGAGTCAGATATTTTGCATAATAGAACACGCATTAAAATTTTTGACCCTCTCTCATTTTCAGTAATTTGGTAATGGGATGCGGAGGACTTTATTAATATCATATTAATACCCCAAATCCTACAGTTTCAATAATGTTGAATTGGGGAAAGTTAGTGAATTAATATTAATTAGCCGTGGCAAATAAAATAGTTTGAGCTCATTTAAATATAACTATTAGATTTTAAAATGTTAAATAGCACTATTTTCCAATTTAAAGACGAGGATTCCTGTGAAGATTTGAGTGAATAAACCAGACTGTCTGACTAGGACTGAACTAATATCTGACAGAAAATGGGCCGCGGGACTGATAAGATGTTGACAGTCGGACAGAGATCTATTTTTGAAATGTTGGTGGCAGCACCAACCCAGACCATATGTAAAGACACAACTTTGGCTCTGTTGAAGCATCTGGCAGAGCGAGGCCACAAGGCCTCCAAAACAAAACTTCAGTAATGTAAACAAGTGAAAATAATCGAAAAAGCTGAAATGAATCTGTTAGAACTATTGAATGATTAAAATGAATCAAAGGGGGAATTGTGAAGGAGAATTATGATTTTTGTGTATGAGTGATTCATCTTAACCATTTGTGTTTGCATATACCTATCAATAACCTTCTACAGTTATTATGTCTTATTATATCTTATTATGCTGATTATATCAAGTCAAGAATGTATATGTACATCTTCCATTGAAACTTTTGTCTTCTATTTATCCGTTTCAATAAGGCCACGTCGACAGAGCTGATAACCACGTCCGCACTATTATCAGAGATTGTTGTTTTAAAACAAGCAACTGAAGGTCTCCATAATAGTGACGTTCTCTGATAACTAATCAGAGAGTGGGGTAGGATTTCTCATTTTCTTTTATTTTTCTAAAATAAATATCACTTATTTTAACATGAAAAAATATATATGTATATATTTAATCACAAAGCATAAAATGGACCGAGTACAATTTTTGTTTAATGAAGGATAAAGATTTGACTGATAATTAACTACACTAGACCGGACTGACTGACAACTAATGAGGACAAAATTGTGAAAAATTATATTTTTTCCAGGTCGAAGTTTGAGAAAATGTTTTGCCATAACACATAGACAAATGATTAATGTTATGACTTTTTTGCAGCATTGTTGTTTATAAATTGTTTGATAAAGGTTTTATTTTTTCCTCCAGGTAATGAACTCCAGGCGGCCTAATTATCATATTTTTACACTGAACAGGAGAAATATGAGTTTTATTAAACTTATGTTGTGCGATTTTTATAAAGAATACAAAAAATTTAAGTTTCTTTGATGTTGTATTTAACTTTACTAACTAAACAAGTCAATTTGCAGGTTCTAGCGGACAGAACTGACTGTGCAGTTTGATCCAGGAGAAAATAATAATAATAATAATAATAATAATAATAATAATAATAATAATAATAACCCCTGGTTGTTTGGTTTTTCCATAGACAATCTGTTGTTTTGTTTTAGAAAGGGGGAGGTTAAAGGTATATTTTTTACGTACTAAAGTTTTTGTTTTCAAGTACAAGATACATGGCAGCCTTAGGAGTGGTTCTGAATAAAATCGGGCACCTAGTAATGTGTCACCCATTAGTTGTGAACGCAACCCTTGGGGTGATTGCCTTTCTCACATCTACAGCATTGACGCTATCAAAACTGCAAACATGGCAATACATGCAAACACCACCTCACTGCGAGCAACACAGCTGTGAACATTTATACAGACTCAGCATACGCCTATTCTACAGTACACATAGATGGACCACAATGGATGCAGAGAAGTTTCAAAACGGCATAAAGGGGTCCTATTAAACATTATGTGCACATACATAAGCTACTGGAAGCAGTACAGCTGCCTAAACAGGTGGCCATCATTAAATGTAAAGGCCACTCCACTAAGGGGGACATGGAGGCACAGGGAAAGGAGGTGGCCAATCGGGCGGCAGAAAGTCAAAATAACACAGCACCTGATGGGTCCGTAACTAAGGCCCTCAACGGGTTGCATAAATTATTACAGGAAATGCATGAGGTCTCCGGAATATATAACCCCCTGGAATCATGGATGAATAATATGTTTGTCAGGAGTTAATCATGTCACTCTTCATGTCTATTGCTGTGTTTGTTGCTATACTGGTAACCTGTGGGTGCCGGTGCATACCACGTCTGAGAGTTCTGTTAACTAGATCACATAATTAACACCATGGTGCTGCGGACGGTTAAATTGGGCTCTGGAGATGAGGAGCCAAATAGACATCAGTTATGTTTTAATAATGCCCAAGATCACATCTTGTTTCCATGTATGAATTTATTTTCTCTCATTTTCCTATCTCTCTCTTTTTTCCCTCTAAGGCATTAACCCAGTAGGGGAGATAACACTGCACGCACATGCTTTAGTGTAGCATTAAAAGTACACATAGGGCATCAGAAATTCTTAGGTCGTGACTGGAGACCTGGGGAAACGGAGAGAAGGCTGGACACCTAGTGATGGACGGAGGTAACAACACTACGGAGGTAACAACACTGCAGGTGTGGGGCACCTGAGTGGCGGACACCCATGTGCGGGACCACCCACAACCCCGAGACTTTGATAACGAGTAGAGTATGAAACTGTATATTATTAGAGTTTCAAAAATCTGAGTGTTTTATTTTTTAGATTCATGTACTGATTTTAGAGCTCACATGCACAGCACACTGACATAGGAGAACTCTGATGAATAAATGTAAGCGATCGACTCTGAATATCAGCACCACTTATGGGGCAAATTCACATATGGGACAAATTACCAATGGGGCAAATTTGATGGGCGTGTTGAGGGGCACGCCCAAAGGGGGATTGAAGGGATAAAAATTTGTGATTTGTAAGTACTTTGTGTTCAAGGGAATTAGCGTATTCAATAACGATGGGGCAATCTGGCCGACAATTGCCCCAGGCCTATATTTCATGAAAACTAGTTACACCTGGCATCTGGTGGCTGGTGGATAAAGCTCAAGGGCAGCCGAGCTGTATCGAGCTCCCCCAGATAAGGGATGGAACGGCGTGTTCACCCCCCCCCCCCCCCCATAGAACTCATTCAACAAGTTTTTTCAGAATAAGCAGAGCGAGGGATGGTTTTTCAATAAATAGTGTCAGGAACTGGACTTCAGGGCTCTGTCTTGGTGGAACCGGTGTGGTGCGGAGATCAGAGTCGGATCGCGATCTTGGGCTTGTCTTGGACGAACACTGCTTTGACTTGGTTTGTCATAAATAAACCGCTTGATTCGAATAACTCTGAAATCATCTGTACTGTGCTTTTTGACACCTTCAAAATTGGTTCATCGGGGAAATTTCAGATTTCCTAACAGAGGCCAAAGAAAGAAAAAAGAAAATGGGGGCCCGGGACCCTGCGGGGCAAAAGTCCACCCCGGTGGAACGTACAAGCACGCCCAAAGGGGGATTGAAGGGATAAAAATTTGTGATTTGTAAGTACTTTGTGTTCAAGGGAATTAGTGCATTCAATAACAATGGGGCAATCTGGCCGACAATTGCCCCAGGCCTATATTTCATGAAAACTAGTTGCACCTGGCATCTGGTGGCTGGTGGATAAAGCTCAAGGGCAACCGAGCTGTATCGAGCTCCCCCAGATAAGGGATGGAATGGCGTGTTCCCCCCCCCCCCCCCCCATAGAACTCATTCAACAAGTTTTTTCAGAATAAGCAGAGCGAGGGATGGTTTTTCAATAAATAGTGTCAGGAACTGGACTTCAGGGCTCTGTCTTGGTGGAACCGGTGTGGTGCGGAGATCAGAGTCGGATCGCGATCTTGGGCTTGTCTTGGACGAACACTGCTTTGACTTGGTTTGTCATAAATAAACCGCTTGATTCGAATAACTCTGAAATCATCTGTACTGTGCTTTTTGACGCCTTAAAAATTGGTTCATCGGGGAAATTTCAGATTTCCTAACAGAGGCCAAAGAAAGAAAAAAGAAAATGGGGGCCTGGGACCCTGCGGGGCAAAAGTCCACCCCGGTGGAACGTACAAGAAGTCGGACCACCTAAACTTATGTATGCGAAGGCGGCGAGGCCGTTTGAGGGCGCGAAGGCCTCACTGGCGCGAAGGCCAGTATCCAGTGACCTGGACGGAGGTCACTGGATACTGAGCGGGAGGCAACCAGTCCTGAGCGGGGGCCAACCGGTCCTGAGCGGAGGCCAACCGGTCCTGAGCGGAGGCCAACCGGTCCTGAGTGGGGGGCAACCGGTCTTGCGCGGGGGGCAACCGGACCTGAGCTGGAAGCTTTGCCCTTACTCCCGGCCTCCTCCCTCTCCACCTCCTGGACACAAAAGAACAGAGCCAGTACCACGGCAAAACACATAAAGCAGAGTCCTCCTCTACCGAGTCGGAGGGCACCGGGGGTCCAGCCGAGGCAGGAAATGGGCTCAGGGCGCAAACCGAGCGGATCACGGGCGGCTCGGAACGGATAGCGACCAACGCAGCCCAGAACATGCTGCCCGAATCGCTTACCCAAACACTGCCCAGAACGCAGTGTCCTGCCTGGATCGCTGGCAACACGGCACGCATCAATGAGCAGCTCGCTGGCGGTGTGGAGCGGCTCGCTGGTGGCGTGGAGAGGCTCGCTGGCTGCACGGAGAGGCTCGCTGGCGGCGCGGAGAGGCTCACAGGTCAGATTGCTGACCCGAATGCTGCTAACGGCGCGAAGCGGATTGCTCACGGCGCGGAGAGGCTCGCTGGTGGAGCAGAGCAGCTCGCCGGTGTCGTGGAGCGGCTCGCTGGCGGCGCGGAGAGGCTCGCATGTCCTGAATGCTGCGAATGCCGTGAAGTAGATTGCTGACGGCGCCGAGCGGCTCGCCGGCGGCGTGGAGAGGCTCACAGGTCGGATCAGCTCCCGACCGGTCACGCAGTCAAATACCTTGCGACAGCTGATGATGTACGGGAGTGGTTTCAAACACACTCCGCCACAAGGTACTGGGAGCTTACACGGAGCGGAGAGAGGGAAACTGATCTCCCCATAATCCAGGACGCGGTCAATGACCCTCATGGGTCCAACCCACGAAATTACGCAGAGGGACGCTGCAGCCGGACAAACAAGCAAAACGCCTGCCGGGACTAACCGGGTACCACGGAGTACGCGGCAGCGGAAAAACAAAAGTCAAGTCAAGTCAAGTCAAGTAATTTATTTATATAGCGCTTTTTACAACAGTACATTGTCACAAAGCAGCTTTACAGAATGAAAAGCCTTTAAACCCCCAAAGAGCAAGCCGAAGCGACAGCGGGGCTGTCCCAGGCACTTACCCAGTCGAGGGATCCTGGATTTCACTAGGGGGTAGTGGAGGCCAGCATTCTGTCACATATGCACCGTCCGACCACTGGAGGCGCTGTGCATAACTACGCAGGCGTTCAGACGCAAATGAGCAAGCCAGGCGACCAGGTAAGCAACAGGAAGTTTAATGAAGAAACGGAATAACCAAAACCCAAAGCACGGGTGATGCGTGACGGGGCTACACAAAACAGAACACAACTACAAACAGAAACAGAAACAATGCTGGCCTGCTGAACCGGGGAACACGCGCTGTATAAATACTACCAGCAGGCAGCATGTGACTTGGTAGGACCCAATCCCCGACCTCAGTGATGGGACCTACCTACGGAAACACCAAATAGACAAAATTCAATTCCAAAAAACCAGGGGGGAGTGGCCTAGCACTCCCAAACCTAACAATTTGTGTGTGCTTCAAGGAATGTGTTTGGATTGTAAAATGATTTAGATTCAGTTAAAGGTTACAATTAAAACAATTTACATTTGTTGATAGATTAATTCAGAAACTGATCTCTCCTTTTTCATGTGATAAGTAAATACAACATTCAACTCATGCACTCAGTTGTAACCTTACTAACATTGTACAAAAATACAGTAAGATTCTAAAAACACATACCCAGGCTTACATTTAATCCAGTGCTTCTCAAATAGACCCTGGGGGGGCGCAGTGCGGTGCCTGGGGGGGCGCATAACAAGATATCACAGAGCAAGTGATATTAAGTACTGTACTGAACAAACCCTCAAGAAACAACATGGACAAATATTTTAAAGGTCGCGGAGAGAAAGGCTGAGAGAGACGAAGATAATGAGAGCAACAAAAGTCAACTGAAAGTTAAAACGAGGAAATATGTCGAAGTGTATGCAGCGTTTTAACTTCATTGTAACTGATGTGGGAGACGAAGAAAGACCGGCGTGTCTTCCGCGTCTTTAAATGTTGGCAGCGGACAGCATGAAGCCAAATAAATGAAGGCGTCACTTAAAGACATTACAGCTCTATCACGCTGATAAGCCGCTGATTAAGAGTTTTTTAATCGAAAATGTGACGCGTATATCCAGCAATCATCGCTGCAAAACGGGCGAGTTGGAGACATTAGTTCTGACTTCCTCATTTTGATAAAAAAAATAAATAAAAAAACAGTACAAATTGTTGTATTTGTTTTTGTTTTGTAGGTTAAAGTGTTAATATATTGTGCTCCTGAATTAATGTTGCTGATGAATTTGAATTTATCATTATTATTTATTGATTTTATTTAATTTAATTATTCAGTATCAAATGCCAGTCAGTTCAAAATGTTTCTAGTTTAAATAAGGATTTAATTTGTTTCTGATACAAACTAAAAAACAAAGTTTAAAATTATTCTTAAATTAAATATAACATTATTTAAATAAAATGATTCTTTGTTCTAAGTTAATCTGTATTTATTTCTTTTTTTGTTTTCTTTATTGTTAATAAGGATACATTGTTATAAAAGAGGTGTACTTATAACAAATTTATAGACAAATGATACTACAGTGGGCGTGTAAAAATACTTTTTCATCCCATTTTGTAATGTGTGGTGTGGGTGATTGTGCATGTGGGGGGGGGCGCAAAATGTTTTCTTCTTCCTAGGGGGGGCTTAACAGAAAATAATTGAGAATTACTGATTTAATCTTGTGCAAAAACATTTACCACAATTATTCCACACCCATGATTACTGAGCATGTGACATGCTCGTCTACCGTGGGTTAAACGCGGCTGCGCAAACACAGCGCAGAACCACAGCGCTCTAACGCGCAGAAGGGAGCCAGGCACGCAGGTGGCAGGAACAAAACTTTATTAGGGTGTCCAAACACCACATAGCACGGCATACAGCGACCCTCGTCTGCAGGCGCCCTCCGGCTGCGAGGTCAGGTGGATGCCCGCGGCGGATCAGAACTGGGCCACGCCCTCCGACTGCGTGGTCCGGTGGATGCCCCCGTCGGGCGAGGAATGAGCCACGCCCTCTAGCTGCGTGGTCCGGTGGCCGCCCACGTTGGGCGAGGAATGGGCCCCGCCCTCTTGGACGCCCACGGATGGCGTGGTCCAGAGGACGCCCCCTGGCGGCGTGGCGAGGCGGACGCCCCCTGGCGGCGGGGCGTGCGGGGTGCGGCCCCTGCTGCTCCGGCTGGGCGGCGTGCGGCCCCTGCTGCTTGGGCTGGGCGGCGTGCGGCCCCTGCTGCTCAGGCTGGGCGGCATGCGGACCCTTGACTTCGGGCTGGACGGTGCGCGGACCCTTGACTTCGGGCTGGACGGCGCGCGGACCCTTGACTTCGGGCTGGACGGCGCGCGGACCCTTGACTTCGGGCTGGACGGCGCGCGGGCCCTTGACTTCGGGCTGGATGGCGCGCGGACCCTTGACTTCGGGCTGGACGGCGCGCGGACCCTTGACTTCGGGCTGGACGGCGCGCGGACCCTTGACTTCGGGCTGGACGGCGCGCGGGCCCTTGACTTCGGGCTGGACGGCGCGCGGACCCTTGACTTCGGGCTGGACGGCGCGCGGACCCTTGACTTCGGGCTGGACGGCGCGCGGGCCCTTGACTTCGGGCTGGACGGCGCGCGGACCCTTGACTTTGGGCTGGACGGCGCGTGGACCCTTGACTTCGGGCTGGACGGTGCGCGGTCCCCTGGGCCTCGGGATGGGCGGCGTGACGCCCCTGGGCCTCGGGATGGGCGGCGTGACGCCCCTGGGCCTCGGGATGGGCGGCGTGAAGCCCCTGGGCCTCGGGATGGGTTCGCACGCTCGGCGGACCTCGGCGGGCACGCACGCTGGGCGGACCTCGGCGGGCACGCACGCTGGGCGGACCTCGGCCGGCGCCTCGGGCTCTCCATCCTGCACACAGAAAACATAAACCCCCGCCGCAACGCATAGATACAAACATATCGGACATAGGGGAGACGGACTGATCATACGAGACATATGAGGAAGGAGGACACAACACACTCGGGCGGCGGCTCCGGTACCGCCCCCTCGCAGCGCGACCCAGACACGGCGCGGACCGGCGCGGTCGCGTCTCGTGACTGCCCCGCAGTGCACGCCTCGCGCTCCGCAGCTGCGCCGTGCGCCCGCTGCGGCTTCACTCCACGCCGTCGCCGCGCTCTGCGTCCGGATCTCGCCACCGGGGGTTTTACAAACCGGACTGGACCCTCCGTCCAGAACTCCTCAGAGTTGCGGAGGGTGCGCATGGCCAGAATGTGCCCATACAGGTATGATTCGCCGTCATCATCGGACACCTCAATAAGATCAAGGCCATCCTCCGCACAGAGCGCCTCATACCCAAACCTCCACAACCAGTCCTCATCGGAGTCAGGTGGACGCCCGTGGTGGATCAGGACTGGGACACGCCCTCCGACTGCGTGGTCCGGTGGACGCCCCCGTCGGGCGAGGAATGAGCCACGCCCTCTAGCTGCGTGGTCCGGTGGCCGCCCACATTGGGTGAGGAATGGGCCCCGCCCTCTTGCTGCGGGGTCAGGTGGACGCCCACGGGCGGCGTGGTCCAGAGGACGCCCCCTGGCTGCGTGGCGAGGCGGACGCCCCCTGGCGGCGTGGCGAGGCGGACGCCCCCTGGCGGCGTGGCGAGGCGGACGCCCCCTGGCGGCGGGGCGTGCGGCCCCTGCTGCTCGGGCTGGGCGGCGTGCGGCCCCTGCTGCTCGGGCTGGGCGGCGTGCGGCCCCTGCTGCTCGGGCTGGGCGGCGTGCAGCCTCTTGACTTCGGGCTGGACGGCGCGCGGACCCTTGACTTCGGGCTGGACGGCGCGCGGACCCTTGACTTGGGGCTGGACAGCGCGTGGACCCTTGACTTCGGGCTGGACAGCGCGACCCAGACACGGCGCAAACCGGCGCGGTCGTGTCACGTGACTGCCCCGCAGTGCACGCTTCGCGCTCTGCAGCTGCGCCGTGCGCCCGCTGCGGCTTCACTCCACGCCGTCCGGATCTTGCCACCGGGGGTTTTACAAACCGGACTGGACCCTCCGTCCAGAACTCCTCAGAGTTGCGGAGGGTGCGCATGGCCAGAATGTGCCCATACAGGTATGATTCGCCGTCATCATCGGACACCTCAATAAGATCAAGGCCATCCTCCGCACAGAGCGCCTCATACCCAAACCTCCACAACCAGTCCTCATCGGAGTCGCTACACTCCGCCACGCTGTTTGAGTCGCTCCCCCGGCTCCGGGACGGCGGGCTCCGCATAACGGCGCACTCGCGGACACGGCGGAGCGCGCCGCGAGTACGAGGCTATACGGCCCACCCAAAGAAAAATTTCAAAAACGTCTACCTGGGCTCTGGACTCCCAAAACGATTTGGTGCGTCTTTTTGTCACGCTCGTCTACCGTGGGTTAAAGGCGGCTGCGCAAACACAGCGCAGAACCGCAGCGCTCTAACGCGCAGAAGGGAGCCAGGCACGCAGGTGGCAGGAACAAAACTTTATTAGGGTGTCCAAACACCACATAGCACGGCATACAGAGACGAGGAGACAAGAATAAACCTAAGACGCACACAGACGACGAGGAACACCGGAACTAAATACACGCACCACGTGCACCCACAGACCAATCCCATAGAGACGCTAATTAACTAAAGTGACCCGGATTAACAGCTAATTAACATCTACACAAAGACACAAACACAGAACCCAAAAACAAAAGCACAGGACAACAGAAAAACAGGTTCCCTAGGCACCCGTTACAGCATGGTACCAACTTGGCATGGCTTTTTTGAATAGTGCTTAGCAATGAGCGTTTTTTTTTTTTTTTTTTTTTTTTTAATCTTCTGGCAGTCATGTAACAGGGGATTATTTGAGCATAACATGTTGCTGTAATTCTAAGTGGTCACAGGTGGCACAGAACAATAAGTCATGCTACGATTGCTAAATGAACAAACAAGTAGCATGCCATAAGTCATGGTACATGCTTAATTATTTTAACTCTAAGGGTCCTCCTTGACCAGAACCTAACTCCATATATAAATCACAGTACACAATCCGTTTTTATTCATAATTTATTTTTTGCAAATGTAATAAATTATTTTTCTTACCCAAATAAAGCTTTTACACACTGTGATGTATTTTAATGACACTGCCCACCTTTTTGTGCTGTATTTATATGATAAAATGTGGCCTCTAATTGCTTGAGACCAGGTCAGAAAGTTAGTATGCATTTTATTTTCTCTTTAACAGCAAAGAGTCAGACTCCAGGCTGCCACATTCACTTCTAAAACTCAAAGAGCCTAATTATCCGTTAAACAATGAGCCCCACATCACAGGCCACATGGTCCACAGTGTCGAACCTACAATAGAAAGAAATCATCATGAATTAGAGGTTACTCAGATGGAGAATAAGGAGAAAGAAGTTACATGACTCAGGTAGCACGGTGGCTTAGTGGTTAGCACGTTCGCCTCTCAGCGCTAGGGATTCCGGTTCAAATCCTAATCTGGGTGGAGTTTCCATGTTCTACAATACTGATCTGGAAATATTGAGTGATTTTACTTGTAGCAGTTGCGAATTTTAGATATACGGTGGGTAAAATAAGTATTGAACACGTCACCATTTTTCTCAGTAAATATATTTCTAGAGGTGCAATTGACATGAAATTTTCACCAGATGTCGGTAACAACCCAAGTAATCCAAACATACAAAA
Organism: Corydoras sp. C115; assembly: GCA_019802505.1. NCBI lineage: Eukaryota > Metazoa > Chordata > Actinopteri > Siluriformes > Callichthyidae > Corydoras > Corydoras sp. C115. The sequence continues at coordinate 1,721,826 of JAFMOC010000140.1, forward strand.
TCAAACCATAGATGTCCATAAATTAAGTTATATGTAATAATATGGAATGGCACAGGGAAAAAGTATTGAACACGCATTGCTCATTTGTGATTTTGGCCCCTTCTTTCACACAAACAGTCTTCAAATCTTGTAGGTTTTGTGGGCTTCTTCTATGAGCTCTGATCTTTAGTTCTTTCCTTAGATTTTCTATTGGATTCAAGTCAGGGGTTTTGCTGGGCCATTCTTGCAGCTTTATGTTCTTTCTCTGAAACCAATTGAGAGCTCCTTGGCTGTGTGTTTGGGGTTATTGTCTTGCTGAAATTTCCACCCACGTTTCATCTTCATCATCCTAATAGATGGCAACAGATTTTTTATCAAGAATGCCTCTGTACATTTTTCCATTCATTATTTGAAGTTTGCCAGTACCATATGCTGAAAAACAGCCCCACGCCCTGATATTCTCACCTCCAAACTTCACGGTTGGTATGGTGTTTTTGGGCTGATGTGCAGTGCCATTTGACCTCCAAACATGATGTGTGTTACAGCATTCAAAGAGTTAAATTTTGCTCTCATCTGACCAGACTACATTATCCTAGTATTTTACAGGCTTGTCTAAATATTGTGCAGCAAACTTTAAACAAGCTTCAACATGCGTTTTCTTCAGCAATGGAGACTTGCTTAGAGTTAGCGTGCATACAGGCCATGGCGGTTAATTGCATTACTTATTGTTTTCTTTGGAACAATTGTACCTGCTAGTTCCAGGTCTTTTTGAAGCTCTCCACAAGTGGTACTTGGCGCTTGGACAACTCTTCTGATAATTCTTTTCACTCCTCTGTCAGAAATCTTGTGAGGGGCACCTGATTGTGGTTGGTTTATGGTGAAATGATATTTTTTCCACTCCCAGATTTTGGCCCCAACAGTGCTCATTGGAACATTCAGAAGTTTAGAAATCATTCTGTAACCAATGCCATCATTATGGTTTGCAACAATAAGGTTGCAAAGGTCTTGAGAGAGCTCTTTACTTTTACCCATTATGAGATGTTTCTTGTGTGATACAAGACTTCATTTGGGACTGAACCAGCTCATATTACGTTTGGGGGACGGATTTCTTTTTAATTACTGAGAGAGTTCAGCTGGTGTCTTAGCTTTCCCTGCCCTTTTGCACCTCCCTTTCTTTGTCCCTGTGTTATTCCACATTATTCCACATAATTTTGTTTCTGGGCATCTATTTGATTATTTTGTATGTTTGGATTACTTGGGATGTTACCAATATCTGGTGAATATTTCATGTCAATAGAACCTCTAGAAATATATTTACTGAAAAAAAGTGTTCAATACTTATTTCACCTGCTGTATTTCATATTTTTTTTGTAAAAAAAAAAAAAAAAATAAATAAAATATCAACATATCTTTCTCACAGTACATATACACATGCACAAATTGTATCTTTGTTATTAAAATTTCAATAATCTCTCTAAAACTACAATGATTATAACAGAAATCAGATTTTTCAAGATAAATTTGCCACAAGGTACACCCATCTGATGACAAAATCCATCATCTTACTGCTCTTGAGCAGCTGCTTATTACTTCAATCTGTTCAGTTGATTGAAGTTCTTCTGTTTGTTTGTTTTTATGCCAGTAACCTCCAGTCCTACCATGGTAACCCAGTTCCAGGCATTCTATTCACTAATCCATAGCTGAATATCACCAAAATAGTCCCTTACATGAAAATGACAGTGGCCACAAAATCAGTAGCTGTATGATGTGGCTGGCTTGTGGACCACAAAGTGCTCCAGCAGATCTCCCCAATATTACACTACGTTACTTTTCCATTTTGAGCTATCTGTATGAGGTAATGAGAAACACAGTATAGACAATCTCTGAGAGTATGCAGTTTTGGGCCACTTTTTTCCCTCTGGTGCAAAATGACTGGAGAAGGGTCTCTTACAGTGAAACATTTACATGTTAGGTTTACATGTTTAGATTTACCCGCTTTACCAAACTAAACGATGCCACTGGTTTATCTGTTTTTTGTCCAGAATGTCCAGAAGGAAAACTGGCATTAGATGTCATATGATTTCACTGTACTGTATATAAAGCCAGACTTTCTCCTCCAAAATCACTGTTTTACTCACAAATACTGGGCAAACAGATACAGAGCCCCTAACGTAAGACGTGCTAGGCACACCTCACATATTTTACTTTTAGTTCTGTTTATCATTTATTCCTCGTTTGGTGTCTCGTTTTTGGTTAATTAGCTTTGGTTAGGTTGGTTGGTTAGGTTGGTTGTCGTTTTGTTTTTATACCGGCTTTGTTCAAACTTCCGGTAGACCAGCATTGTTTTGTTGTCACGTGTTGTCCAATTCCCTTTGTCAAGCTGTTCTGACTGATGTGAATCATTAAACCGATTCACTTACCTGCGCCTCCTGGATCCTTTCTGCGCTACAGCACTTCTTTTTGCACTCTTGGTCAGTGTCTGACACCTAAAGGGACATGAGTTTAAAAAAATGTATTGGGAGTGTTTTAGCTTATAATGATGCACTTTGTTGTGCCCACTTAAGCTACCTAACAAAATAATAATGTTATTTTGAAAGACAGTCTACTTGATGAGATGAAGTGTACATATGTAAGATACGATGAAAGCTACCAAAGTGTTGTTCCGCAACTGCATGTAAGGAAAAATACATCAGATGACAGTCCAAAAAAAACATGGATTCAAGGCAAATTCAGTGCTTTAAATTGCCCCATATGGTGTGTGAGTGAGTGTGCCCAGCAATAGCTTGGTAACTCTATCCTAGGTGTATCTGCAAAGCACCAAAAACGATCTCCCCCAGATGGGCATGGGGAACCCCCCCTACCCTGTGAGCCTAGTTTTTTTTACTCATGTCCCTTTGGGGGCTCTGTAAACAGATACCAATTAATGCTGTAAAATATTGGCTCGGTATTTTGTCTCCGAACAAATCTATAATTATGAAAATAATGTTTATAATCTGTAAATGTTTTCTGATTATCTGTATTATGTTTTCTATAATCTGTATTAGTTGGAGATTAGTTACAGTATGTTTGTAGATTTGGTTTGTATATAATATGGGTGTAGATATTGTTAAAAGAGGCAACATTTCTACTCTCAAGTGTGCATGCATGGCTGATAAAATGGAAATGTGTATTATGCACTGAACTCATGATCTACAGGTTAAACTCACAACTTTAATTGTATGTAGCAATTCCCTAAGATAAAAATAATTTATTTTCAGAGAACAATTCCTTTGCACTAAATGTCCTGGGCCACTTAAGATAGGATAAAAACTGGCCTGAGTACAAATTCAACATTCTGATGTTAAGCTTTCCAAACTTCATCAACTTGACCAATTCCATGCTCTTTAAACCATACTAAGAATTAGGGTATAGGAGACGCTAAACTTAGAATTTAACCTCAACATATATTTACAAGTAAAATTAAGTATTTGAAAAATTTGGTGGTTAGGGCTATCAATCATAAGGTTGTGAGATCAAATCCCAGGTCCACTGATGTTACCAATATAAGTCTGACTCCTTGAACAAAGCCCTTACCCCTTATTGCTTTTAGGGGTGCCGTATTGCCAACCCTGTGTTCTGACCCCAACACAAGTTGTGATACTTCTAAGTCACTTTGGATAAAAGCATCTGCTAAACGATCATGTGTAAATGATAGTTATCATGGTACAGTGAGCTAAAAGACAGAAGGCATCAAGAACAACCTACACCAAACAAACCTCAGCATGAAAATGGCTTATATTACCAATTACAACAGAACATATAATTAACAGAAAGCAAACCAGCTGGGTGTGATTTTGAGTGGAAATTAAATACAATAGAACGCTTACAAAAGGTGTCAAAATAAAAGTTCACACTAAGACACTAAGACTTTTGGACCTATTTTGGCTTGATTTGAGGTGTATTAGTGTGTTGTTGCTATCTTAATGACTTAAATGGTACACCTTTTGTGACTCAAAGTGTGCAAAAGGCATGCTCTACTTCTCTTAAATAATCATGGGTTTGTTTTGAGTAGCATGCAACCAATCAGTGTATCACTTGCTATTCCCTTTAAGAGCCAGGTACAGTCTGATTTTGGCGGACTGCACTTTCAAAAGCAAAGTGACATACTACCTGGATTCAATGCACTGTTCCATAATGTAATAGCTATAAGTGACAAACTTGAATGACTTCGGAAGGTGCAATAGCTCAGTGGTTATGGTGTTAGATTATCAATCTGAAAATTGGGGGGTCAAGTTCAAGTTATTTTTCAAGTTTAAGTTCAAGTTATTTATTTATATAGCACTTTTTACAACAGTACATTGTCATAAAGAAGCTTTACAGAATGTAAAGCCTTTAAACCCCCAAAGAGCAAGCCGAAGCAACAGTGGCAAGAAAAAACTCCCTTTTATGTTGTTATTCAAGGAAGAAACCTTGGGAGGACCAAGACTCAGTGGGGGACTCATCCTCCTTGAGCAGCCAGGCAGCAACAACAATGTAGGACAGCTATGTACAGATATTAAACAAATGGAAAAACTCTAACAACTGGAAAACTATATGTGAGTCCATTAGGGGGCGTCCTGCAGGACCGCCTTGTCAGGTTCCATCCAGTGTTCCTCAGCAGGGCCATGGATGAAGATCTCCAGGAAGCTGGGGGACACCTCAAAAGAAACAGACAAGGAAGGCAGTTAGAGCTAATAATAAAGCACGGCATTTAATTAATAAGTAATTTATTGACACAGTGCAGCATGTGACTCCGGCATCACCGACTAGAGCAGCATAACTAAAAGAGGCAGATACTGCAGACTCTACATAGTTGAGATGGCGCCCCGGAACAGCATCACTTCAGTTCCACACCCCCCCATTAATGATGAGGTGGGTGAAGAGGTGAAACGCCAGCATACACTTATCACAGATTACTCCCCCCCCCCCCCCAACACAGCCAAGCCTGCGATCTACATCTTTATCTACAGGGGATTAATTAAACGCAAGATTAAATAAATGTTTTTAATTTATTTTTAAAGATTAATAGTGATTCAGAATCACGAATTTATTAGAACATCCTGTCAGAAGTGAATTACAATAATCTAACCTTGAGGTAATAAAAGCATGAATTAGTTTTTCTGCATCTTGGAGGGAGAGGATATTTCGTAGCTTCGAAATGTTACGAAGGTGAAAAAATGCAATTCTAGTAATATTGCTAATGTGCTTTGTAAAGGAGAGATGTGAATCAATAATGACACCGAGATTATTTACAGATGAACTGGGTCTAATTAAAAAGTTATCAAGGTTTAACCTGACTGAAAAACTTCATGAACGTTATTAGCTAGAAGATGGCGATTCAGCTGGTTGAACACAATTTTTTCTAGGATTTTAGAGACAAAAGGAAGGTTTGATATTGGTCTATAGTTGGACAGTATTAGAGGATCTAAATTAGGTTTTTTAAGTAAAGGTTTAATGACTGCACACTTCAGATTTTTGGGGACACAGCCTATTTCAAGTGATGAATTTATAATGTTTATAAAAGGCTCTGTAATATTTGGTAGGAGGTCTTTAAGCAGGTTTGTAGGTATTGGGTCTAACATACAGGATGTTGTCTTTGATTGTGTAATTAATGAGACATGCTCTTTTTTAGATATGGCGTTAAAGGTATTTTACTCTTGTACTATATTATTTTCTCTACCACTAGATTTTTCAGAAATCATTGAGGGTTGATTATTGGTTACGCTACACGATGCATTAGATTTAAGTCTTATGTTTTCAATTTTATCACTAAAGAAATTCATGAAATCATTGCTGCTGAACTGTGAGTGAATCTGTGAATCTGATTCAGTAGCACTAATTTGGCAATGGTACTAAAGAGGAATCTTTGGTTGTTTTTGTTGTTCTCTATTAGTTCAGAATAATATTTAGTCTTTGCTGCATTGAGTGCATGTTTGTACTCAGTCATACTGTCCTTCCATGCAACCCTAAATACCTCTAATTTAGTTTGTATCCATTTACGCTCCATGGTTCTAGTGGTTTGTTTTAGGGCGCATGTTTGATCATTAAACCATGGAACGAGTCTTTTATCTTTAATCCTTTTTAGTTTAAGTGGGGCGACACTGTCTAAGGTTGCAGAAAACATGTGTTTAAGGTATTCTGCTGTGTTTTCAAGTTCATCGGGTCCTGATGCTGGTTTAATGTTTAATTTGGGTAAATGTTGTAGGAATGACACAGCAGTAGAGGGAATAATTGTACGCTTCATATCATATTGGTTTAATGACTGGATCAATATCAATTTCTAAATCGTAGGTTATCAAATAGTGATCGGCCGATTTTCAAATAGTGATCGGCCGAATTTAAATTAGCCTTTGGCTAATTTATATGAGCCAAGTGGGTTTTCAAAGTAAACATTGAAGTCACCGACTATTAAGGTCTTGTCTGATGAGATTACTATGTTAGAGAGAAATTCACCAAATTCTTTAATAAACTCTGTATATGGGCCGGGAGGGCGGTATATGGTAATAAGTTGCATTAGATTGTATTTATTCTTCAATGCAGATGAGCTGCTTATGTTGAGTACAAGAGCTTCGAAGGATTTTGACTCATACTTATTATTAAGTATTACATTTATGTTTTCTTTATAGATCGTAGCCACTCCACCTCCTCGTCCACTAAGACGTGGTTTATGAGCATAAGTATAATCAGGTGGAGAGGCATCATTTAATGCTAGATATTCATTGGCCCTAATCCAGGTCTCTGTGAGACAAAAGACATTTAGGAAGTTATCAGTTATTATTTCTTGAACTAGAGCTGATTTTGATGAAAGTGACCTAATGTTTAATAACCCAAGTTTTAAACACTTAAAAGTGTTTCTTACATTACTTGAGGTTGCATTGATATTAATGAGATTTTTTGGCACACTTTTTGGACTCTTTTTGTTTTTTGCTCACTGCGATACTTGATAACTGTCTTAATGGTATGGAACCTAGTTATTGTGGGTGACGACTCCTGGCAATTCGCAAGCAGTTGGTTAGGCCATTCTGTCTGCTGCCTGGCCTTGGCTCTGAATTGTCAATTTTTATTCCTATCTGAAGAAAAAACCCTATCGGCTATGTTATGTGACATGAGCGCAGCACCCTCCCGGGAAGGATGGATGCTGTCCCATTTCAAAAGGTCAGGCCTTCCTTCAAAAGTAGACCAATTATCAATAAACATACAATAAACACTTCTCACAGGCTGAATTATCAGTAATGACGGAGGACTGTCTATACATACTGCAATGAGGGCACGCAACCAGGGGGGAAAGTGCCATTGTAAAGTTTATATATAAATGAAGAAATAAACTTAGCTTCGTGTGGGTAGAGATGTAAGGTTAGTTCCCGCTGTTACAGCTGATGAAACAAAGCAGCGGCTGCAGCTGGTGGAGATCCAACTCTAGTGAATCTGGTATTAGCGTCAGATGGAGGTTGAGTCCTGAAGGTTCTCACAATGCGGTGTGTGAAGATCAGCGTCGAGACCAATAAAATCCGATCCGAAAATCCGAACAGTTGAATCTGGCGACACAGATCAGGAGATGGCTCTTTTATAAATATAGGCTAATATTTATAAACGAAGCGGGTAATAAATGCAGCGGTGTTGGCAGCAAACGACCGCAATAGTAAGCAGAAAGTGCTAGCGTTAGCGGCTAAAAACGCTAACAACAACACCACAATTTGGAGAGTAGTGAGGGACAAAAAGCGGAATAAATGCTATGTTATAACGATGAGGTAGCTGAACAGTCAAGAGAATGTAAAAAAGTAACTAAATAACACTTAATTTAGTAGTTAAGCTTAACAGAGCTAGACAGTGCACGTACGCATCTACACACTGACTGCGTGGGTCAAATCCCAGATCCACTGAAGTTACCAATGTGGATCCATGAGCTAGGGCTATAATTCTCATTCGTCCACAATCCGAAAATCCGAACAGTTGAATCTGGCGACACAGATCAGGAGACGGCTCTTTTATAAATATAGGCTAATATTTTCCTTTAAAAAGAGTTTGCATAAGTTCCATCAATAAGTCATTTTCTATTCCCATTGAGGATTATGCTAAAAGTTGTATTTCTGGTATAAGTTTTACTTTAAAAAAAAATTCTGCTTGATTGAAGCAGTCCACTCTCTGACAATCCAATCATGTGTGAATACACTGACCTAACGTATACCTGCTAGAGGGACTTGGTGTTTCCATCTCAAAATCTGATTTCTTTTACTATGGCAACAAATTATGGCTAAAATGTGATTGTTTAAATGCTTTAATAAGATCATACACACCTAGAAGCTGCATAACTGGGAAAAAGCTATAAATGGAAGTGGACAGAACATTTGGAAGTGTTCATGGACAAAATATAATCAACATCTGTTACGATCAGGCGCGCTGTCCATACGAAGGCGGTGCAGCGTGGTGCAGTGTGGTTGTAGGAAGCGAGCCAGGCGACCAGGTAAGCAAACAAAGGGCAATTTTATTTGCTGCAAACAGCGGGAACGCCGCTGAAGGCACGGTGAGACGTGCCGGGAGCAAAACACATATAAAATAATTAAACCAAACCAAAACCAAACACCCGACGTAGCACTTAAACGTATATACACAAATACATACACAAACAATGCTGGCCTGTTGACTCAGGGCGCCTGCGCGCCTCAAGTGCAGTCAGCAGGCCACACATGATCAGGTAGGACCCAATCCAAGTCCTCAAGGGGATGGGCCCTACCTACGGGAGCCCTAAATGGCCAAACCCGAAACACGGGAGACAGGGGGGAGTGGCCTAGCCCTCCCAACCTGACAACATCAGCCTTTGATTCAGATATTTTTTAGGCCAGCAAAAAAAAAAAGCCTTGAAGGCCATTGGGGTGGCATGGTGATTTAATGTTTGGCACATTTGCCTCTAGGTTTCCAGGTTTAAATCCCAGTCTGGTTATTTTTAGAGTTTCTATGTCTGGATGGGCTTTTCTTCCATATTCCAAAAAAAAACATGGATTCCAGTTACATTGACAGTTGTAAATTGCTCCTATATAGTGTGTGTGTGTGTTTGTGTGTGTGCTTTGTTTTGGGTGTATTTGCGCAGCGCCCGAAATGTTCTTCCCAAGGCAAGGGGTACCCACCTCTGTGACCCTAGTATCGGATTAAGTGGAAGATGATGAGCTAAATTATATCTACATTGTTATTGTCTTTAAGATAGTGATCAATAAAATCAGTTATCAATCTTTTGGATTATGTTGTATTTGGAAAATTCAATTTCTCATAATTCAACAGATTGTATAACTGATCTAAAGTTTTTCTTGATCAAGATCAAAGTAGAAACAGACTTGAAATTCATAAGATACTGTGAGTTTCTTTTGCTTTAAAAATAGCAAATGTAATTCACACAATAGGCGGCACGGTGGCTTAGTGGTTAGCACGTTCGCCTCTCAGCACTTGGGACTCCCGGTTCGAATCCCCATCTGGGTGGAGTTTCCATGTTCTCCCCGTGTCTGCGTGGGTTTCCTCCAGGTTCTCCGGTTTCCTCCCACAGTCCAAAAACATGGATCAAGTCAATTGAGTTCTCCAAATTGCCCCATATAGAGTGTGTGTATGTGTGCGTGTCTGTGTGAGTGAGTGTGTGCCCAGCGATAGATTGGCATCCTGTCCTGGGTGTATCTGCCCAGCACCCGAAACGTTCTCCCCTGGATGGGCATGGGGAACTTCACCGCGAACCTAATATAGGATAAAGTGGAAGATAATGAATGAATGAATAATTCACACAATTTATAGCGATAATAGTAATATGAAAATATGTTTTAATTATCTAAATGCTGATGCTTAAATGTCATTCTTTGTTTAGGAATGTGACAATTAAAATCAGTGTTAACTTTAACAAAATATATTTTATATATATCTAATGCGGGTGGCACGGTGGCTTAGTGGTTAGCACGTTCGCCTCTCAGCAGTAGGGATTCCCGGTTCGAATCCCCATCTGGGTGATTCCATCTGGGAACATTCCATGTTCTCCCCGTGTCCGCATGGGTTTCCTCCGGGTTCTCCGGTTTCCTCCCACAGTCCAAAAACATGGATCAAGTTAATTGAGTTCTCCAAAATTGCCCCATATAGAGTGTGTTTGAGTGAGTGAGTGTGTACCCAGCGATGGATTGGCGCCCTGTCCTGGGTGTATCTGCCCAGCGCCCGAGACGTTCTCCCCTGGATGGGCATGGGGAACCCCACCACGACCCTAATAGACCCTAATAAAGCGGGTGATAATGAATGAATGAATGAATGAATATATCTAATGCAGCAAACATCACTTCTGAATTTCAAGAGATATATTTAACACTCAGAAATGAATTAATGAAATCACTTCCTTCCCTACATATACAAAAGCCTTCTCAGAAGCTAACTTATATTCTGAAAGATGACAGAGAAAAATTTGACAAAGGATCTTTATAATAATAAACAGGAAGCAGCTGAGCAATCCATCTAGATACTTTCGATGAATACACAGGAACACCACAATGTATTCTTTTTATGCCCATTTGCCCTTAACCTGTATTTTCATTATTTTGCTTAATTTATTATTTTTATTATTTTGTTATTTTACTTTTAAAGAGGTATACACAGATGATTTCTATTACTTGTGCTGTATTTTCTTTCAATCACAAATTCAATTCAAAAGTGAAAAGAGCAGAAAATAACACATAGAAGAAAGGAAATAAGGCTCCCTGCTTGTGACCTTCCTGGGTAAACTCATGACCAGTTTCTGGCTGCTTATTCTTGACTAATGTACTAATACTGTACTAATAAAAAGGTTACACAATTCTGAAATAATCTATCCATTCCGGAAAGGCAAAATAACTGTCATTTCACGCACACATACACATACACATACACACACAAACTGTGTGCATAAAATAAACAAAATAATCTTGCTTCCAATCAAAAGAATGGAAGCAAAGGCAGCCAAATAAATAAATGAAATCTGTTCTAACAACATTAATACACCCAACCACTCTAAACCTGTCCTGCTTGTATTTGCTAAGGCTTGAGGGACAGGTGGTGCTGAGTGACTGAGTACAATGCAACAATAATCCATTTTGCTTTTTCTCACGATGCAGTTCAGACAGGAAAGGAAGTTGGGTCAGCCAGTAAGAAGCAGTTCCCCACCAATACACAAAATGGCATATGCAAAAAAATACAAAGGAAGTTCTCAGGATATTGTGCTTCCCGTTCCATTATAATCGAAAATGTTGGGTAGAGCAGTGCTTTGAATTTAGGACTTTTCTACAATAAAGGTGAAAAGTTTAGTTTTCCTAACATGACAACAGCTAAAATGTAATGTATTGCTTGTCAGTCTCTCAGCTTGCACAACCAGGCCTCAGCTGATTGACCATGCCAAGCTCATGTCACTCCACTACTTATCTCTCTCGATTGGCACACTTACACTAACTTTATTTTTCTAAGATACACCCCAATTTGTTCACTGTGTTCTACTGACTAATGTAGCCTGGTGCTTCAACCTCACTGTGATGCTAATTCTCACTCCATATCGTTTACCACTGCTGAGTGATAATGATATTAATGGTGGAATGATCTTGTTCTCTGTCCGGAATGCTGAGACATTTAGCATTTTCAAGAACCAACTCAAAACACATCTTCCAGAAGCACTTGCTATAAAAATATGTGTATACAAAAATATGTAATACAAATAAAGGGGGTATGGTAAATCTAGGCATTAAAACCAGATCAAAGAATGATTACAGTGTTGCTTGTTCCTCCTTAACTACTGACTCGTGTTGTCACTTTTGATAAACCGTCTGCTAAATGACTAAATGTAAACTTAAGTCGTGACACTGTAATAAATTTAGACACAAAAATGCAATAATTTATAAATCTAGTTTCATCCACATTAGAACAACATATCATATATATATATATATATATATATATATATATAACATTTGGCCCCTTTTAAATTTGATGGCAACACATCTTAACAAAAGGTCTGGGGAAACTGGAGACTGGGGAAACAAAAATATGGAAACGTAAATGGCGCAATTCAAAATCAACTGGAAGTGCATTTGAAAACTACTTAGGATAACTGACATGATAACAGGTCAGTGACATGACTATGAAAAAAGAAGCAATTAAGAGAAGCAGTGTCAGCGTTTTAGTGTATGCAAAAACAGAAAAGTTTAATGTGCACAATGTCTCAACAGATATAGCCTACAGTGCAAATGACAAAGCACAGTCAGAAATGGAACATAGCTGAATCAAACACAAAGAACATCACACTGGATGTTGTAGCCCACGATAAAGATGATTGCAGACACCACAAAATAGAGAAAAGTTTAGGATACAGTCCTTAAAGCTGTAGGGATCAAAAGCACAAGAACATTTAAAATACTGAGAACAAACCCAACCCCAAACCAAAAGGTACCAGCTTAAATAGTGCAAGGGTAAGAAAGTGGACCAGAATGTAAATCAGAAAATGAAGTGAAGAACTGCAAGCAACCCTAATGCGGGAATCCAGAACAACAGAAGGAGCAATGGGTGTGGTTGTGACAAGCACAGCCACTAAGATGTAAACATGGACCGAATTTCCACAAACTCAGTAGCTCAGTGGTTAAGGTGTTGGATTATCAATCTGAAGGTTGTGGGTTCCAATATCAGGTCAACTGTCATTAACAATGTTATTCGTTGTGCAGGGGTTCTGGATCAACACTGTGTTCTGATCACAACTGAGTTGGGATAATTGTAAGTCGCTTTGGATAAGTGTCTGCTAAATGACCAAATGTGGATACAGGATGTGCTGTTGAGTCCAGTAGTGTGATTAAGCATTGTCTTAAATATTATTCTCCTTTTTTGTCAATTACTTTTATTAATTTTGTTGCTGATCTTTCCAAAATGTGCTGCTGCGTTTAAATCCAAAATGAGATAATTTATTTGATGAAATGGTGAAATGTCTCAGTTTGAACACCTGATATGTTGTTTAATATCTTTTTAAAAAATATGTGTTTTGAATATTTATAAATCATTACATTCTGAATATATTTACATTATTTTAATAATTTTGGCAAACTTGCTGAACATGCGTATTTGAAACCTTTAATCCACTGGTGCATTATTTTACTTTATTTAAGAGGATTAAAATGTTTTTTTTTTATTAGCAATTTGAGTGTTATTTACTTGGCAAATATTTTGATGGCTCCGGAGCTTTTAGTGAGAGTTAAAAAAAAACATTCAGTGCAAGCTCTTATTATAACGCTGTCACTCGTCCTTGACCAAATTAGTCTACTTTATTACTGACTTCACTGTCGTCACAGGGCAGCTTTGCCCAGACTCTTTCCGTTTTTTTCTTTTTGCTCTTTCCTGTTCCTTTGTTTCCACAATTATTTTTGCTGTTACCTTGTGGAGTAGCATGTGATTGCCTATGTAAAGACTATGTATGAGAGAATGAGAAGGAAATAAAGAAATTAATAGTATACAGTAGTATAGTAGTTTCCATAGTTGAACTGATAAACATCTTAAGGTGGTGTTATCCTTTCTAACTGAAAGTGCTTTTCGGGTATTCCAAAACTGCACAGCCTGAAAAACTGCGTCTATTGCATTGTATATGTTTTGTAGGTAATATGAACAATTTAAATGAATAAAAATGACAAATTAACAATGTAAAAATTAATATTTAAAAAGAGGTTTTCTACATATATAAGCACTTACAAAAATTATATAACATAGAATCAGAAGAAATTATAACTAAGAAACAGAACACCTGAAACTGAAAGGTAATGTTACCTACAGCAACTAAGTTTTAACTGTTTGCCTATTTGCAAAATGTAAGAAATCCGGGTTCTGCATCTGCCTCTCCTGCACGCTCTGTCACTCGCGCTCTTAGCCCCGCCTTCTAGTTTCGCTTTCGCTCCGGCACCAGGTGAGGCTAATTTGTTTGATGGGTCGTTTCTCTTATTTAAGCTCTGTCTTCGCACGGGATGGATCGCGAAGTATTGTCCCTGATTCATTCATACATGCCGAGCGATTTTGTGGCTATTATCCTGTCTGCTTTGTGTCTCGTGGTGCGTCTGGTCTCGGTGAGTGCGTGTCTGTTTATGTTAGCTGTGTGTTAGCATCTGCGTTCTCACCTCCGTGTTTAGGTCAGTATTTGTCGTTGTATGAGTGAACGTCTGTGTTTATCTGTGATCGCTCCCTGGTGTCTGTCTAATCCTCTTTCTGTTTTCAGTGTTCATCCTGTCCTTAGTGTCCTGCGTCCCGGGAGCGGTCTCTGTCCGTCCGCTCAGGTGGTTCGGCTTCGGCCGGGTGGGGAGGAGTTCGCGCTCGCCCTAGCCTGCTCCGCTGGCGCGCCACCACCTGAGGGCGTCCGTGTCTCATCGTTCACTCAACTTACTAACGGTTCCCATCTTTATACTAATACTGTTACACATTCCCGTTCACGCCCCTCCGCTCCACTCGCTCCTGCTCACACACCCACTTCACCGACACGCCCACGTCCCGCTGCTGCACGCTCCGTACCGCACACACCCATCTCCACACCGGTTTCTCATTCCACTAATCACAGATCGCCCTCTCCCGATTATTAGGTGCAGGTGTGCTTCACTGATGACAGCGTCCTTTTAAGCCGCCGCTCCGGATCCATCGGTGCAGAGTTTTTTGATCGACACCACGTTGATGAACGCTGCACACTGCGAACCCGATCCGCTCCTGTTTAAGCATCCTGGCCGTATTCTGGCGAGACTGACTCTTGTTTATTTTGACTCGAGACTCTTCCCCAGGATCGCTCACCACGAGAGGAATAACCACCTCGGGTACTGCGCCGTGTGTCCTACGATCCCCCCTCTCGTCCGCACGCCACGCCGCTCAGACGCTATGGAGCATGAGCTGCACAGATTTCGCCAGCAGGAAAAGCCTAAATCTATGGAAAGCAGGATTGGACATTTTATTTACAGTCAGTGCTGCGAACATAATATGCTTTAGGTACAAGTGCCTTGGGATGGCTGAACATTTGTCTAATTAATGTGTAGAACTATGCTAGTGGGGGGAAATATTCAGTTACAGTACCTCCTCCCTCAAATGGTTAAACAGGGAAGTGTAAACGTACAAAAAATAAAAATAAAGCATAACAAATTCAAAAGAGTAACAAAAGGTACACTGGTGCCATGTGGAATCAGCACTGCCTCAATGTCGAGTCCACAAAACGGTCTGGCAGGGCCATTCTGTAACATAATATTCATAGATAAATTTTTTCGTGACCCACTAAAAGACCATAAGCCATTCTTGCTTCTTGCTGCTTTATTGACTGAGCGACAGTCCTGCAGCTTTGAGTGGCTAGGGTGGACAGGTGCTACCACTTTCTTAGCACGGTGGCTACAGCTGCTTTAAGATTGGGTCAGAAGGTGCCCCCTTTTTTGCTTTTTGTTGTTTGTAATTTTGTGTAGGGTAAACACCATGTTTTGTCTCTTTTTCATCTACCAGCTTTGGATTAAACTGAACTAACTGTTAAAAACCTTGGAAAATACAGAAAATTATTTTGTCCATCCTAACTTTTGGTTGTGAATCTTATCTATGTGCCATCCAAGAAAAGTTGTTTACCACTAAATTGCTTGGAGTCCATCCATACATTCATTATCTTCCGCTTGTCCAGGGTTCGGGTCGCGGGTGCAGCAACCGAAGTAGGGAGACCCAGACCTCCCTCGCCCCAGCTACCTCCACCAGCTTGACTTGGGGAACCCCGAGGCGTTTTCAGACCAGCTGAGAGATATAATCCCTCTAGCGTGTCCTGGGTCTTCCCAGGGGTCTCCTCCCAGCTGGATTTCCTCCCTAGGAAGGCACCCAGGAGGCATCCTTACCAGATGCCCGAACCACCTCAACTGGCTCCTTTCGATGCGGAGGAGTAGCGGCTCCACTCCGAGTCTCTCCCAGATGACTGAACTTCTCTAAGGGAGAACCCAGCCACTCTGCGGAGAAAACCCATTTCGGCTGCTTGTATTCACGATCTTGTTCTTTCGGTCATTACCCAAAGCTCATGACCATAGGTGAGGGTCGGAACGTAGATTGACTGATAAATCGAGAGCCTTGCCTTATGGCTCAGCTCCTTCTTCACCACAACAGACCAGTATAGGGTCCGCATCACTACTAACCCCCGCACCGATCTGTCTCTTTTGTTGAGATGATCTAAGGGCTAGAATGCGGTCTATTATGACTTTGTGTGGGCAACTAGGAAAGTAGGGGAAAAACGGAGACACAAAAAACTTTTGAAACTTTTTAAAAGAAACTAAATTGTATTTAGCCATCAAAGAAATGAAGGACAGAAAATTTTCATCTTGATATAAATCGTTGCAAGTCACAATGCCGATTTCTTTGTCTATAGATGAAGGAAGAAATTGGTGGTTATAAGTAATAGGAGGGTAAATTGAGCTGTTGTGAAGACTTAAACACTTCCTAAACTGAATCCAGATTTTTTGTGAGTTCTGAGACACCGGGTTACTTAACAGAACCAAAAACTGGAAACATAGTAAGGAGTGTAGCTTCCTCAGATTCAAAGTCGACAGCACAAATATTCTTTCCAATACTGATTAGGTTTATTCTTGAGTATGCACCTTAACTTTGTACATAATCTTACACCCAACCGTAAGAACTGTAACATAATTCAAATAAACAATTATACAATGAACAATTTACATATTGTAGACTATTAATCTTAAGACTGATCCTTTGTTGGTTTTATCACACGAATTTACATCTTGATTTAGAACTGTAGTTACATATCAATTCACTCTAATGCTAGGAAAGGTAATAAACATAATTAGTATATTAACAGAACACAAACCTCATTGGCTGCATGAAATATCTAAGGAGAGCTATGGTCACGTTGTACCCTGTTGGTCTTATCTTTCCGAATGACTCTTTAGAACTAACTTTGGAACCTTTGTAACGTGGTAACCGCGGTAATTAGCAGTATAACCATGGAAAAGAACATTGTCAATGTTCTTAGAAGAACAGAAGTTCTATCCACAAGTTCTATTATACACTATTATACAATTTTACAAACTTAAAACCAACTAAGAATATAAACTGCTTAAGTAGGCAGTTACACTCCCACCAAAATCTATGATTTTAAATCATGAAATGAAATTATACCAAGCAGATTATTTTACAGTACTAGCTTGGTCATGAATTCGCATGAATTTGCAACTGTAAAGTGAAGATGAAGATGATGGTCTTCACTCTGCTTCTAGTAATGTCACCGTCTTATGGATAGGTCTCTCCAGATAAATTGGTTTGGAAACACGCCTTCCCTTCTTATCCAGGTTGGAATCGCTGATGCACAACTTCACCTTTCTCACTCTACCGTCTCTTCCTGGATACACTTCAACGACCCTTGCCAGTTTCCACAGGTTACGAGATGTAGCGTCTTCTTGCAGAAGGACGATATCGTTAACCTTTGCATCTCTGTGATCCTTGATCCACTTCTGTCTTGGTTGAAGGTTCAGGAGATACTCTTTCTTCCACCGACTCCAGAAGAGATTGGCTAAGAATTCTTGGAGCCAACGCTCCCACTGAGGTTGCAAATCATCGGGTGAAGTATCGTTCCAACACGGTTGCAGCAGGATCTGCTTTCCCGATGATCCTCTGAGGTTAAGTGGTTTCTCCATGACAACCACTCTAAACCGAAACTCGTCAGAAGCCACGCACCTCTGCGCCACAAGAGCTCTTTCTATTTGAGATTCTCCTAATGTCATATCCTTGGTTGTAGTAGCTTCAGCAAATTCTTTCTTGGGAATGGTGTAGAGGACTTCTCTGCTATTGGAAACAAGCTTGTGAAGTCGTAGGTTGTCTGTGCTGCAAAGTTCTCTGGCTTCTTTCACAAGATTCCCATTCTCCCACCAAGGGAATCGAAAATAATCTTGGTCTTCTGTTTTCATATGGAACTGGTGAAACATGCGCTCTATGTCACTTCTTCGGAGGCGAAACAAAACTCCCACCAAGGCATTCGTTAGATTTGGACCGGTTAAAAGATAAACATTCAGAGAGGTTCCTTGGAACTTGGCAGAATACACTTCACTTGTAAGATCTGAGGGAGACTGAAGATCTGGTACCACTTTCTTCACTACCATTTGGTGGCTTACTCCCATACTATCTCCATAGTTGAAACATGGATTACCACAGCCGACTACACTCCATCCTAAATCCGTTTGCTGTGCAAAGGGTTGATTTCTTTCACCAGCCACTACTCGTTTTGGTAATAAGGCTTGAGGGCAGTTGCTGCCTATTAAAAGGCCAACTTCACAGCTTTGCTGAGGAGCAATCTCATCTGCAATATGTTCCAGATGAGTCCATAACTTTGCTATCTCCGGTGTGGGAATATGATTTCTATTTGCCGGTATAATTTCTCTGGAATAAGTCACGGGAAGTGGTATTATCTCGTCTGAATAGAATCCTCTCACTTGTAAACCAGTCATCTTCTTGCAGGACACAACGCTATTTGTTGAGGATAGTGTGGTAACACTCAGCTGAACTGGTTCACTCCTTACGTTGAGTGCCCTTGCAGTCTCCTCCAGTATAAATGTTGTTTCACTCTGTGTATCTAGAAGTGCGTATACAAGAACTTCACGATTTGGCTCAGCCGCAGCAGAGACCCACACTGGAATTATTGTAGATGTATGGGTGTGGCTGCCACTCTGGATGACCTTATGTACTATGGGTCCACATGTACTTGTAGATGTACTCAGTTGATCTTGTGGTTGTTCTGGTCTTTCATCCTTTGGCTTCTCTTTGTATTTTGCTCCATCAGCCTTTACTACTTGTGTTCATTCTTGCTTGCGTTCTTCTTTAGGACGGTTATCATGAAGACAAGTTGGATGACCCTTCTCGCATGTCTTGCAGATATTTCTTTCACTGCAGTTCTTGGAACGATGACCCCATTTCAAGCAACCGAAGCGCAACCTTTTCTCCTGGACAAACTTGACTCTTTCTGTGATTGTCTTCTTCATAAACTTACGGCAATCTGGTAAACTGTGTCCTGCTTTCTCACAGAAGACACAGTCCTTGATTGTGGCGTTCTCATCTGAATTCGTTATTAAAGCATTTGCTCCTGGATTTCTATACTTATTACTTATACTCTTACTTTTCTCTCCTTCACATGGATTTGGTGTAGGGAAAGAAGTCATTGGGTTACAAACGATTTTGGCTTCACGTGTTAGAAACTGTACAAACTGGCTGAAGCTTGGAAATTTTAAACCTTGTTCTTGTAATTTTATGACTTTCCGTTTCCATCTCACGATCAACCAATCTGGAAGTTTAGTGAGTATCTTTCTGTTTTCGCTGCAACTGTTAAGCGCTTCGAGATCTTCAATCTGAAACATTGCAGATTCACAACTGCGAAGGAAGTCAACCAGTTCTTGCAGTTCCATATTATTTTTGCTGCTTATTTTGGGCCATGCTTCGATCTTATCTCTGTACGCTTGGGCAAGGATGAATGAACTGCCATAACGTTCTTCCAGGATATGCCATGCATCAAAATAGGCTGACTCAGTCCCTTGCAGGAAGTAACTCTCTATGGCCTTCTTCGCATTTCCACCCACATATTTTCCTAGATAATATATCTTTTCTTCATCTGGGATGTTCTTTCTGTCTATAAGCGTCTGAAAGGACACTTTCCAGTCCTTGTACCGAAGTGGATCACCACTGAATATTGTTGGTTCTGGGATGGGAAGGCGATTAGCATTAATCGATTCTGCAAGTACTTTAGCAAAGGATGCTGTGTTGTCTTCAGCTGGATTTATAACAGCTTGTGGTGGGAAAGAATAACGTGGTAGACTCAGTTCCTGTTTGATTTCCTTTCCACTCTTCGTAGGAACAGCTTGATGAAGCAGCTTATCCATTTCGTCATCTAAACGTTGACTCCTTTTAGATGTTCGATAAGAACGTTCACTTTGTTCATATACTTGCTGCCTTGCCTTAGCAGCTTCCAGTTCTTTAATCATCTCCAGACGTGCTATTTCTCTGCGCTTGGCTTCTAGCTTGGCTTCTTGTTTAGCCTTTAGCTGAGCAGCGTCAGCTTCCAGTTTAGCCTTTAGCCGAGCAGCGTCAGCTTCCTGTACTGCCTTTAGCTGGGCAGCTTCAGCTTCCAGCCGCTGCAATTCTTCCATATGATATTCTTGCTCTAGCAGTACTTTCAAGGTGGCTTCTTTGGCAGCAACTTCGACAGCTGCCCTCCTTTTACTAGCAGAAGATCGATGGGAATAATTTGAATTCTTGCTGCTGCGAAGGCGAATGCTGCTTTTGGCTGATCTTGGCTCTTCAAGACCATGTTCTTGAACATTCGTTGCTCGGTGCATGATCTTCTGTGTCACTGATTGACAGATGTCGATTCTACGACGTGTATTTTGATCAGGAACACTAATTCGTCTCAGCTCGTCATAGATAGCATTCAAGTTTTTTGAGGCATCATTCGCTTTGGTGACATTTTCATCCAACAAGTCGGCTGAGCACTGTCCACCTAAATCTTGGTTGACGGTCTGAATGACTTCCTTCCACTTCTTATAGCACACACTGAAGCGACGTTCAATTCTTTTCACTCGTTTGTCGTGTAGTGCTTGACCCTTCTCCATTCTCTTGCGGACTCTTTGGTCTCTTTGTGGCTCTTCTTCAGGAATTGAATCAGGACCTTCTGGACAGTCAGTCACTTGTGAATGTGTGTCATCATGAGACTGCGGCTCATCCTTGACGCTTGATCTTGTCTCTACGAAGATCTCGTTGCTATTCGTATCACTATGACTATTTGGCATCTTCTATCTGCAGGATTCCTCCAGCAGTAAAGCACTGAGTTCTTACTTTACCATGAGTTCTTACTTTACCATGAGTTCTTACTGTAGCTTCCTCAGATTCAAAGTCGACAGCACAAATATTCTTTCCAATACTGATTAGGTTTATTTTTGAGTATGCACCTTAACTTTGTACATAATCTTACACCCAACCGTAAGAACTGTAACATAATTCAAATAAACAATTATACAATGAACAATTTACATATTGTAGACTATTAATCTTAAGACTGATCCTTTGTTGGTTTTATCACACGAATTTACATCTTGATTTAGAACCGTAGTTACATATCAATTCACTCTAATGCTAGGAAAGGTAATAAACATAATTAGTATATTAACAGAACACAAACCTCATTGGCTGCATGAAATATCTAAGGAGAGCTATGGTCACGTTGTACCCTGTTGGTCTTATCTTTCCGAATGACTCTTTAGAACTAACTTTGGAACCTTTGTAATGTGGTAACCGCGGTAATTAGCAGTATAACCATGGAAAAGAACATTGTCAATGTTCTTAGAAGAACAGAAGTTCTATCCACAAGTTCTATTATATAAATATTCATTTTGATCAGGTTAACCTGGCCATTAAGGGCTAGGGGAAGAGATGCCCACCTGCTTAAATCTGTTGAAACCCGATCAAGCAGTGGAGCAAAATTTTCCTTAAATATTTGTCGGTAATTGTGGGTAAATGTAACCTCTAGGTATTTAAATCTAGGAAAGGAGGAAAGAGGGAGGGAGAGGGCAGGCCTGTTAATTGGTTAAAGTTCACTCTTTTGAAGGTTTAACTTGTAGCCGGATATTTTACAAAATTTTTTACTAAATCTAAAATAGAAAGAAGGGAAAAAGCCGGATTTGAAACATACAAAAGAAGGTCGTCAACATATAAGGAGATCTTATGAGTAGTATTATAGTGCAAGATACCTTCAAAACCCTGATAATGGCGTAGCCAGGTAGCCAGTGGTTCTATATCTAGATTAATTAGCAAGGGCGAGAGGGGACAGCCTTGACGCATTCCACGTCCAAGAGGGAAGGATGGCGAAATTCCATTAGTAAGGATTGAGGCAGTCGGAGCGGCATACAGAAGGAGATAAACTCTGGACCAAAGCCGAATCTCTCTAAAATAAAAAACAAAGAGCTCCACTCCACCCTGTTAAAGGCTTTCTCAGCATCGAGTGAGACAACAACCTCTGGAGAGTCAGAAGGGTTGAGCAGACAAAAGTTGTGGAAATGGCAAATTGTTAAAGACATTGAAGTCTGCCTGAGTAACAGATGAGTATCCAGATGTGTAGAGACTGGTATAGTAATCAGCAAAAATGTGCTTAATTAACTTGATATCAAGTACAGTGTCACCGAAGGGGGACTTCACTTTAGAAATTAATTTGCAAATCCCGCCGCTCTAGCCTGATAAGCTAGAAACCTCCCAGCCCTATCACCCTGTTCATAGATATGTGATTTGGACTGTCTTAACTGTGTTTTGACTTTACGGGTTTTTTGTAGTCTGAAGGGGAGGAGTTTACTGTGTAGGTGGAGTCCACCCATTATATCTCCTCTAATATACCTGCACCAGGTTGAAGTCCCCTGAGAACACGGTGAATGCCAAATTAGTTATATTCAGGAAAAAAAAAGAAACCTACATCATCCCATGTGTGGGTTATTGGTAAACCCTGCAGCACTCCCGACACCACAACGAAGCGTCTATTAGGAATTTTTGTCGGATCAAAATTAATACCCCTATGAATAATCATGGCTGTTCCCCTCGCTCGAACCAGAAATCTAGAATGAAAAAATGACCTATCCAGGGCTTTTTAATGCGGTTAATCTCTGCTTTTTTAATATGGGTTTTCTGTAAGAAAATCTCAGTAGAGAGATATCGAAGATGGGCGAACACCTTACCCAGTTTGACAGCACTGTTTAAACCATTAGTGTTCCAGGAGATGTGGTGTAGCCTGTTATCACTAGTGGTCATAGCTTGCTTGGCTCTGCAGGAAAAAAGTCCATTGGTCTCAGGTACAGCGCCTTCATTATTTAAAAACAGATAAAAAGGCAAAGGAGCAGAAGGACTAAAAAGGGCTTAAAAATAAACACCATAAACTAAGAAATAAGAAGGAAATGAAAATAATAAAAAAAGAAATAAAAAATAAACACATCAAACACATCATAAATTTTACCAAGCAAAAACCCACCCTCATATGGTCCACTAGGCTAATGGCCAAGGCCCTAAACACTATTACTCTGACATGTTGTATAGTCCCCAGAGCATACATACATACATAAAGAGAGAAAGAGAGAGAAAAAAAACTGTCTAATAGTTCAAATAAAAATGTCAAAATAGATCACTTTATCATTTTTAAACTTACAATTTGCAATTTTAAACTTACAAATTTACAGGTAAACATTACTTGAGTGTTCTAATTACAAAATACATGATGCACATCTATTTTAATGTGAAAGAGTAATTTAAAATTAAAAATATTGTAGAATCTTCATCAGAAATGGTAGAATATGTTATTCATTTGAGTGTATTTTACAATCATTACACAAGCAGGCCATCCTTTTTCCAAAAGCTATGGCTCAGTTAAGGTAGCTTGAAGCTGACCTACCAATCCAATTGATTAATGACCTTGCTGAGTTTCTGGTGCTTTTTAAAACCACACCACACTGAGCTCATATACAAAGGCTAAAATTGAAAACTATGTTTTGCAAAAATGTAGACGTACACATGTCTGCAGCTTATATATACAGCACGTAATTAATTCAAACTGTTTTTTACCACTGGTTTTTATCATTGATGTTGTACAGTGCAGAATTTAAAGACAGGGGACATAGAAAAAAATACAAAGAAACATAAATAAAGAAATACACTGAGCTGTGTCTGTGACACTACCTTATTGACATATTTATTCTGTAACAGCATATTGTTTTTATAAAGTGAAGTAAAAAGTAAAATTGCAATAAAAAGCAAAATAGCAGTTTAGATAGATAGATGGATGGATCAGAATCAGAATCACTTTATTTCGCCAAGTATGTTACACATACAAGGAATTTGTCTTGGTAACACATGTACAGTGGTGTGAAAAAGTGTTTGCCCCCTTCCTCATTTCCTGTTTTTTTGCATGTTTGTCACACTTAAGTGTTTCGGAACATCAAACCAATTTAAACAATAGTCAAGGACAACACAAGTAAACACAAAATGCAATTTGTAAATGAAGGTGTTTATTATTAAAGGAGAAAAAAAAATCCAAACCATCATGGCCCTGTGTAAAAAAGTGATTGCCCCCCTAAACGTAATAACTGGTTGGGCCACCCTTAGCAGCAACAACTGCAAACAGCGTTCTGGAGGAATTTTGGCCCACTCATCTTTGCAGAATTGTTCTAATTCAGTTACATTAGAGGGTTTACGAGCATGAACGGCCTTTTTAAGGTCATACCACAACATCTCAATAGGATTCAGGTCAGGACTTTGGCTAGCCACTCCAAAGTCTTCATTTTGTTTTTCTTCAGCCATTCAGAGGTGGACTTGCTGGTGTGTTTAGGATCATTGTCCTGCTGCAGAACCCAAGTTCGTTTCAGCTTGAGTTCACGAACAGATGGTCGGACATTCTCCTTCAGGATCTTTTGGTAGACAGCAGAATACATAGTTCCATTTATCACAGCAAGTCTTCCAGGTCCTGCCGCAGCAAAACAGCCCCAGACCATCACACTACCACCACCATATTTTACTGTTGGTATAATGTTGTTTTTCTGAAATGCAGTGTTCCTTTTACGCCAGATGTGATGGGACACACACCTTCCAATGAGTTCCACTTTTGTCTCATCGGTCCACAGAATGTTTTCCCAAAAGTGTTGGGGATCATCAAGATGTGTTTTGGAAAAATTGAGACGAGTTTTAATGTTCTTTTTGCTCAGCAGTGGTTTTCTTCTTGGAACTCTGCCATGCAGGCCATTTTTGCCCAGTCTTTTTCTGATGGTGGAGGCATGAACGCTGACCTTAACTGAGGCAAGTGAGGCCTGCAGTTCTTTGGACGTTGTTCTGGGGTCTTTTGTGACCTCTTGGATGAGTCGTCGCTGTGCTCTTGGGGTAATTTTGGGTGGCCGGCCACTCCTGGGAAGGTTCACCACTGTTCCATGTCTTCGCCATTTGTGGATAATGGCCCTCACTGTGGTTCGTTGAATTCCCAAAGCTTTGGAAATGGCTTTATAACCCTTTCCAGACTGATAGATCTCAATTACTTTATTTCTCAATTGTTCCTGAATTTCTTTGGATCTCGGCATGATGTGTAGCTTTTAAGGATCTTTTGGTAGACTTTACTGTGTCAGGCAGCTCCTATTTAAGTGATGTCTTGATTGAGAACAGGTGTGGCAATAATCAGGCCTGGGTGTGGCTAGGGAAATTGAACTCAGGTGTTAAAAACCACAGTTATAGTATGTTTTAACAAGGGGGCAATCACTTTTTCACACAGGGCCATGATGGTTTGGATTTTTTTTCTCCTTTAATAATAAACACCTTCATTTACAAATTGCATTTTGTGTTTACTTGTGTTGTCCTTGACTGTTGTTTAAATTGGTTTGATGTTCTGAAACACTTAAGTGTGACAAACATGCAAAAATGACAGGAAATGAGGAAGGGGGCAAACACTTTTTTACACCACTGTACATGCACACGTGTATGACATGTAACATACTAAAATCAACAAGACAGGCACACAAGAATAAACTGAAATTACTATAAAATTATAATACAACCAGGGAGATTAAAAATAATAAAAAATAGTAAAAAATAAAATGGTACATGAGAAGCTTGAGAAAATAGGGGATGTCTGCACATGTGGGATGTGAAATGGATAGATGGATGGATGGATTTATTTTTATTTAACAGTAGCTGTTCCATATTGCACAAGTTAAACAACAACTTGAAAACATAAATATAAATACCAAATACAAAAAACATGGGTTTCGAATTATTCATTCATGCATTATTCATTATCTCCCGCTTTTATCCTCTATTAGGGTCGCGGTGGGGTTCCCCATGCCCATCCAGGGGAGAACGTCTCGGGCGCTGGGCAGATAGACCTTGGACAGGGTGGGCACACACTCACTCACACAGACACACTCTATATGGGGCAATTTTGAGAATTCAATTGACTTGATCCATGTCTTTGGACTGTGGGAGGAAACCGGAGAACCCGGAGGAAACCCACACAGACACGGGGAGAACATGGAAACTCCACCCAGATGGGGGTTCGAACCTGGAATCCCTAGCGCTGAGAGGCGAACGTGCTAACCACTAAGCCACCGTGCCACCGGTTTCGAATTAAAGTATTATAAAAACGCGAATGATTAGGACAAGTTTGCCAAAACAAAATCTGTGATTTTTGTGGATTGCACTAAATAGCTTTTCCTGGTACCATCTCTTTTGGAGAGCGGGACCCCTGACTCACGCCCTCATCTCTGGCTTTGTCTTGAAATCTAGTTCTTTGAGGCAGAAGCATGGTGGCGGCAGCAAAGCTAAGACTAACAGCCTTTTTCTCCCCCAAAAGCAGCCTTTCCCCCATTTTGCTCTCCCCCTTTATTGTGCGGCTCACCACGTGTCTTATGCTGGTCGAATCAGAGAGGGGCGGGCTTTGCACTCCGCGTCCGATTTCCCTGCGCGCTCCGCTGAATCTAGACACTCACGAAGAACCGTTATACAGAGTCTAGTTCGAGCTGCACACGGGTGAAACTGGTTGGTTTGCAGGAACCGGTGGCCTTAGTATTTTCTTTCTTGGGGTGATTCTAGCGCGAACTGTGCAGCCTGTGCACACACACATACGCAAACACCTGCGTCCATGTCGGAGAGACTGGTGGAGGCTCACTGGTGGTGGAAAACAGGCACATATGTGATAAACCCGAATGAAAAGACAAAAGACGCAGCTCTTGTACAGACATAGGGTTTTACACTGTCTAGATGAAAAACAGCAGTTTTTCGCCGTCTCGTCTGTAGAGGACACATGAGCATCCGAGCAGGATTTTGAAGAGGAACAACAGGACCAACAAACGGGAGCCGGGATCATAAATAAGCACGTAAGAAAACGTAACAGCTTCGTTCGTTAACCGCGTTTTAATACACACGAGGTTAAAATGTGCAGATTTCTTTTAACATCCAACAGAATTGACGTACATGCTTCATGAGCCACCCTAACGCGTTTACTGTCATTCCCATTCATGTATTTCCATTCAGTAAAAGCAAGAGCCTTTATGTGGATTGTAGGAGTGCCTTGATTCATCGCTGCATCTTAATAAAGACCTGCACAGCTCACCGTTCTGTTCGGAGCCTGATTATATTATTATT
This sequence comes from Corydoras sp. C115, assembly GCA_019802505.1. Taxonomy (NCBI): domain Eukaryota; kingdom Metazoa; phylum Chordata; class Actinopteri; order Siluriformes; family Callichthyidae; genus Corydoras; species Corydoras sp. C115. The sequence goes on from JAFMOC010000140.1 coordinate 1,748,976, forward strand.
ATATTACATGATTGATAACCTTATATTAACAAATACTGGATACAGACGACCCCAGTGTTAATTCAACCTTGGGGGATTTTTCTGTTATTGGATACCAGCTCTAGGTAATCAGTATTGTGTTATATCGATCAGGAGAGCAGCTGATCTTTGCATAGATTTCATTTATTAAATTCTGCCTTTAGACCAGTGTCTGCATAGACACTAAGTAAGAATAGTCAACATTTATACACTCACAGTTAAAACTGTAGAATAGCATTTTACTAAGCTTATTATGGCCAATTGCAAATGTTTTTTTTAAGCAATTTCTCCATTTTATATGTTATGTCCATAATTTTTCATATTTACCACTGAGCAGGTCAATGGTAAAACCAGGTAATGGAAATCTATGTAATAGCTCATGGCACAGAACTTAATAGACATAGTGACTGCATTCATTGGTAATCTTGGCCATTCTCTGTGTAAGTGGACAGGGATAGATAGTTTTCTTTCTAAGTGGAGAGGCACACGTGCTCCAGAAATCCAACCCTTGCTTTAAAAAGAAACACATGTTCATTTTTTGCCAGATTACTCTCTCAGTGTAAGCTGTGGCTACTGGGTAAGTATGTATGAAGCTTGTTTTTCCATTACATGCATTGTTGGACTACTAAAAGTTTTTATACATTAAAATTGTTCAGAAACCATAATAAGAATAAATATAGGTAAATAACTTTCAAAGGTTCTAATAGTTTCAATTTTATAAATGCATGCTTATTAACAAAAATATTTTTCAGCCCAGGCGGTACAATGGCTTAGTGGTTAACACATTCGCCTCTCAGCACAGGAGATTCAGGTTCGAATCCCAATCTGGATCCAAAAACATGGATCAAGGTAAATTGAATACTCTAAATTGCCCCATATAGTATGTGTGTGTTTGTGTGTGTGTGTGTGTGTGTGTCTCTCTGTATGAGTGTGTGTGTGCCCAGTGATAGATTGGCACCCTGTCCTGGCTGTATCTGCCCAGCGCCAAAACGTTCTCTCCTGGATGGGCATGGGGAACCCCCCCTGCAACCATAGTACAGGATTAAGTGGAAGATAATTAATTAATTAATTAATTAATTAATTATTTTTTGAGCCCTTACTATTGAAAGCGTCATCAGGCAAGGAACAAAATTATTCGAAATAGGTCACTACTAGCGGCACGGTGGCTTAGTGGTTAGCACGTTCGCCTCTCAGCGCTAGGGATTCCCGGTTCGAATCCCCATCTGGGTGGATTTTCCATGTTCTCCCCGTGTCTGCGTGGGTTTCCTTCGGGTTCTCCGGTTTCCTCCCACAGTCCAAAAACATGGATCAAGTCAATTGAATTCTCAAAATTGCCCCATATAGAGTGTGTCTGTGTGAGTGAGTGTGTGCCCAGCGATGGATTGGCGCCCTGTCCTGGGCCTGTCCTAGTAAATGGCTTCAGTTTTGTGCGTGGTTGGGTTGATTAAGACTCTAGGCATCTTACCACTGGCTGGCCACCTGCATCTTAAGGAAATCTGTGTAGGTAAATGCTTACAGTGCAGCATGAAAAATAATAATTTTTTTGGTTAACCAAGGTGCTGTAAATTCAACAATAGATTAAGCATGACATCAGGATCTTAAAAAAATAGATGTCTAAATATGGGGCAGGTAAAAATTAAAACAATAATAAGAGTCAATCAGTTAACCACCTTTATATGTCAGGGAGTAAAGATAGATGTTATGCCATGCATTGAGAGCTTAACTTGAGGTTTAATTGAAGGAAGTATTGAATTCCACAGTCTGAGGGGAACAGCTGGAAAAGCGCTGTCTCCCTTGTGTATTAAATAAGACTGAGGTACATTCAGTAAAGATTTGGTTGAAGGCCAGGGTGTCATTTGAGCATTATAAGGAGAGAATCTCAATTAAAAAAAAAAAAAAAAAAAAAAAAAAAAAAATAAATATATATATATATATATATATATATATATATATATATAAAATTATGTGCCTTAAATACAAAGAGTAAAATTTGAAATTGAATAAAAATTTGATCTGGGAGCACGGTGGTTTAGTCAATAGCATGTTCGCCTCTCAGCGTTTGGGATTTAGGTTTGAATCATGGGCTAGGTTTCCTTGTTCTCCCCATGTCCGCATGGGTTTCCTCCGGGAGCTCAGCAGCTTCTGATGGCTGATTTGATATATTTTGTTAAAAAACATGAAAAAGATTCCTCACATAAATCAAATAGTGGCTCTCAACTGGACTTAAGATTGTATTACATATATTAAAAGAACCTTAGGTTTGTTAGTGTTAATAGATAAAACCAAGAAAATGTGGACACAGCCACTATAACAGAAAGCTTAAACCTAATTCAAGAGTCTGTAAAAAGTTTTATAGCAGGCCTGTGGGTTTGCCTGGAGTTTTTTTGTTTTGTTCATACACTTGAGGAAACAATACATGGACACTCAAGGTGCAAAGTGTGGAGCCCAGCCAAAAGACAAATAAAAAAATTATGCCTAGGTACTTTAAAATAATTGACTATAGATGCAACCTCTGTTAAAAATCCATATTCTCTTCCACGTGCAAGAGAAGAGTTGTTCTCTTGTGAAAAGAGGAAATTCCATTGACCAGTCTTTAACGATTGGCTTAGAGACTTGTTATTGTCATTACATAGGCACCATGTGTATTCTCAGCATATATACAGTATATATATATATATATATATATATATATATATATATATATATATATATATATATATATATATATATATATATATACTGTATATATATATATATATATATATATATATATATATATATATATATATATATATATATATATCCAGAGAGCGAGAGAGAGAAAGAACGAAAGAGAGAGAGCGTGAGAGAGAGAGAAAGAGAGAGAGGGCGTGAGAGAGAGAGAGAGAGAGAGGTCTGTTATTACAGTTAGTATCCTTGAATTATGATCTTATTTAGGTCTGTTTACAGTTATTGATACACTTAACTTTGTGTTAAGGCCTTTTTTGAATTAGGTGGATCTTATTCTGACACTTTTCATAATCATCATGCAAACTCCTAGACTGAAGTACTGTCCTATTTTTTAGGATCTTTGTACTTTATAAGCTTTCAGGTGTAATGTGTTTTCTAACAGTGAATAAATCTTTTAGGTCTTATAGTGCAGAATATCGATATTGTACACACACACACTCACCATTATTTGTACATGTATATGTTTGAATCCTTTGCGTTGAGGTTTATGGTGGAAAAATGGAAGTATGTAAACCACATAGACCAGTGGTGCCCACACTTTTCTGGCCTGAGATCTACTTTTCCATTGGACAGGTCATCGAGATCTACCGGGGTCAATCTCTATTTTTTAGGCTTTTATAGTGAAACCTGTTTACACACATCATGTTAGTATTGTCGAATCTGTTAGAAGTGCTCTTTTATTAAACACATTCCAGCAAATAGCATGGAGAAAACCTGATTTTAGTACACCCAAACACACAGTATACAGCACAAATGTAAAACAATCACTGTATCCCACATTTCCCCAAAGAGAACATCCATAAATCCATCAATTATCTTCCGCTTTATCCTCTATTAGGGTCACGGGGGGGGGGGGGGGGGGGGGGGGGGTTCTCCATGCCCATCCAGGGGTGAACACTTCGGGCACTGGGCAGATACACCCAGGACAGGGCGACAATCCATCGCTGGGCACACACTCACTCACACTGACACACTCTATATGTGGCAATTTGGAGAATTCAATCGACTTGATCCACTTGATCCGGAAAAAACCGAAGAAACCCACGTGGACACGGGGAGGACATGGAAACTCCACCCAGATTGGGATTCGAACTGGGAATCCCAAGCGCTGAGAACTGCCCCCAAACAGAACATGAACATTAATAAAAGCAAATGCATTTTGAGTTTGACATTGTAAAAAAATATTCACCCCCCCACTCTAAATGAAAGTGGAACATTTTAGTTCTTTTTGAGCTTCACTCTTCCTTCACTCATCTTGTCAGTCTAATAAAGTGTAAAAACAAAACAGAAACTATGTAATGTTGATGATTTGGGAGGCAGTGCTTCTGATTTAGGCACGGAGGCGTGGCCACGACCCGGTTTTGGAAACAGCGAGAGGGATGGGGGGGGCAGATCGCTCGCTTTCTCAGGGATAGAGATTGCGATTCAGAATAAATCACATTGTGTGTGAATGTGTGTGCGTGTGTGTATAAGCGTTTCCGATACTGTGCTGTAAAAAAAGCGCATTTTTTTTTTCTCAAACCTCCATCGTGATCTACCCGACGCCCCTTCGCGATTGATCGACGTATTGAGCACCCCTGACATAGACAATGGGCTTGAATGCCTTGCAGCAGTTCTTCACTTTGCATCACATACCTTTTGTGGCGCAAGAGAAATTACTTCTTTAAACTTAGTGGATGGATATTGTATATACTTCTACATACTTGATAATCAGGACCTAAATAACACTGTTTAATCCACAGCAGCTGACGTGATAATGCAATGAATTTCATTCATATCTTGGTACTAATTTACAGGTACTATAGCTGCACAACCAGCCCACATCCCACATCCAAAGCCACACCATGATTGACAGCTATTTGAAATGTATTTGGTGTTTATTAAATATTGTTTTTGGGTACAATAGTCAGCCTCTCCTGGTTTATTATCTGGTTTATTACACAGAGCAAAAGTCAGTGTGACTTGGCCAATCAAATATTGGGTACATTTTTATGCATCATTGCTTTTAATAATGTCACTGGCTGGGCCAGATTTCTTCCATGGACTAATATAGCACATATAGCACAGAAATCTGTAAATCAGTCTTCCACTGTTTTAATGTCATTTCAGTCTATTCTTGGTTTCTAGCCTAGCTTTGTGCTCAGTTATGCTTCAGGTGATTGGGTGTGAGTTAGTTTCTGGAATTTCCATTATCGTTTTGAGGCACCTAAATGCTTTTTTGTTATAGGCCCTTTTAAAATTCTCATTGGATCAATCATCATATTCAGTTTTCTTGCCATTTTGTAGGGAGGCATCTATTTCCAGTCAAGCCTCTGTTAGCAAATATTTATTCTATGTACCTCCTGAATTTGCGTTGTCAGGGTTCCACGTGGACTGAGACGGAGCAGAGATGGGTTTCAACCACTGAAATTCTTGATCACCAGCTTATTTCTAAGCCTCTTCCTCCCCCTTCTTTCTCTATACTCTATCTTTGAGGGTGGGTGGTGTACTATCATGGCTACAGTCATTACTACAGTCTGTACTGGGATAATATAACTACATTTTTCTATTAAAAAAAATTATTGCTTTGCTAAATCTCGCCTGTATTTTATTTTTATTCACATCACAGCTGACATGGGGTGTCCTCTTCTTTATCTAAGTCTGCATGTTTGAAGAGCTGTGTTAAGTAGTAATGGCTGAAATAGCAAGCACATATAAAGGACACACATTCACACACAAACATGCACAACAGAATAAGTAACGTATGACATGACTAATAACTACATCTGTTTCCTTGACTTAAGCAGCTGAGAGAGAAGTGTATAAAATAGTTAGACATAACTTTACCCAATTAAGGTTTTTGTGAGCTGTTTAATTTCTACTTTTCCTAATTATCAATGTCTTACTTAAAGCTAAACAAAACAGTGTTTTAGGTTGAAACAAAGACACAGAGCATGCCATTTTATTTACTTTGCAACATACTGCTATGGTTAGATGATGTTGTCATCATGTAGGCATTCTTGCTAAATGTGAAAGCTTTTATATCTGTATGTTTGAAAACAATGCTGTTAACTGAGCTTTTTATTCTACTTTAGCTATCTATGAGTTTTAAAGTGTTTTTAAGTGTCTGGCTAGTAGTGCTAGTACTACTAGTAGTGCTAGTAGCAAGCTGGCTAGTAGTGCTAGTCTTCATTGTTTTTACTCAGTTTAGTTGCATTTGTGCTTTAGGTTGTAATGTTATTGTTGTATATATAAGACGCTGTATATATGTTATATATATATGTTTTATTTATATATATATATATATATATATATATATATACACATATATACATACATACATACATATATATATATATATATATATATATATATATATATATATATATATATATATATATATATATATATATATATATATAAAAAAGACACTGAATGTACCTTTTAAAGGTACACCAAGTTTATATGCATACAGTAGTGAAGTAGTCTGCACATAATAAAAACCTTTTTTTCCATTTCCTTTTTTTTTTTTTAAAATTGCTGGCATTGTGAAAAAATAAAGGTGAGGGAAGGACAAGTGATATTTATTTTCATATATTATCAGAATCTATTTGACCAGTTGCATGATGAAGGACACTGTTTTAAGTCAAGTCTATGTTTTTTGGTCATCACCAATTGATATAAAACCATGTGCTTTATGCATGACTGTCGATATTTGCAGGTTAGAGGCCACTTAATCCGTTACCGAGGAACAGTTGAAGATTTCACCAAAATGTAAAACTTGGTGTATGACATGGTAGCGGAGATGTTGATATTTCAAATAAAAAAAATGTCAAATTCAAAAATAAAAAGGATATAAAACAATTGTGAAACATGGATTTAGAAACCAGAATGGTAAAAATGAATTATTACACTTTGCAAGTGTATTGACTTTCACAAATGCATTCTTCAAGTTAATATTGTGATGTCTTTACAACTAAATATTTGTAGATTAAATTCACCAAAGCCTTCATCTTGTGCCTAATCCAATATTATGTTTTCCGGGATTTCCCTGTGCTCATCCAGGGGAGAAGGACCGGGCACCAATTCATCACTGGGAACGCACTCATTCACACATACAATATATCAAGTTCAAGTAATTTATTTATATAGCGCTTTTTACAACAGTACATTGTCACAAAGCAGCTTTACAGAATGAAAAGCCTTTAGACCCCCAAAGAGCAAGCCGAAGCGACAGTGGCAAGAAAAAACTCCCTTTTATGTTGTTATTTAAGGAAGAAACCTTTGGAGGACCAAGACTCAGTGGGGGACTCATCCTCCTTGAGCGGCCAGGCAGCAACAACAGTGTAGGACAGCTATGTACAGATATTAAACAAATGGAAAAACTAACAACTGGAAAACTATATGTGAGTCCATTAGGGGGCGTCCTGCAGGACCGCCTTGTCAGGTTCAATCCAGTATTCGTCAGCAGAGCCATGGATGAAGATCTCCAGGAAGCCGGGGGACACCTCAAAAGAAACAGACAAGGAAGGCAGTTAGAGCTAATAATAAAGCACGGCATTTAATTAATAGGTAATTTATTGACACAGTGCAGCATGTGACTCCGGCATCACTGACTAGAGCAGTATAACTAAAAGAGGCAGATACTGCAGACTCTACATAGTTGAGATGGCGCCCCGGAACAGCATCATTTCAGCGCCACACCCCCCCATTAATGATGAGGTGGGTGAAGAGGTGAAACGCCAGAATACACTGATCACAGATTACCCTCCAACACAGCCAAGTTTGAGACCTACATCTTTATCTACAGGGGATTAATGAAACGCAAGATTAAATAAATGTTTTTAATTTATTTTTAAAGATTAATAGTGATTCAGAATCACGAACAGTAACTGGAAGGCTATTCCAAAGTTGAGGAGCCTTGTGGGAGAACGCTCTTCCACCAGCAGTAATTTTATTTATTCTAGGAGCTAAGAGTAAACCAGCACCTTGAGATCGGAGCTCACGTGTTGGCTTGTATGATTGAATCAACTCACTCAGATACTGTGGAGCCTGATTATGTAGAATTTTATATGTTATCAATAAAATTTTGTACTCGATACGAAACTTAACTGGTAGCCAGTGCAAGTTTGATAACACAGGACTGATATGATCAAACTTTCTGGTTTTAGTTAAAACTCTAGCTGCAGCATTTTGCACAAGTTGTAATTTATGTAATGATTTATTAGAACATCCTGTCAGAAGTAAATTACAATAATCTAACCTTGAGGTAATAAAAGCATGAATTAGTTTTTCTGCATCTTGGAGGGAGAGGATATTTCGTAGCTTCGAAATGTTACGAAGGTGAAAAAATGCAATTCTAGTAATATTGCTAATGTGCTTTGTAAAGGAGAGATCTGAATCAATAATGACACCGAGATTATTTACAGATGAACTGGGTCTAATTAAAGAGTTATCAAGGTTTAACATAGTGTTAGAAGCTTTGTTAATTTTGTCCTTGGGTCCAACTATCAGAAACTTCTTATTCTTATCAGAATTTAGCAGTAGAAAGTTTTTTGACATCCATATTTTAATATCTTGGATGCAGTCCTCGAGCTTACTGACTGAACGACCATCATTAGGGTTAGCTGAAACATATAACTGTGTATCATCTGCATATGAGTGGAAACTGATTCCATGTTTACGGATAATTGATCCCAATGGAAGCATATATAATGCAAATAGGAGTGGACCCGGAACTGACCCTTGTGGGAAACCATATTTAACTTTAGCAAGATCAGAATATTGGTTGTTAACACAGGTGAGTTGATTTCGATCTGTCAGGTAGGATTTTAAACCACTGGAGTGCAGATCCTGTAACGGCCACAGTGTTTTCTAATCTATCAACTAAGATGTTATGGTCTATAGTGTCAAAGGCTGCACTAAGATCTAATAATACAAGAAAAGAGATTTGGTTATTATCAGAGGACATTAAAAAGTCATTAACGACTTTAATTAAGGCTGTCTCAGTGCTATGGTCAGACCTAAAACTTGACTGAAAAACTTCATGAACGTTATTAGCTAGAAGATGGCGATTCAGCTGGTTGAACACTATTTTTTCTATAATTTTAGAGACAAAAGGAAGGTTTGATATTGGTCTATAGTTGGACAGTATTAGAGGATCTAAATTAGGTTTTTTAAGTAATGGTCATTGAGGGTTGATTATTGGTTACGCTACACGATGCATTAGAAGATTTAAGTCTTATGTTTTCAATTTTGTCACTAAAGAAATTCATGAAATCATTGCTGCTGAACTGTGAGTGAATCTGTGAATCTGATTCAGTAGCACTTCGAGTTAATTTGGCAATGGTACTAAAGAGGAATCTTTGGTTGTTTTTGTTGTGCTCTATTAATTCAGAATAATATTTAGTCTTCGCTGCATTGAGTGCATGTTTGTACTCAGTCATACTTAGACGACACTGTCTAAGGTTGCAGAAAACACGTGTTTAAGGTATTCTGCTGTGTTTTCAAGTTCATCGGGTCCTGATGCTGGTTTAATGTTTAATTCGGGTAAATGTTGTAGGAATGACACAGCAGTAGAGGGAATGATTGTACGCTTCATGTCATATTGTGGTTTAATGACTGGATCAATATCAATTTCTAAATCATAGGTTATCAAATAGTGATCGGAGATGACCTCACATAGTGGAACAATAGTTAAATTATTAATGTTAATACCATGTGACAACACTATGAGTCTAGTGGGTTTTCAAGGCCTTGTCTGATGAGATTACTATGTTAGAGAGATATTCACCAAATTCAGTAATAAACTCTGTATATGGGCCGGGAGGGCGGTATATGGTAATAAGTTGCATTAGATTGGATTTTTTCTTCAATGAAGATGAACTGCTTATGTTGAGTACAAGAGCTTTGAAGGGTTTTGACTCATACTTATTATTAAGTGTTACATTTATATTTTCATTATAGATCGTAGCCACTCCACCTCCTCATCCACTAAGACGTGGTTTATGAGCATAAGTATAACCAGGTGGAGAGGCATCATTTAATGCTAGGTATTCATTGGCCCTAATCCAGGTCTCTGTGAGACAAAAGACGTTTAGAAAGTTATCTAAAATTATTTCTTGAACTAGAGCTGATTTTGATGACAGTGACCTAATGTTTAATAACCCAAGTTTTAACTTAAAAGTGTTTCTTACATTACTTGAGGTTGTATTGATATTAATGAGATTTTTTTTGGCACACTTTTTGGACTCTTTTTGTTTTTTGCTCACTGCGATACTTGATAACTGTCTTAATAGTATGGAACCTAGTTATTGTGGGTGACGACTCCTGGCAGTTCTCAGGCAGTTGGTTAGGCCATTCTGTCTGCTGCCTGGCCTTGGCTCTGAATTGTCAATTTTTATTCCTATCTGAAGAAAAAACCATATCGGCTATGTTATGTGACATGAGCGCAGCACCCTCCCGGGAAGGATGAAATGCCGTCCCATTTCAAAAGGCCAGGCCTTCCCTCAAAAGTAGACCAATTGTCAATAAAGTTAATGTTGTTTTCTGAGCACCACTTAGACATCCAGCAACGCAGCGACCATAACCTGCTGTAGGTTTCGCCGCCACGCCTAATTAGAGGCAATCAGGATTCAAACCTGGATCCCCAGTGCTGAGAATTGGACATACTAACCCCTACACCACTGTGTCACCATACTGTACAATTGATAACAGCATAATCAAAAATGGTCTTGTGACAAGAGCGGAACAAAACTGGGGTGACGGTGGGCACCAGCCCATTTATTTGAAAGCTGTACTGTAAAACCTGTTTTTTCTTGTATGTAGACGTGTTGGTATCCAGTCAGTCAGTTCTGTCTTCTCCCCCATCATCATGCAGCTCCTGCCACATGTGCTAATTCTGGGTTTTATTCATCAGTCTAATGTACAGTAAGTCTAAGTCTAATGCACAATGTTGCATTTAAGATGTAAAAACCTGCATACCTGGAACACTGGTAATTCTAATGCATTAATCGAGTAACTCCCCTTTACTCCCTCCATCAACTTCTCTTTAGCAAATAGCTTTAAGCTGAAAGGGTGATTTTGTGCCTGATTTGTGCTAGTAATGGCTATTGAACTTGTGCCTAAACTTAAGGAAATAGTCTGGAAATAGCTTGGTTGAAGATAAGGGTTAGGTTTGCTCAAATGCTGCAAACCTCTGCTGAGGCATGGTTCCTGTTTTCTCCCAAATGTGTAACTAATGTTGACTGCCTTGGGTCAGCTAACTGTAAATGCTAACTGTAAATACTGCCATAAAGCAGACACAGATTAATACAAAGTATAGCTTATTCCAGCATCAATTGTTGAATAAAATTATATTTCATATATAGCTCATTTGTAAGTCGCTTTGGATAAAAGCGTCTGCTAAATGACTAAATGTAATGTAAATGTAAATATAGGACTCACTTCAGCTTTACAGTAAGACTGACTTTTATGAGAGCCACCTTCATATTACTCACATGTTACATTTCAATATCCTCCCATTAGTTATTAAAGTTGATTTGACTTTGAACAGGTGCAAAAAAGTGCTTTTGGTCTTTTGGACTGAGAACATTAAATGTATTTACATAGACACATATAGCCTGTATAGTTTCTCTTCATCCACAACCTCTAAGATGAGGCATAAAGTGCAGTAGCTTAATTCACATTCATGAAAAGACCTAACAAGCTAAAGCTGTGGAGCTAATCAGTTCATAAAAGTTTAAAATGCAACTCAAAGTGTTGAAGAAAATATCCAAGCTCTCACATTCTACTGTGAACATTGACAAGCAAAGTTTGTTAGGTGTATTTTGTTAGTCAGTCATTAAGTATTACATCATTGGATAGGGGAATGGAGAATTTGGAATCAACAGTGATCTCATACACGTACAGCCAGCTTAGTATCAACAGTTTTGTACAAACTTTGTACTGTGGAAGGAGTTTTCATTTCAAATCCATGTAGACGTCGGGGAAACATGAAAAATATTTTCAAGAACTACGGACTACTTTGTTTGACAATCCAGTGCACTACCATGACAATTCATAAGGAGTCATTAAGTGCATAACTAAAGAAAAAATGTGAATAGGCATAAGCAAGTTCAAGTTCAGGTACAATAGTTCATTGTCCCTAAGCCTCTTTACAGTGTTTCAAGCCTGAACCCCAAAAGAGCAAGCCAAAAAAAGAGTGGAAAGGAAAAATTCCTTGTTGTTGTTGGTTTTTAGGGAAGAAACTTTGTGAGACCAAATCTCAAACTCACCCTCATTAAGTGACTGGGCAGCAGATCAAGATCAATACACTAAAGTATAGATTGTGAATATAATCAATCAAGTGTCCATTTATCTCAAAATAGATTTAAGTGGTTCAGTTCAGTGAAAATCCATGTGATTCTCTATGAGTATAAGGACTGCAAAACTAATAGTTCAATAGTTCAAATCAAGGTTCCATTTAGTGAATTTAAAATAACAGATATAGTAATAATAATAATAATAATAATCATAATGTCACGCTCGCTTACCTCGGACCGAACGGCTGCGCATAGGAGGCGCAGAGCCGAAGCACCTAAATGCGCTAAAGGGAACAAGACACAAACAGGTAGTGGAGAAACTTGTTTATTTAAAGGCGTAATGTCACCATAAACAGAGAGGAAGGGAAACAAAGCAACTAAATACCGAAACACCTAAACACGTGTTCAAAAACAAACCAATGAACAAGGAAGATTAATTAACTTAAATGGTGAATGATAACACAAGGTAATTATTAATTAATTATATAATTAATTATATAATTAATTGGCTGTGTGATGTTACGGACGCCTCTTGGCTGCGTGATGTGGTTGATGCCCTCTGTGGAAGAAGCGAGGCATGACGAGGCGGACACCCTCTGGCGGCATGACGAGGCGGGTGCCTTCTGGAAGAAGCGAGGCGGACGTCCTCTAGCGGCCTTACTAGGCAGACGCCCTCTGTGGAACAAGCGTGGTACACCCTATGGCTGCATGGCTAGGTGGACGCCTCTGGCTGCGTGGCGTGGCGAGGCGACTCGGCCCTGTGCAGCCCCTTGGCGGCCTCGGCGATGGGCAGCCCAATGGCGGCCTCGACTTCGAGAGTTGTTAGCGGGCTCGGCGACGTGCATCCCCTTGGCGGGCTTAGCAACGTGCAGCCCCTTGGCGGGCTCGGTGCTCCATGAGTTATTGGTTATTGATTCCTCAGAATCATAAGCCTTGTCGTCCTGTCGGCTGACCATCTCCACGTCCCACCACCACGGTCTGGCCATGACACACTAAGTTGAGCGGGGCTCTTCTAAGATGAGTTCGGGGCACTTAGACCACAGCCGATATGGGGGGGAACGTCGCGTGTACAAGGGTTTACAACTCCGGCAACGACAGAATAAAAAATAAACAGAAAACGCTTACTTGGGCTCTGGACTCACACAAACACTGACATGTCGTTCTGTCAAACTCGCTTACCTCGGTTCGAACAGCTGTGCATAGGAGTCGCAGAGTCGAAGCGCCTAAACGCGCTGAAGGGAGCCAGGCACAAACAGGTAGCGGAGAAACGGGTTTATTTAAAGGTGTAATGACACCAAAAACAGAGGGGTGCCAGGGCATGTGGAGGGTGATTCACATTTTCTATGTCCCACCCCATAATGTTAACAGTGCTAAGCTGATTTGAAAATGTATGATGTGTAACAAATGGGGGGCGCAGTCCGTCCAAAGGCGGGGCTGCGCTGTGCTAGACACGAGCGGAGGCACGTGGAGCTAAGAAGCGAGCCAGGCAACCAGGTAAGCAACAAAGAGGTCTTTAATTGTCTGAATCAGCGGGAACACCGCTAAAAGCACGGTGGAACGTGCCGGGAGCAAAACATACCCAAACAAAACTAAAACCGAAACGAGCAAAAACCACCCAAACATGACATATGCGCAAAATGCATATATAGAATATAATGCTGGCCTGCTGACTCAGGGCGCATGCGCACTTAAGTGTAGTCAGCAGGACACATGTGATTAGGTAGGACACAATCCCAGCTCTAGGGGATGGGCCATACCTACGGGAACCCTGAACGGACAAATCCCGAACTAAGAAAACAGGGTGGAGTGGCCTAGCACTCCCAACCCTGATATGATGCCTTTGTTAGAAACTATTATTTAATTAGTGATAATATGATCAAGAAGATGGCAGGTGTATATGTTTGGCTCTCCTAACTACTTGCTGGTATTTTATCATGTTTCTGACTTGTGTCTCTGTTTTAATTTTTAGCTTAAATAAAGCAGTGCAGTATAACATGTGTCAGTAAATGTCTGATGCGCTGTAGTGAATTGATCTTGTCTGTTTTTAGACTTTTGTCTCTTTTGTCTCTTCAAGAAATGTTATATCCCAGTAATCATGCTTTGCATTGTGACTATATAACTGCATACATGTAGATAATCATTTATGTATTAATTTCTGTTTTGTTTTGTTTTGTTCCCTAGTAATTAAAAAAACTTTTTTCCCATTAACTCTGCTCTTTTGCCATCACTTACCAGTGCCACACTGGCAAGAGCGTGACATCAGGACGGGTCTGCCACTTCTCCGTTTACTTAAAAGTTAATTGTGATCACAAGAAAACAACCTTTGTTATATCACGATCACAAGAAATATTGTATCAACATTTAAGTTAGGTGTTCTTGTGTTCTTGTTAGTGTCTTTAAGTAAACAATCAGCTCTTTTGTTGATTTAACTGTTTTTTGGAACATAAGCAGGAAAAATGGTACTTGGGAGTTGGAGGGGTGGGATTCATATTTAAGGTTCTTATTTTCACATGTAGAGAGGTATAATACTTTGTTACATTTTTGCTATTTTGCATTTTATTTATATATATATATATATATATATATATATATATATATATATATATATATATATATATATATCATACTATACTGACTACAGCAATTTTGTTGCTTACAATATGGAAGTCTTCAGCTGTTGTCTGTGTTTCAAGCGGAGGATTAGGTGCAAGTTTAGTCTATTTGTAAAAGCTATTGCTTGATAACCACCTTTGCCCGAACATTAATTTGCTAATGACAGCTGGAAGGCTATATTCAGTTGGCTCAGAAGTTGTGGTTGTTTTAGTCTTGGAAACAAAGCTGGAATGCAATCCTTTATTTTTATGCTAATAGATAGCGTTGCACGTATTAAATAGACAGGCTTTTACAATAAAATAGGTTAAAACTAAACATACAAAATGCTTTGGATTATTTCCAGCTTAGCTACCTAGAGTTACCCATTTGCTCAAATGTACTTGTAACTCATAAAAGTGAAATAAAGCACATATGATCATGACAATCAATCAGGTTATAGAATCATGAGATGGACAGGGTTTTATATGTTCTATTTAAAATGCTTCCATATATGTCCTTTGGCGTTAGATTCACTACACAGGTCCACATCCCCAGCTGCTCCAGGATGGCGGATGAAGTGTTGAAGTGACACTATGTAATTATGCAGTGAACAGAAAAGGCCTTCCATTGCTCATACACCCCTGTCAATCACAAGCATCACTGTTTTGTTTTCTTTGTGATGAAGAGACAGTTGAGTCACTGCCAATTATTTTAATAACCTGTAAAATATATGAATAAATGATGGAGAATGTAAAGGCAATGTGATGATTTGTGACTTACGGGCCTGTTTAATGTGGCTTATATTGGCTTTCATGCGGCCTGCATCTGTTAGATGAATTAAAAGGCTATTGCTCTGCTCACCAGAGTTCACAGGGGGAAACTAACTATGTAAAATAACATCAAGTTAAGGTCTAAATTCTTCCTCAATAAACCATATTAATGGAAATATTTAGCTATTTCATAAATATAGTTTCATTTAGATTATTATATGTAAAACTGGTGTATTTTATTAGCGATTATAGGACTGTTTGTGAGAGCTTTAACATTTACAAAATCTATTAAATAATAAATTATTCTTATAAAGCAAATATAGGACATACATTTAAGGAATTGTTATTTGTGTAATGCTGTGGGATCATTTTAAATCAAACTAAATGGGCCAGTAGCTTTCTATAATCAAATGTAAAAAAAGGTAGTTTCTTGTTATATTGATAACATTCTGATGAAAAACCTTATGTTTGCAATTGTTACTTTAATTGTAGTATGGGGAACCATTCTTTACTAGGTCAATTTAGGTCAATTCATTATGCATAGTGCGAGTCTTAATTATTGCCAATTTTAAAATACTGAAGACTTAATACTGAAGACATAATAATTGGTTCCATGACATGCACTATGTCTTGATGACATGGCATGCCAGTCTTAAAATTCAGAAAATGCTTTGCTACAGCACTCATAATCTTCACTAATATACAACTGTATAACATTTAAATATAACATAAGATTTGAAAAGCCTATTAGCTTTTTATTGGCAGCAAAACATGTTTGTACATACCTCAAGTAATTAGGTCATTGTCAACCTATTGTGTTTCTAATATTTATATATTTATTTCTATGGAAACGTTTTACTTGACGTAACTAAAAATCATGTAAATCATTATTTACTATTGCTTTCCTGTTTGAGAAAAAAATGCAATTACCATGTTGATTTCTTTTGGTTAACGCCATATTATTGTCTATACTAGCGAGAAAATAACTGAAGATAAAATATTCAAAATTATAACATCAGATCTCTTAACAGTCTAAAACAGGCAGTTTTAGCTTTTTTTAGAGAGACAACACATATAAAGTGGCACTAAAAATTGCCTGAAAAATTGACATTTAAAATTGTAGTGTACTTGACCAGAATACATTAACATTATGAAGTTTGTTGTTGATTTACTGCTTTTTGTTTATGGTGCTGCTATTATTATACTGCTATGTCATTGCACATTTTTATGAGGGAGGTAGGATTCCTAAATTTCATGAAAATATTTTGTCTTATTTGTCCCTTAAAAAACAAGCTTAGTAATTTGCATCACTTTGTCTATTGCCTTTATATATTCCAGTGCCTAATTACCAGCAATGTTAAAGCTTGTGTACAAGTCAGGTGTTTTGTGAGGGAACTAACTGTTATAGCTTTGGATACCCTGTTCTACATCTTAGCTCTGCGCTTCAGCACCTGTAGAGTCACAGTAATACCTGTAACTTTTTTCATAATCTTTGCCAATTGCATTTTTCTTTGGGTGATTCTTCTTAGATATTAAAAATACTGTCGGTTAGTGTGAATATAGCTGTCATTAGCAGTTTCAGTTTCTAGTTTCAATATGCTGCCTGTTTGCACCTTGTATTGAACATGTTATTGAGGGGGCGTGTCCTGGTGGTAAGCATTTAAAGATTTGCTAATACAGCATTGCTTTCTCATTTAAATCTGACAAGGCTAACTCTAAATCCTCTTTCCTCATCCTTCTGGACCTCTTGGCAGCATTTGATACAGTATATCATCAGATTCTACTGTACTCTATTTGAACTAGGCTTTTCATGTACAACACATTTGAATGGTTTGATCATATCTAACAGTAAGTGTCATGGAATGGGGAGATTTCTTACTCTCTCTAATTACTCACTGGTTTCCTCAGGGCTCTGTACTTGGTCCCCTCCTCTTTTCATTATACATGACATCACTGGCCACACTGGTCATTCAGACACATGGTTTCTCTTACCACTGCTATACTGATTCATATATTTGACATTCATATATTTATATATACTGTTTTACAACAGTACATTGTCAATGTAAAAAACATGTAAAAGCCTTTAAACCCCCAAAGAGCAAGGCAGAGTCCATAAGGCAGAGTCACATGTTTAAGAAACAAATATCAAACACCTGATATATATATATATATATATATATATATATATATATATATATATATATATATATATATATATATATATATATATAATGTATATATATATATATACATATATATATATATATATATATATATATATATATATATATATATATATATATATATATAAAAATAATAAAAAAATTAATAAAAAAGGAGTGGAGTGCAGGATAGGATAATGATCAGATTTGGAAAATCTACAGTGTAGCTGGGTTCTTCTTTAATTATTGACTTCTCATTTTTAAGTCGCTTTGGATAAAATCATCTGTTAAATTATTAAATGTAAATGTATTTCTTTTGTGTTTAATTTCTGATTTTGTTTCTATTCTCCTGTATAGGTGCTGTTGCAATGATGTTAATTACAAGGAAAGGAAACTGGAGATTTAAAATTTTTCACCTAATTTTTGTGGCTGTGGAATTGTTAACAGTTTCAGTAAAAGCAATACCAAGCTTACTGGAGTTGCAGTTGGATGAAGAGCAGCCTGCGGGAACAATAGTGGGAGACATAAGCACTGGTTTACCACCTGGGGAAACTGCATCTCTCTACTTTATCTCTGATCATGAAGGAACTGGTGTTGGAAGCGATCTTGAAATTGATGAGACCACTGGTATTATTAAAACAGCTCGGCGACTGGACAGAGAAGTTAGAGATCATTATAGCTTTATAGCAGTCTCCATAACTGGCCTTACAGTAAAGGTGTCCATTACTGTAAATGATATTAATGACCATGCTCCACAGTTTCACAAGAAAAAATCCTCTTTAAAGATCCCTGAACAGACTGCAGTAGGGACCAAATTCTCACTGGAGCCAGCAACTGATGCAGATAAAGACCAGCTCAGCACTCAGGGATATTCCATTAAAGAAGGCAATGTGGGGCAAGTGTTCAGACTGGAGACAAAAAGGTCAGCAAATAAGGTCCTTTACCTTGACCTTGTGGTTAATGGTGTCTTAGACCGTGAGAAGAGAGCTGTTTATTCTTTAATTCTGGAAGCCTTTGATGGTGGCACTCCGAAAAAAACGGGGCAAATGACTCTTGATATCACAGTGCAGGATATAAATGACCATGCACCTGTTTTTAATCAAAGCAGATACCATGCAATCATCTCTGAAAGTATTTCTCAGGGTAGCAATATTCTGCAAGTATTTGCCTCAGATTCAGATGAGGGTGACAATGGGCTTGTGCTTTACGAGATTAACCGCCGACAAAGCGACCCTGAAAGATATTTTCTTATTGACCCTCATTCTGGAATCATCACACTGAACAAGCCCTTAGACTATGAAGTTAAGAAAGTTCATGAGATTGTAGTGCAAGCCAGAGACAATTCCAGCCATCCAGAGATCACAAATGCCTTTGTTACTATCCATGTCCGTGACTACAATGATAATCAACCCACAATGACAATCATCTTTCTAAGTGAGGATGGGTCACCTCGAATATCTGAGGGTGCCCAGCCCGGGCAGTATGTTGCTCGGATTTCCGTATCAGATCCTGATTATGGTGAATATTCTAATGTCAATGTCTCATTGGAAGGTGGGGATGGTAAGTTCGCCCTTACTACAAAGGACAACATCATCTATCTTATCTGTGTGGACAAAATTCTTGATCGTGAAGAGAGAGACTCATACCAGCTGAGGGTCATGGCTACAGATTCAGGAACCCCTCCACTCCAAGCAGAGTCATCTTTTACAATTCATATCACAGACATCAATGACAACCCTCCACTGTTTGATCAGCAGGCATATAAACACATTATTTCAGAGGTTGTATATCCAGGCAGCTTTGTGCTGCAGGTAACGGCCAGAGACAAAGACCAAGGGTCAAATGGTGATGTTCGCTACAGCATCCTTCCCAACCAGGGAACACAATCGGAATGGTTTAACATTGATGCTATAACTGGTATCATTACCACAGCTACTCAGCTAGATTACGAGACAAATCCCAGCCCTAGTATCAAGATTATTGCAACAGATGATGGGAAACCACCTATGTCCTCTACTGCCACAGTGGAAATCAGTCTACAGGATATTAATGACCACAAGCCCATCTTTGAAAACAGCATTTATAATGTGTCGATCAAGGAGAACACTGCAGCAGGCACCTGCTTTCTTGAGGTAAGATCTACATTTGAAAAAAATACTGAAGATGATTTGTTAAAAGTCTTGTTTAAGTAATATGAAATATACCATTTAATTTAATTATTTGGTGCAAAAAAATACTTCAAATCCTCAAAAGATTAATTGCAAATTTTCTAAAGTTCTTTAAATGCTGATTTTAAATGTCATGACTTCCATCAAATAGCATTTAAATGCAACATTTAAATGCAAATTATCATTTGCTGATAGTATAAACTGTACAAGAAGTGCAGAAAGTGATTTTCTACACAGCAGAAAACACAAAATAATTGGGATATTCATTAATAGAATACAAAAACAGGAAATGCTGATTTTTTTCTGTACTGTTGTAAATAATGTAATTAGTTGTTCTTGATGGAGT
Organism: Corydoras sp. C115; assembly: GCA_019802505.1. NCBI lineage: Eukaryota > Metazoa > Chordata > Actinopteri > Siluriformes > Callichthyidae > Corydoras > Corydoras sp. C115. The sequence continues at coordinate 1,769,046 of JAFMOC010000140.1, forward strand.
ATGCAACAAATGAAGACAGATGTTGCTTGTGTGCAGTGACCATTTTGTTAATAGTAAAGTAATTTATTACATTCAGCTATAGTACTGTTTATATGGGTGTTCACTGGTGATAGATTTAAAATAAATCTATTCCAATATTACTTACGTCATAACAGCAATATCATAAACAAAAAAAGGCATGCAAAAACAACATGTTTGGATTAGTAGAAACTGTGCTAAAAATAATCTTCCCACAAGTTAGGATCATACTATAATTCCACAAAGAACAAAAGGTACGTTTGTCAATGTACACTGTATGTGGTCAAGGAACTGTGGCGAGTTTGTATGGCTAAAATATTTCTTGGTTTTTGACATTACTTGACACTACCTATAGAATTGACTTTATGCCACACTCCACTACTGCTGATTTTGTTTAACTGTTCTGAAATAGATTTTATTTAGCCCAGAATGGTACTTAAAGCCAGAAGACTCAAACAGGATATTTAAATCATAATTCTGCACTTTAGCCACATGGGTGTGCAGAGTGCCAAACAATTTGTGGTTTCTGGTTCTGATCCATGTGGACATTGAAAAATTATGCACAATCGATGCTTGACAGTTATGTTCCAATTGATTAAAAAATGTTTTAATTAAATTTGATAAACAGCTCCTATGTAAGTTAAATTAAACTATTAAAAATACTTTAATTTTTTATTTTTCATATTTTGTTTATGTCAAGCCTACATGAAAAAATATCATTTTTTAGGGCTTGACAATAGAAGGACAGATCAGAAAATTTGTATTACAACAAGATATTAAGGAATAAGATCAACCTCAAAAGTATTTTAATCCTTCTTGAAATGCCTTTATACAAACATTAATAGTTTGTGGCAGGATGTTTTAAATTTTGATTATTTGTCCAGAATAAAACAATCTTCATTTTAGAATTGGATTTAAAGCATCATTAATGTTTTTGTCTAGACTTGAAAGGCTGTTTTTATGTACACTGCCACCCTTAAATCTATTTAATGGTAACTGCATTAAACATGGGAATGTTATTATGAGTGATTTTGAGAGTGTTTTTACACTTGACTGTTGTTTGTCCATGAAAAGAACTAAGCACCTTAATGATTTTACATAACTCATAACATTGTTTTTTATTGGATTCCTTGAATAAACTATTCTTTAGTAATATATTATTTATGCATTTACCCTAATCACAAGAATGAAAATATTGCCTTTTATTCTTATCTGATTATAATTTTCTTCTGGGGTAATAAACTGTTTAATGTGGTAGGACAATGTACCAACAACACATTTATAACTATTTTTCATTTGCATTGACCAGTCAAGGCAGTAATGAAGTATAGCAGAAATATTGTACAATTATACCAAACAAACTTTAATGCCTCATGTGTTGTGCTAAAACATCAATTTATAGCTAAAAGCAAACAGTAGTATTGCTTCAATTTGGAGCACTGCCACCCTCACTTGTCCAACTTTTTAGCTTTGCCAATACTGTGGAAATGAAACCCCACAAAATTGTACCGATCATACTAAGACTAAGTCAGCATTGTGATGCTATACCCTTCCCCCAGCCACAACTCAGTTTTAGTTTATTTTTAGTTTTTTTTGACTACCAAGAGTTAGATTGGGCATGGCTAAAGATAAAGTGTTAAAACTTGTTTTAAGACTCATTACCTGGAAAAATGCATCAAAAGAAGGGAAAGTTCACAAGTGGTAACTTTGCTGTAATGCTGTAGTTGCTGGCTGTTGCTGTAATGTTGTGGCTGGCACATTAATCTACCATAAAATTCTCCATCTGTCATAGCAGTCACGCACACTTTAATGTTCAGTATTTTTTTCCTCAATCCACATGGAAAGACTAATCATATTTAATAAATCTAAGCCAATAGACACATCTGGATGAGTGCTTGTAGAGGAAGCTTTTTGGGAACAGTTTCCTGTAACATAAGATCTGGACTGCAGGGGGGTTGTGTTGAAATGTACCCCAGCAAAATATTAGCCATGCTGTGGCTACCTTTTCTCACGAACTACAGTATACAGGATTAGAGAGAATAACCCTTTTTGTAGTCTAGCTGAGTTCAGTGTATGCCCAGGAACAAAATGTATGCATCATTGCATGGTTTGTCTGCCAGACAAGGTATAATTATTATGAATGGTTGCTAAAACTGTTATAGAAACTCCAAACAGTGAGCCACATGAATGCACATTCTTTTTCCATGACGCACAACAATTGCTCAATTTATCAAACTTTAGAAGCAAAGCCTTTAGTTAATGCTGAGTGTAAAGATTCACAATCCAAACATTTAAATAGAGCCTGAAAGACAGGCTTGTGGACTTGTCTTATTGATCTAAAAATATATTGCATGAAATTCTCAATTTTTTCTTGTATATTATAATAATAATAATTATTATTATTACAAATTTCTTTGTTTATATTATTTTTATATTAAATAATTGTGGTTATATTGGTCAATTTAACTGAAATGTGAACATTATTATAACATGTGTTATTCCACCTTAAATTCTTGTAAGCCAACAGTAACAAATATTTTATATTGATTTTATGAAACCCAACGTATGATCTTTAAATCAATTTCCCATCTATATTGACAGATGTGTAGATGCAATTTTTAAAACAAATCTCATTTGCCCTGCCCTTTAACATAATGTTTTATTTATTGGACCATAGTGATATATTATATAATAATATTATATAATATAATATATAATATTATTATATATTATATAATATTATATATTATATAATATTATATATCTGGTATATAGGTATATGGTAGCTCAATGGTTAGGGCATTGGGCTATCAATCTGAAGGTTGGCGGTTCAAATCCCAGGTCCACTGCAATTACCAATGTGGGTCCTTGAGCAAGGCCCTTAACCCTCATCGCTCCTGGGATGTTGTGATTAACCCTGTGTTCACCTTGTAAGTCGCTTTGGATAAAAGCGTCTGCCAAATGCAAATGTAATGTAAATGTAATATTATATAATGTTATATGAATCTATCTGTCTATATGATCATCATATTCCTCTTTCCTCATATTCCATTTGATATAGCTGTTCCTCCCTTGTGAACAGTTACACAGAGAAATGTACAGGAAAAGCACATCTGGTAATTATTTCTTATTGGCTAACTACAAGGAAGTCCAGTAGGTAATGAAGGTTGTAAAGATCCATCCATCCATCCATTATCTTCCGCTTTATCCTCTATTAGGGTCACGGGAGGGGGGGTTCCCCATGCCCATCCAGGGGACAACGTCTCGGGCCTTGGGCAGATACACAGACATGCACACATACACACTCTATATGGGGCAATTTGGAGTACTCAATTGATTTGATCCATGTTTTTGGACTGTGGGAGGAAACCGGAGAACCCGGAGGCAACCCACGCGGACACAGGGAGAACATGGAACATGGATTCGAACCGGGAATCCCTAGTGCTAAGAGGCCAACGTGCTAACCACTAAGCCACCGTGCCACCCATTGTAAAGATTGTGGTAATTAAATTTATCAACATATTGAGGCTGATTTGCATGGATTTGTAACATTTGTGTTTAGATAATTAGAAATAGGATTATCGGGTAAGCAAAATGCTTTATATGCAATAGGGAAATATTTTAATTCTATAAGTCAGACCTAAGTCTTAACAATTAAAAAATAACAAAAAAAGTTAAAAGACTGAAAATATGTGTTCATGACAGGTTGTTTACTCCAGCATTTACACTTGATGACAAGAAGCTTGCAGATTATTTTATGAGACACTGCATACTGGTAAAATATGGCCATCCAGGATTCAACCACAAAAGCCAAATAATAGTTGGCATGTGCACATTCTACATACCACACATAGTATTAAAAATACCTTATTAAACATTAAAAAAGCCATACCTCGTTTGGCACACTACCTTTACCACTGTGCATATGCCAAGATGTTTACCGTAGAAAGTATGCACATATTACATTAAATATGTAAGAGAAACCAAACAAAAAGGGTGCATATTGAGCTGGTCCTCATGCAGCTGCACTGACCATGCGGAAACACTGGGGGGACCCCTGTTCTCCCCAGCTACTGAGAATGAGCAACTCCTGAGGGGTGATGGCTGCACTACTCACATCGGCGGGATGTTTCATTTATTTAATTTGTGTAGGGGGTTCACAGTCTCTAAGGAAAACACCTTTGGATATGCACAGTAGTAGGAGTAACTTGTGCATCGTTTAATCATTTAAAGCTATGCATGGTATATATACATTCTCAGTGGTATTTTATACTGCTTTTATAATGTTTGTTCAAATAAACCATTTAAACTGTTATTTGTGTTTTGTGGCTTTTTGTTTTGTGGTTGGGTTAGGCATTTTACCAGCAGGCTGTGTCCCTTAACAATTTTATTGAGGATTTAACTTTGTGACTGTGATCCTAAATTTACATTAACAATGTAAACATTGTGACAATGGCCTGTTCAAATTGTGTACACTTACAATATTTCATTAAACATTCTTCATTGAACTTTGTTTCTGGACAGATTTACTGAGGCAATGTTTTGACAGCCTTATGCAATTGTACATACATTTTTTAGTTGCATTTCAAAATTGTAAGTAATTTTATGAGCTACTTATAAACCATCACATATCAAAAACTTTTAAAATGTCACTTAGATCTTAATTCATATATGATTCCTGCTTTCAGTACTTCTAGTGAAAAAATAGCTCAAGGGCATGTGGATATCTTAGTCAGTAATCCCTAAACATGCAAAGAACTCATGAGGTTTTTCAGGTTCATATCATGTCCTATGTACTATTAAAAACACTGAAAGTACTACATAATACAGAAAACTGGAGGACTTAAATTTTCCATTCTTTTGTCTCAGCTCTTAACTTCAAAATTAATTAACTTCAAAATTATTTACTTTCCAAAAGGTCAGAAAAAGTTTCTACTATGTTGTTTGCCTTAACTTTGCATCAGAGGCAAAAACAAATGACTCAATGATAAACGTCATTTATCAGTCTCGTTTTCTTATTCCTCTCATTCTTTCGCACAATTGCAGTGAATCTTCAAAAGTGGTCCTGAATCTAAGGGCGATGAAGACCAATTGGTCATGTATTGGTTTTAATCCTGTTTGCTGTTTCAGCTGCTTGCTTGTAATCAAACTAAAATTTAAATCAACAATCAGTGCGAGCACTGGCCAAAACAGTTCACATATGTGCACATTCACACACGCACACACGCACACACAAGACAAATTCAGACACCCGCACCATCTTCCATATTCATATTTATGCAAATCTATCTTATAATCATGTAAGTTCATTTGACACTGTGTAAACAAGGATCAGCCAGGCTTTTTCCATTTTCATCTTCTCACCAGCCACAATAACAGAGCGTCTGCTTTTGTTAGTATAGCCTTTAAAAGCATGGCTGGTCTGTATGTAATGTAGACCAAATATTTTAGACTTCATGCTCATTCAACAAACATTGTTTATGGCTGTTTCAGAATAGTTTGTGTACATCTACAGTCAATATATTGTATCTGAAAAACTTTGGTTCTGAATACGTGTGAAATAGTGTAAGCCTAGGGCAATCATGTATTTTATTCAACAAACACCCCACCCTGCCCTTCCTTCAAGACTGCCAACATCTCAATTCTAAATCCCCGGTCTGGAGCAATGAAGAATGAACAGACTGAATCCAGACAAAAAATCCAAAGTCTGACAGTAATCCAAAAGACCATGGCATATGAAAAAAACATTGTGCTGCAGTCAGGCATTTTGTCCCTTTCATAGTTTTAAATTCTTATGAAGTATTGCCACACACACTTTTTATAGACTTTCCTGTCCCTCTGCCTCCCACTTTACCCTCCCACTGCCTTTCAACCAGTACTCAAGGGACCTTCAATAAATCTGATTAATGTATAGTTCAAATATAAGGTGTAATGAGATAGAACAGAAACTTAAAGCAGTTGGCCTCACATGTGACTCAGTAGGTTGTACCCAGTTATTAATTACACTTACAGGCAAATGGAAAGATTTCAAACCATTCTCTTTGACCTCTAAAATTGCCATCAATATTTTCCTTGCATTTGCCTCCCTCTTTTCCTCCCATCAAAGGGCTTAGTTAAGTGAAATGTAATTAGAAGGCAAGTGCTCGTTGTAGGGACACAGCCAGTAATAAGATATAAGAGGTATATTGATTTAATGAACAGGTTGGGACATACACTTTAATAAAACTTATGAGCAGAGCTGAGCATGGTTTAAATTAGACTCACTCAGAAAGGATCTGTGGTCTACTTTTTTAGTTTTAGTTTAACAGACATTATACTTTTCATGAAATTACACAGCACTCATGTAAATGAGCATGCTGGCTGTACCAAGCATGCACTGTATCTTTCTAAGGTTTTTCTAAGTATCCGTTTCATGTAATGAACTGCCCTATCATTATTTGGTTGCTACACAAAATCATAATACATGTCTACTAACCCATTTCTCCATTATTTGTGATTGGTTTAACCATTTGCTTTTCGATATTTGCATGCCCTGTCCAGCACAGACAGTAATCTCATTCACAATCTGGTAATTTATTTACTGACCTAAACTAGTCCAAAACACACTCCCACACCCACACCCACCCACACACACACACACACATACACATACACACACACAGACTTGTCATTCGGGCAACTCAGCAATATTACATTAACATTAATTGAAAGTTGCTGTGTGATGTAAAAGGGTTTAAAGTTGATTCATGAGTACTGGGTTTGGTTTAGATCAAAATGGCATTTTTAACTGGTTCTGTAAGATATGGTTTAATACAAGTCTGTATATTTTTCACAAGTTACAAAAGTTGTACTTTTTTGTAAAAGGTTTCTGTGTTTTGTGCTTGAGTAGGCAGGAGAAAGGAGTCAAATTAAAGAAATATTGAAATATTTATTTAAAAAGTCAATATAAACCATATGTTCATTGAAGTCTATTATTTCACAAAAGTACACATGACAGGAACACATATCACTTTTGGCACAGTTCCCTCTTTCCTTTATATATTTTCAAAGACTGAGAGACGGGTTTGTTAACTTGCCATCAGACTGATGACATGAGTAAGTGCTGATGAAATGCAATAGAAAATGGAAAATAATAAAATCTAGTAGCTGGACTTGCTAACTATATGTAGGACCCTCTTAAAAATGTCCTGTAAATTGTGTTGTGTATATAACGGGTTAAAGAACTCGATTTCCCATCACCTTTTGCGGTTTTGGCGCCCGATATAGTATGCTTTCCCGCCATTCCAGTATGAGCGCGAAGCGACGGGAAGAACGATAGTGGGAGGAGCAAGTGGAGTGAGTGTCCGGACTCGAGAGAGTTGCGCGGATAGCCATTGAGAGCTGTTTGTTTCTTTGCTCTTTCGGGTTTTGCATTAGTCCACGGCGGCGCAGTTTTAGTTTCTTTTAGGTCGCGGAATAGTTTTGTGCGGCTGTTCATCCGCATCGTCACGTTCTGGGACTAGAGAGAACTGTGAGTGTGGAGTGCATGCTGTGGGGAGACCACCTGTTGAATGGACTTCGCCACGCGTTGAGCTGCATTGGACCCACGCATCTGAACACACGTTCAGCTTTGAGCCTGGTTAATCTACGCTGTCGTGTTGGAGCTGGGAACGCTTTAACACTTCGTCCACGTGCTTGTCAGGATTCGTGAGTATCGGTTCGCCTGACTCGGTTGACTCTTCGAACCATTTTTTTTTGTGCACCAACGAATGGGCCCCAACGATAAAAGCGCTTAATTTGACTATTCAATTGAACTGTTTATTCTGGATACACATTTTTTTCCTATTTCTTTTAAAAGGGTTATTTACACAAACTATTGTGGTTTGATTGGTTATTTCCGTGTTATATTCTACGGGATTGTTTATTGAGACCCCAGTAAATATTCATATTAAATATTAGCTTAAGTAACTAAGATTGATTTATTGTCATCATTATTTGTTTGAGATGTATGCCCCCTAAATTCTATTGGGCACCTTTAGGGAGGTGTTACATTTTTGGAGGCACCGCTGGGATTGAAGCTGCAGACTTGAATAAAGCACGGATGGAGCAGTTAGTGAAGGGTTCTCTGATTGGCGATATGGTTGCTCTCCGTGTTCGACTCACCCATGCTCTGCGAGAACCACCTTCCTTTTCACAACTACTACGGGAAATTAGAGAAGAAGAGGAATGGATACAATCTAGAGAAACTGTCAGAGCCGGGGTTGCTACCACCACAGCCTCTAAATTCACCCAGGCAGCTGAAATTGATAGTTTGAAGAAAGAAGTCAATGAGTTGTCAGGTCAACTCACTCAACTTTTAAATGTGGCTACAATGAGGTCAAGACCAAGTGGGTCCACCGAGATGGTTCCACCAAATGAGCGTGAACTAGTTGATCCAGAGAAGTCTCAACCCAAGATGACAGGCATTTTCTGCTATCGGTGTGGAGAGGATGGACACACCAAACGGGAATGTAAAGGTGTTGAAGATTTGAAAAAGGTGAACCGGAAGCTGATTGCTCGGATGAAGGGAAACTTCCCTGGGGCTCTGTGAAGGAACGGCATCGGGCTCCAATTAAAACACGTTCCACCCAATGTTCATCTGCATGTGAGGGCACCAAGATACCTAAGGGGTTAGTGGGTCCCACCTCTGAGGTACCTGTTCTGATTGAGGGAATCTATGGTAGGGCCCTTTTAGATAGCGGTTCTCAGGTCACTATATTGTACAAAAGTTTTTATGATGCTCATTTGACCCATATGCCTATAGAGCCAGTAGAAAATTTGGAAATATGGGGTCTAAGTTCTCACAAGTATCCTTACGATGGATATCTGTCTCTCAGACTTGAGTTTACTGGGGGGATTGCAGGGGTGCAGGAGACAATAGACACCTTAGTGTTAGTGTGCCCTGATCCTGTCTCAAACTCACCTGTAGCTATGTTGGTGGGAACTAACACAGAAATTGTAAGGAAGCTTTTTAATTCGTGTAGAACTCAGGGTGGAGAACAGTTTTTAAGTACTATGAAAATACACCCCATGATCAGAAAAGCTTATGAGTGCTTAAAAGATACTGTGGCTGAGTTAGATGAAACAGAGAAAAAAGGAACTGTTTGGTTTGTACAGCCCAAGGCCATCATTTTACAGCCTCGCCAAGTTGCTCGAGTGGCTGGCATGCCCAAATTACCTGGTGACCTGACCCCCTCACTCCTACTAGTAGAGCAGCAAGACGATGCTATTATCTCAGCACAAGTACGAGTGAGACCAGAGGTTCACTCTGCATCTGATCTGTCACAGAAGCGTGTTGTTGTAACAGTGAGAAATGTTTCCAGTAAACCTGTGGTTCTGAGAAGAGGGACACCGCTTGCCAGTGTATGTCCTGTCACTATGGTCCCGCCGCTAAAGTCTCCTACCCCTAAAACAACCACTACCTTGGCTCCCAGCTCTTTTAATTTTGGTGACTCCCCTATGCCAGAAGCGGCAAAGCAACGTCTCTGTGCGAAGATGCTGGAGAGAAAGGAAGTGTTCTCTTGTCATGAATGGGATGTGGGTTGCTCAAAGAGTACGAAGCATGAGATCCGATTGACTGATTCAAAACCTTTCAGAGAAAGATCTCGTCGTTTGGCTCCCGCTGATATAGAGGATGTGCGCAAACATCTACAGGAGCTTAAGGAGAATGGCATCATTTCTGACTCAAGAAGTCCCTATGCATCTCCAATCGTAGTTGTTAGGAAAAAGTCAGGAAAAGTCAGAATGTGTGTCGACTACCGGACTTTGAATCAACGAACTATCCCTGACGAGTATACAGTCCCAAGAATCGAAGATGCTCTTCATAGTTTGTCTGGAAGCAAGTGGTTCACCGTTCTAGACCTGAGGAGTGGGTACTACCAAATCCCTATGAGTGAAACTGACAAAGAAAAGACAGCTTTCATCTGTCCACTGGGATTTTATAAGTTTGAGCGTATGCCACAGGGAATCTCTGGAGCACCTGCCACTTTCCAGAGGGTTATGGAGCGAACCGTTGGAGACATGAATTTCCTGGAGGTGTTGGTGTACCTGGACGACTTAATCATTTTCGGAAAAACGCTAGAAGAGCATGAGGAGAGACTTTTAAAAGTTCTTGACCGGTTGAAGGAGGAAGGTTTGAAACTGTCACTGGATAAATGTCAGTTTGGGAGGACTTCAGTTATCTACGTTGGTCACATTGTGTCCCAAGAGGGTGTAGCCACGGATCCATCTAAGATTGAAGCTGTTTCAGCATGGCCAAAGCCTCAGACTCTGTCAGAGCTCCGATCGTTTCTGGGGTTTTGTGGTTATTACCGTCGCTTTGTAAAGGACTTCTCGAGAATATGCCGTCCCCTTAATGAACTACTTCAGGGAACTTCTCACTCTAGGTCCAAGTCCCATGCTGGCCAGCCCACGAAGAGTAAAGTTCATGTTCGGGACTCTGAGCCATTTGGTTCCAGATGGACTGGGGAGTGTGATTCCGCATTTAAAGAACTAAAGGCCAAGTTAACGCAGACTCCGGTGCTCGCATTTGCCGACACCCAAAAGCCCTATATATTGCATGTTGATGCTAGCCTAGATGGGTTGGGTGGGGTTTTGTATCAGGAGCATGATGACAAACTGCGACCTGTTGCCTTCATTAGTAGAAGTTTGTCACCATCGGAGAAACGATATCCTGCCCATAAACTTGAGTTTTTAGCTTTAAAATGGGCTGTAGTAGACAAACTACATGATTACCTCTACGGCGTCCCATTCGAAGTCAGAACTGACAATAACCCTTTGACATACATCCTGACATCGGCAAAACTTGATGCTACAGGACACAGGTGGTTGTCGGCTTTGTCTACCTATGATTTTGAACTAAAATACAGGCCCGGGCGGAAGAATATAGATGCAGACTCTTTGTCCCGGCGACCACATGAGAGTCTTTCTGTGGACGATGAATGGCAAGAGATTTCAGCTCCTGGGGTGCGTGCAATGTGCCAAGGACTGTACATTGGCCATGGGATGAGGGCTCAACAAAGTTGTTTTGTGAATCAGTTGGGAGCACATCTGACAGCCATACCCAAGGTTTATTGTCAGAGTACTGGAGTGGGATTGGAGAAATTGCCTACCTATAGTAAAGAGGAAATCCAGGATGCTCAGCAAAGTGACCCTTTTATTGGTGAAGTTTGGCGGGCTTTTAGACAGGGTAGACCTGTCCAGACTAAACACCCCAGTATTTGAATTCTGAAGAGGGAATGGGGGAGACTGTCTCTTGAGCAGGGGCTGTTGTACCGGACCATTAAGCTGGCTGACCGCAGAAACAAAAGACAGCTGCTGCTTCCCCAGAAATTCCATAGCACTGTTTTAATGTCTCTGCATGACGAGAGTGGTCATCTGGGTTTTGATAAAACCTATGCTCTGGTACGGGACCGATTTTTCTGGCCTCGCATGAAGTGTGATGTGGAAGCATATTGTCAGTCCTGTGATCGGTGCATTAAGAGGAAAACACTTCCTCATAGAGCTGCTCCCTTGTCCCATCTTAGTAGTTCGGGACCCCTGGATCTTGTATGTATTGATTTTCTGACAATTGAGCCAGATTCTCAAAATATTGGCAATGTATTGGTGGTGACCGATCATTTTACAAGGTATGCCCAAGCTTTTCCCACCAAGATCAGAGAGCTGTGACGGTGGCAAGAACATTGTGGGAGAAATATTTCATTCATTATGGCCTGCCCACCCGGATTCACTCTGACCAGGGGAGAGACTTCGAAAGCAATTTAATCCATGAGATGTTGACGATGCTGGGAGTGCAGAAGTCAAGAACTTCACCATATCATCCACAAGGGGATCCACAGCCAGAACGGTTTAATCGTACCTTGCTAGATATGCTAGGAACTCTGAGCTCACAGCAAAAGTCAAAATGGAGCCAGCACATTACTTACCTTGTGCATGCTTATAACTGCACCCCAAACGAAGCTACTGGTTTCTCTCCATACTATCTTCTATTTGGTCGTGAGGCTAGATTGCCCATTGATGTATGTTTTGGGATTTCAGTTGAAGGGTCCTCAACAGCATCTCACCTGAAGTATGTGTCCCGGATGCAAGAGGAACTGAACCAGGCTTACCAGTTAGCTCAAGCTACATCTAACAAGATGAATCAGAATAATAAGCAGCGCTATGACCAAAAAGTCCGCTATCACTGTCTGGGCCCAGGGGACCGAGTCCTCATTAGAAATCTGGGCCTGAAAGGAAAACAGAAACTTGCTGATCGGTGGGGTCCAAATCCTTATGTGGTGGAGAGTAAACTGCATGATCTGCCTGTCTACCGGCTAAGGCCTACAAATGGTGTGGGGCCCACAAAGGTAATGCACCGTAATCATCTTTTACCTCTCGGTCAGGAAGTAAGATTAAATCCAGAAGCTGATTCCAGTCCATTTCCTTCACAAAGAGTACTCAGGCAGCGAAAGGTGAAGGTCCCAGAATCAGCCCTTGATCCAAGGCCATCTGAGGTTAGTGAAAATTCTGAGTGTGCCATACAGTATCTGTCTGATAGTGAATCTGAAGATGGGTGTTACACTGAGAATACTGTACAGCTTACCCCAATAGAGGAGGGGCTATCAGGAGAGCCAAGAGTAGAGGCTGACAATTTACTTCCTGATAATGTTACTGTTCCTTTAAGGTGTGACCTTCCATTCACTGTACCTGAAGCCTTAGTTCCTGCACCTGTTCAGCCTGAGCTTAGGACAGACCTTAGTGCACATGGTACTAAGGTAACCGAAGAACTGAGAAGGTCCGGTAGGAGTAGAAGGCCTGCTGAGCGTTTAACCTATGATAGGTTGGGTGAGTCTACACGAAAACCAGTGGATACTAAACAATGCATTGTTAAATCGCCCATAAAGGAGAGTTGTAACGCTAAGGGAAATGCATATCGTTACCATGCCTGGTGGTGTAATGCGCAAGCTTTATGCATGGTTTGTATTAACACCCCAGTGATCTTGTCCTATCCAAGTCCTGTGACCTAATTTTATTGAAAGGGTGTAACGAGTAGGATTTCTATTTCTTCTCTGAGACATGTGAGCCCGCATGGGACATGCTGGTTTTTCAGTGGGGGGAGAATGTAGGACCCTCTTAAAAATGTCCTGTAAATTGTGTTGTGTATATAACGGGTTAAAGAACTCGATTTCCCATCACCTTTTGCGGTTTTGGCGCCCGATATAGTATGCTTTCCCGCCATTCCAGTATGAGCGCGAAGCGACGGGAAGAACGATAGTGGGAGGAGCAAGTGGAGTGAGTGTCCGGACTCGAGAGAGTTGCGCGGATAGCCATTGAGAGCTGTTTGTTTCTTTGCTCTTTCGGGTTTTGCATTAGTCCACGGCGGCGCAGTTTTAGTTTCTTTTAGGTCGCGGAATAGTTTTGTGCGGCTGTTCATCCGCATCGTCACGTTCTGGGACTAGAGAGAACTGTGAGTGTGGAGTGCATGCTGTGGGGAGACCACCTGTTGAATGGACTTCGCCACGCGTTGAGCTGCATTGGACCCACGCATCTGAACACACGTTCAGCTTTGAGCCTGGTTAATCTACGCTGTCGTGTTGGAGCTGGGAACGCTTTAACACTTCGTCCACGTGCTTGTCAGGATTCGTGAGTATCGGTTCGCCTGACTCGGTTGACTCTTCGAACCATTTTTTTTTGTGCACCAACGAATGGGCCCCAACGATAAAAGCGCTTAATTTGACTATTCAATTGAACTGTTTATTCTGGATACACATTTTTTTCCTATTTCTTTTAAAAGGGTTATTTACACAAACTATTGTGGTTTGATTGGTTATTTCCGTGTTATATTCTACGGGATTGTTTATTGAGACCCCAGTAAATATTCATATTAAATATTAGCTTAAGTAACTAAGATTGATTTATTGTCATCATTATTTGTTTGAGATGTATGCCCCCTAAATTCTATTGGGCGCCTTTAGGGAGGTGTTACATATATACCAGGTTCAAAACTTGCTTTCACTTACTTACTTGTAATAAACGTCATGCCTAAATAAAACACTTCTTTCCCACTTCTTTCCCAAGTTTTCTATAACTGTCTGAAATGTGTAATTTAACATACACTTCCTTAGAACCAAAGAAGCCAGGCTCAAACAAAAACACGAGAGGTGTCTAATTTATTTACTTTAAATGATAAATCTTGCATGGATTTCCTCGTGGATTTCCTCCGGGTTCTCTGGTTTCCTCCCACAGTCCAAAAACATGGATCAAGTCAATTGAATTCTCCAAATTGCCCCATATAGAGTGTTTTTGTGTGAGTGAGTGTGTGCCCAGCGATAGATTGGCACCCTGTCCTGGGTGTATCTGCCCAGCGCCCGAGACGTTCTCCCCTGGATGGGCATGGGGAACCCCCCCGCGACCCTAATAGAGGATAAAATGGAAGATAATGGATGGATGGATAAATCTTGCAGATTCAATAAAGAAGTCACAAATATGAATGTGAAAAATAATTTAAACTGACAAACAGTAAACAATTTTATCAACAAATCAGTCAGCCCATCCTTCTTTTGCTCTTGGTGTGAAAGATCAGGTCAGATCTCTGGACTTCAAGTACTGTCCTTTTAGTAGAACTCAAAATTGCTGTATTTGAACAAAAATTGAAACAGTTTTCTTTTTTCATGAAAGTTTTCTGGACTTTCAGTAAACACATCAAATGTAAAACAGCTGTACAAAGGTATGTTTGATCAGATATCTAGTCCTCTGACTGATATGAAACCCTTTGTAGTTTAATGTTAGCTATAATGATTACATAAGTATCATTTCCAGTATGGCAAGGTGATACACTGGAATCTGTTGTCCTTGTGTTTTACATTTTAGTTAATTATTGAGTATATGGCATATGGACTTTCAAAATTCCAGAGAATAGTATTCCTGCAAAACTGGTGTACCATGTGGAATATTTACAGCATTAGACTGACCCAAGCTTACTCTACAGCAGGGGTGCCCACACTTTTCTGGCCCGAGATCTACTTTTCCATTGGACAGGTCATCGAGATCTACCAGGGTTAATGTTTTTTTTAGGCTATTATATTGAAACCTATTTACACACACATTATTTAACACATTCCAGCAAATAGCATGGAGAAAACTTGATTTTAGTACACCCAAACGACCAAACACACAGTATACAGTACAGCACAAATGTAAAACAATCACTGTAACCTGCATTTTGCCAAACAGAACATCAACATTAAAAATGTTTGAGTTTGACGTTGACGAGACGAGACGGGGGGGGGGGGGGGGGATGGGGGGGGGGGGGGGGATTCAGAATAACTCACATTTGGTGTTAAAATGTGTGTGTGTGTGTGTGTGTGTGTGTGTGTGTGTATGTAAGTGCTTCCGATACTGTGCTGTAAAAAAGCACTGATATGTGATAAATGCTTTTTTTCAAACCTCCATCGCGATCTACCTGACACCCCTGCGTGAACGACCGGTCAATCGCGATCGACGTATTGGGCACCCCTGCTCTACAGTATGTAGAGCTAATTTTATTGGGAGTTTTTTACTGCTGACCATTTATGCCACATACTGTATGCAGTCAAATCTATGCAATTTGTGAGTGTGCCTAAAACTATCTACTATATTTTCAATGAGAGTACTGGATAGATTTGTATTTGTTGGCCAAATATAGTGATAGTTACCATGGTTACTGTGAAACAGCTGGGATGGGACACGAAGGGGTGACATATGCATATAGGTTTGTGTGTTGTCTTTATCAAAAGGCTGTATTTGAGTATATAATCATTATTTAGGCTTTGTGTGTATGTCTGTATGTTTGCATATGATTTCATGAAAATATAGTAATTGATGTTTGCGAAATATTTTGAGACATTTGACCATTCTGTAAACTAGCCATCTTCTAACAATAATATGTGTTTCTATAAGCCACTAGAAATATTCATTCATTCATTCTTCCGCTTTATCCTCTATAAGGGTCGCGGTGGTGTTCCCCATGCCCATCCAGGGGAGAATGTTTCGGGCGCTGGGCAGATACACCCAGGCCAGGGCGCCAATCTATCGCTGGGCACACACTCACTCACACAAACACACTCTATAGGGGGCAATTTGAAGAACTCAATTGATTTGATCCATGCTTTTGGACTGTGGGAGGAAACCGGAGAACCCAGAGGAAACCCACGCAGACACGGGGAGAACATGGAAACTCCACCCAGATGGGGATCCGAACCGGGAATTGATTCTGGATGAGTGAGCTTGAATCATTATCTCTTTTCTAGAGGATAGTCCAATGAATAGTACTTCATGTATTGGGGCACATTCATGGTGAAACAGAAAAAGGCATTTTTCAAAGTTTAAAGCATATGATTTTTCTTTATAATTTATTGGCATAATTCTGAATAATATAATGCCAGTAGAATTTGTCAATTTGATTGGGACAAACACCCATAAGATGTGTTTTCTTTAAGGTAATAATCAATTTGTTTGCTGGCTTCACTGAACAAAAAAATCAACAAATTCCAGTTATGACACATTAGAATTACCAAAGGTTTTCCAGCATGCTAAATTAAAAAATCAAGTAATATCATGGGTAGCATATTGGAAATTTACAAATTTAAAGTAAATATTTGTTGTTTACAATAAAGCCTAAATTGTCTTAACCTTTTGTATATTAATTTATTTTTCAATTGAATCTTCTGGATAGACAGTTAGAAGTATACCTATGTATAATATAGGACAGTAGAGCATACAGATTTTGGGCAGCCAAGTTTATTTGTGGCAGCTGTTAAACCTATGGAAGAAGGACAATGCACCATGCCACACTTCTATGGACGTGTTTGTTGACCATGACAGAGAGTTTTTTATTTAATATATTCGATTAGTATACTTTTCTTGATTGTGAGCAACTTTAATTTAGAAAGTCACCAAACTGAATGAGTATGGGGTTCTGGAGCATGCTGAAGTAAATGCCACCTGCAATAATAGCCCAAGGTTTACTTTCTGTGCGATGACAGTGTTACCTACTGCACTACCATACTGCTCTCAGAAACTAAGTGTGTCATCCACAAGTATGCAGCACAGTGTCAACAAAGATTTTAACTTTACCTCTTTTAACTGTGAACACTGTGTAGTCAAGTTCATAGTGTCCAATATGTCTCAAAATTATGAAAGCTTTTGATGCACAGAAGGTAATGAGCAGCAAAATAAAGCAATTTTAAATGAATTCCATATAAATGCTTTTCCTTTGCAGCTTTTTGGAGTATAGGGTAAACATTTGTTACACAATCTGGAATTGTGATTTGCTTTCACTCATGCCATTGGGTTAAGAGTTTTCTTATTGTGTTGAGCTATTGCTGTGAAACATGTGCCTTGCTGGCTCTATATGTCTACAATGCGGACATAAACCACAGTGCTGGGTCTTTACGTACAGCCAACATTTGGTGATTTAGCTGAACTTGCTATTTATGTGCCAGAGGGTTAGTCTGCTGATTTAGATAAATGAATTTGGCTTGTAATGGCTTGTAAGTGGTAATAACAGGCTGTTATTTTAATTATTTAAATAATTATAAATTGCCTGTAAATCATTTATTTGGTCTTTTGATTGTCTTATAGACCTTATTTTCTACAGTTTGTGACTGTAGTTATCTAAGTTATCTTTACAAATTTATATAATGCACCAAGCAACATACAGCAAACATTTTATATTTTGTGGGGAATTTTTCGGGTATGTATGTTGGTTTAGACATTGTCATCATAGCCATTTCTAGTTATACAGTAAGAATTGTTAGGATCTTTTACATATTTTTTATGAATTTAATTATTTTCTAAATGTAAGCCATAATTTATTCTCAGTTTCTTAATATAGTGCGGTAAGCTAAAACTTTTTTCTTTTTTCTGGCTGGATTGGGTCTTGCATTCCTAGCTCTTTGTGACTCTGGTGGTCTGAAAACAGCTCAAGAGTGCTGAGTTTTCCACTAGTCTCTCATGTGACAGTTATCATGCTGGATGAGAGAGAGATAGATAGTAAAAGAAGAAAAGAAAAATATTGACATCTAAAACAGGCATTATTGCCAATCCTAAATGTGGATCTCATTATTCACCCAATAAATCACTTGTGCACTGTATTGTTGAACATGCACAATCAAATGCATACTGGTAACACACACACACACACACACACACACACACACACACAAATTTATGATCACATAAAAAAAGATACAAGAATTCTTAAATAAAATAATGTGTTAAAATGCTTTAAGTTCCATATTACAGCTGCCATTACATAAAGGTTTCCTTATTTAGTTTAGTTTAGTTTTTAGTTTAGAAATTTAGTTTAAAAGACAAAAAAACAAATTATTTTCATTTTATCAGAAAATCAGTGCTGGCCAAAATGAATTATTTGTAATGTTCAGTTATTCTGAATATGTAATGCCATGAAGGTAGCCAACAAAGACATTCGATCCATAAAAAAATTTCACCTCTCCACTCTCAGCTCATGTGACAATAATTACATCAGCAGATACATTTTTTTAAAGTTATCTGACATCATAACACATATAAACATGACACATATACATAACACAGATACATACACATGTACAGTACATGCACATACACACACATATTCTCTTGCTTTCATTCCAATTTAAAATTAGGTCCAGTAATCAAATCAAAGTGTTCTTGGTGGAGAGTCATTTTCTTGCCATTGTTAATAATTATTCACAGGAACAGTCACAATCAGAGATGTGTTTTTGTATCCAGATTTCTATCTTCCAGGAAAAACATTATGAACAAATTAGCAAGCACACCTGCAATGTAACTTCACCTGACATTGTCCTCTGGGACTTTTTAGGTACTTTTTTCTGTCTTGCTCTTACTCTCTACCTCAGTCTACTTTTTAACCCCCCCCATGACCGTTTTTGCAATATGCATTTTTCTGACACAAGGCTGTTTTTACATCTCATCCTTACACTTTTATCACCTTCATTCTTTGAAGAATAAATAAAAAAAAATATCCTTGCTCCATCAATTTTATGGCAACCTTTGAACCAGAACAAGGGTAGTACTATTTTGGAACAGAACATTACTGCATCAACTTAAAACCTTTTTGCTTAGTAGCAATCTTTATCTGTCATTCTAAATTATTTTTTTTATGATACTAGACCATCATTTTAAAGTAGCCAGAGCAGGAGTGGCATGTTTGAGTGCACATTCCCTGAAGTAATACGTGAGGTAAAGTAGCCTGCATTCCAGAAAGAGCCAAGTGGTTCTGCCTCAGTGACTTCACAGTGGGTGGTTGACTGAATTCTAAATGTGTTTTTTCACAAAGTAATTATAATAATTTATTTTGCTTGTCTCAGCAAACTGGCTGTTTGTTCTGTTTATAACCTGTTAATTTCCTATATTATTATATATGGATTGTAAATGCAATTGACACTTCTGTAACTTTACATTTACATAAATATGGCTGGACAAATATATTGTGGAAAAATGCAATGAAACACTTTCTTTCTTTCTTTTATTTTTTATCAAATGACTAGATTCATTATTAGGATCACAAGGTGATGTTAAGTGATTCTGTACATAAAGAACTGTTTTCCTACCAGAACATGTCACATTTATAGCAATGTCCTTATGTGAAGCAAATTCCATGGTCATTACATAATATAAAACAAACAAGTGAGGGTTATGGACATTGTTCAAAAGTCAAACAGGTGTAGATTAGCAGTACTAGTGTCCACCAAATAATTAAAAATGGTCAACTGGGGGAACTTGGTAGGGATTGGACCCACATGTAAATTAACAAACACAGAATATGAGTTTCTTTATTTTTCTGAATTTCCTCTGGTTTTCTCCCACACTACAACAATATGGATTTAAGGTGAATTGGCTGCTTTAAATTGCCCCCATATAAATTGTCCCCATATAGTGCTTGTGTGTCTGTGCTTGGCGATGGATCAGTGCCCTGTCTTATGTATATCTACCCAGTGCCAGAAACATACTCCCCTGGATGGTCATGACACTAGTAGAGAATTATGCAGAAGATGATGAGATAAGTTGAAACTCTGGCCTTTATTTTCTGTGTATACACAGAATCATGATATATAGTATATAAAATATAAAGATTTTTTATAAGAAAAAAATTACAATAACATAAATATATTTAGGTTAATAAACTTTTCAATATTTTATAATATATTTTTATAAAATAAAAAAAATATAATATAATACAGAGACGATATATTTTTGATGCATACCCAGTATGTATGGTGTTATAGTTTTTTGTTATTTCAAAACAAACAAACGAAAAATCTTATGATACCTTTCAAAAATCATCTATTTTTAGGTGGTGCCCCATCTTTATCATGACTCTATATGTACTGGTTATGTGTTATATAAAATAGAGCATTTTAGATATTAAGACATCTTAAAGACATCTATAATATAAAATATAAAATTTTATATTATAAATATATATAAAATAGAGCATTTTAGATATTAAGACATCTTAAATTTTCATTTCTGAAAGTTAATTGTTAGAGGCTTGTTCTTCCCCTGGAGATCGGCTACGCGGGAGGGAATGCGTAAACCGCTTGCGCCTTGTGAGTGTTTCCCGGGAGATCGGCTACGCAGAGAAAGGATGCGTACGCCGCTCTGCTGGATGCAACGCTCCCACGGATACAACCTGTGCGGGGATAGTGCGCAGCGTGGTACCGTAGTTGAGCGCGGAAGGACAGTTCGAGACACCAGGAAATAAAAAAAAAACAGGTTTATTATTAAAAATGGTGTGGGGACACCAACGGAAAGAGGGGAACAAACGAAACGAACTAACACCTGGGTAATACCACAAACAAAGACGTGCACGGGGGAGAGGGAATACGGAAACTAAGTAAGAAAAACACCCGTTCACGTGCACAAAATAAACCAATCACCCAACGGAGTCCATGAATAACACAAATGAGGGACAGGTGCCCTGGGGCACCTGTGACATACCCCCACCCCAAGGGTCGCGCAAAAGGGGGAAGCGACCCAGAAGAAGGAAAAAAAAAATATATATATAATAATAATAAATAAATAAAAAAGTTCTCGCGGAGAAGGGGGGGGGTGTCCCTCTGGAGATGAGGCGTGATGGACGCCCCCTGCTGACAGCGTGGAGCACGCCATCTCGCTGCGGGGCGCGGATCGGCGCCCTCGAGTCTGCAGCGGAAGGACCCTGGTGCTTGGAGTCGGCGATGGGCGGCCCCTGGTGCTCGGGATCGGCGCCGAACGGCCTCAGACGCTCATGAACGGCGAAGGGCGGCCTCCGGTGCCCGGGCTATGCAGCGGGCCGTCCCTGGTGCTCAGACTCGGAAGCGAGCGGCCCCTGGCGCTCGGACTCGGCAATGGGCGGTCCCTGGTGCTCGGATTTGTCAGCAGGCGGCCTCTGGTACTCTGGCTCGCCAATGGGCGACTCCTGGTGCTCAGAACACTCCAGATGTTGGGCACGTCTTTCTGTTAGAAAGCTCGTTCTTGCCCGGAGGAGATCGGCTACGTGGAGAAGATTGCGTACGCCGGTCCGCTGGATGAAACGCTCCCACGAATATAACCTGCGCGGGGATAGTACGCAGCGTTGTACCGATGGTTGAGCGCGGAAGGAGAGTTCGAGACACCGGGATAAAAAACAAAACGGAATTTATTATTAAAAATGGCATAGGGACACCAACAGAAAAAGGGGGAACGAAACGAACAAACTAACATCGGGATAGTACCGCAAACCAAGACGTGCACGGGGGAGAGGGAATACGGAAACTAAGTAAGGAAAATACCTGGTCACGTGCACAAAATAAACCAATCACCCAACGGAGTCCATGAATAACACAAATGAGCGACAGGTGTGACATTAATAGGGATAGGCCTGGTAATTATTAAAATGTCTGCTTTATATTGGAATCAAATTTCTCCCTTTCCACACATTCGTGGTGTTTATAAATCAAATGTGAATTATTAAAAACAATGATCTCACTCTATTTAGCTCTTTATTCATCTGGTGACTTGTTTAATGGTTTCCGTTTGGGGATATTATAAATTGTTTTAATTGCCACCCTGAAAGCATTCAGTGATTTCATAGAAAAAAATTAAGTGAAAGCACTTGAAAAAAACCTACTCAACTAAAAAAGAAAAGTGGAATAGGGTTTCTGAGGGCAGGGGCCCCTCTCGCATGCCTCTGGAGAGCCTCTACTTTGTGTAAATATCTTCACTTGTCTGTTTTATCAATCTGCCTGAACCACTGCTTGCTACTCACGCAATGCACTGAGTGGAGACCCAAAAACATCTGTCCAGGTTTCTACCATCTAGAATCATTTAACACAAAGGCTATGTTATTAAAGTTTATATTATTCCCTATAGTATAATACTGCAAATATTATGTGAACAAGGCAGAAAAAAAGCACTTACATGATTGTTCTAAAATATAAGCAAACGTGTATAAAATCTAAATAGATATTTTAGAGTAACTGACTAAGGAACAGCTTAATTTGCTTCTAGCATTTGGCAAAAGTTAGAAGGCCTTTCCTTGTTTTAGCATGAATTTATGCCTGAACAAAAATAAAGACTTTGACACATTGGGTGAGCAACTTCAGTGGCCAATAAAAAAATAATTTCCATAAGAGGAAAAGTGTACATAGCTGCAGAAGAGGATACTTTTATATTATCTATAATTTACTACAATTATAATTTATAATTAACTATGTACATCTACATGATTTTAGCCATGTTGTTTATCAGACTGTCAGTGGGAAGTGGCTATGCCTTATAAGAGTAAAAGAGTAGAATTAGGCAGACGGCTGATTGTTGCATTAGTATGATGTGTCAGACCTCTTAAAAATTCAATGTACAAATTCATTCATTCATTATCTCCCGCTTTATCCTCTATTAGGGTCGCGGTGGGGTTCCCCATGCCCATCTAGGGGATAACGTTTCAGGTGCTGGGCAGATAGACCCAGGACAGGGCGCCAATCCATCGCTGGGCACACACTCACTCACACACACACACTCTATATGGGGCAATTTGGAGAATTCAATTGACTTGATCCATGTGTTTGGACTGTGGGAGGAAACCGGAGAACCCGGAGGAAACCCACGCGGACACGGGGAGAACATTGAAACTCCACCCAGATGGAGATTCTAACTGGGAATCCCTAGCGCTGAGAGGCGAACGTGCTAACCACTAAGCCACCGTGCCGCCCTCAATGTACAAATGATAATTAAAATATATTTAGTGTATATATTTAATATTTAACTGTACTTAGTGTCATTTATTTTAGGATGAACACTAGGTCAGTAAAGTTAAAAAAAAAAAATATTCGCAATGCTGAAGCTTTTCTAACTTTGCTCAATAGTTGGTGACGGGCAGCAGAAATCATATCTGCTAAGATAATTATTAGGTTTGTGTTATCTCTGTTTGGCTGCACATGTCTGGAAGCAATTCTTTATGTTTTACTCTCGCCTGTAATTTGTGCTGTAGCAATTCATAAGCTGTCTGAAGGAGGTTTTCGGAGGATTAACTACAGAAATCTGAATATATCTGTATAAGAATTTCCATTTTCAGATCACCATAATTGCTTTGTGATTTCCACATTATCTGCATGTTTTTCACATGGTGCAACTCAAATGTGTTCATTTAGTACACTGGCAAATGATAGAGAATGATGACACATCCCTCTTACGTTAGAGTATAAGCATGATGTTTATAGTTGTCCCTGTTTGTTTTTATACACAGTTCATCTCACCTTTACAACTATTCTCTTTTTAGTGTGGTTGCTCATATTATCATATTATGGAGAATTGGTTTGGATTTCTGAATCCAAGACATGTACATGTGTTGCACAGATTCAACCAAAACACAAACTATTAACAAAAATATGTTTTTAAAAATCTGAATGCATTAAGCTTGTTTCACTAGAAAAATGCTGTAAAGACCTAAACAAATACATATTAATGTCATGCGGTGATAGCGTCACTATATGATGAGCCGCTATGTGGAAGTAATTTTGTTTGCTGTTTGCTAATTCATGATTTATATGTTGTAAACTTACTTCACTCTCAAAGGAGCCTTTGACTGCTTGCAGATCACACTGATAGAGTGCTAGAGGAAAGTGAGATTAAACATTTCTTTTAGACTGTAATCAGCCTTACATTTATATTCATTCTGAGAATTATATTTTCAATTAATCTAGCAATTCTTTTTTTGCCACCTAAGAAGAGTCACCTAAGAAAAAGGAAAAAGTTTCTGTAATTGAAAAGTGATTATGTTCTTTTCTTCAGGATGTTGGTAATAAGGTAAATAAATGCACACACCCAGAAACATTACATTTTTAATGTATTAGTTTTTTATTCTAATAGAAAGCAGTGGGCCAAATTGAAAATAGCTTTATATAATATGGAAGCCAACTTCTGCAACACATCAGAGAAATTAGATGTGACACACTATAAGTCTTACCCCTTCTACTGCTGACCCCATGGCTGCACATTATGAATTTCTTTGCTTCTCAATTTAACAAAATAGACTCTGTTTACAGCTGTGGGCATTTGTTTTGGGCTTTGTCAAAATCCTTTTTCTCACTCAGCCCCCTGTGAGATGTCAGTCAGTCAGCCATATGCTAATGAAATGTTAAATAAAGTTATTTTAATTTTAATCCTAAAAAAACATCAGAACAAAACGTTTTATCTACTTTGTGTAGGAAGAGAGCAAGTGTGTGAATGTGATATTTCATGTCACCACACATGAGGGGGGAAGTGTTGATTTGAAAGCAGTGCTATGTAAACACACTCCATGCTGCAGACTCTATGGAAGCAAAAGTGGCTAAACAAATTGTGCTTCTGTTACATACTTATCAAAATACATGTGTATGTGAGTTTAAAAAAAAGAATAAAAGCAATGTGATGTGTGGTTGTGTGTGTGTGTGTGTGTGTGTGTGTGTATGTGTGTGCGCATTTACAAACATACAAACTAACTGCAGTGTTTTTTTTTGGCCCAGGATGTAAAAACAGTTAATTTATATAACATTAATTTAACAAAATGCTCATCATAGGTCATAGTGCATAAACTGTTATGAAAAGCATATAAACAGTCATGTTCTGTCTATTTACATTGCGTCTGTTCCATATCATTTTTGTCGGCCTGTATAGTCTTAATGATAAAGCAGGTAACACAGCTTGCTTTCTTTCACCATGTAAAGCTAATACTATATATCTTACAGTGTAGGTCCAGTGACTGTTTCTGAGTCAGTGTATTTAATAATCCAGCATTGTTATGCTTAGAAAAGTTTTATACAATGCTGTCTTTTTTGTGCGTTGCATAGTTTGCTGGCCCTTCAGTACTTAAACAGTGGATTTTATGATTTAAAAATTATCTACTTCTTCATATTTCATTTTGCTGGTGTGCTTTTTACTGGTCTTACCTAAATCTTGATTAAGTAAATGCTCTGATAAGCATCCATTTAGGATGGGTCATGTGCCAGAACTTAGCAAACTCCCTTTATCATTATATGACTTTGATATTCAACTTTACAGTTTCACTGATGGGCGGCTTAGTGGTTAGCACGTTCGCCTCTCAACACTAGGGATTCCCGGTTCGAATCCCCATCTGGGTGGAGTTTCCATGTTCTCCCCGTGTCCGCGTGGGTTTGATCGGTTGGTTATTGTTTCGTTTATTAATCGATGGATCGGATAAGAAATTTTTTATAAATGTCTTTATTAAACAGGTCAATAAATGTTTGAGTTTATTAACAGTATGATTTTATGGCATCTAAGTAGCCCAAAGAGCAATTAAACTCAAATCTCACACACACTGGAATATTATGTAGCATAGTGTGTAAAAAAATACATTACATTTACATTTAGTCATTTAGCAGACGCTTTTATTCAAAGACAAATGAGAACACCACAAGTCAGTAGTTATGATGAAAACCAGCTACACTGTAGAATTATCAAACCTGATCCTGTGCCCTCCACCCCTTTTTCCCCTACAACAGTTATTTGTTAAAAAGATGCGTCTTCAGTAGTTTCTTTAAAATGCCAAGTGATGCTGCCTCATGGGCAGAGTTGGGAAGATCGTTCCACCATTTTAGAAGAATTAGCTCCTCGGTGAGGTGGAATAACCAGGCAGCAATCATCACTGGAGCAAAGTGAACGTGCCGGAGTGTATTTTGAAAAAATAGAGTGAAGGTTCTGAAGATTCAGAAATGGTCCTGTAGGCCAGAGTCAGTGACTTGTACTGAATGCGAGCAGCTACAGGGAGCCAATGGAAAGAAATGAGTAGTGGAGTGACATGAGTTTGTTTGGGCTGGTTGAATACAAGTCGGGCTACAGAGTTTTGAATTAGATGTAGTGGCCTGATTGTGGAAGCAGGGAGAACGGCAAACAATGCATAACAATAATCAAGCCGGGATTAGGCTTGAACTAACAGCTGGGTAGCATGTTCAGTCAAGAAAGGTCTGATTCCTTATGTTGTAAAGAAGGAATCTGCAGGAATGGGCAATTTTGATAACATGATCAATGAGATTCAGGTGGGAGTCTATTATAAAACCAAGGTTACGGACCTAATCGGTTGAAGAGATTGTGGAGCCATCAATTTGGAAGGTCAGGTCATGCTGGATTCAGGGTTTAGCTGGGATTATGAAAAGCTCTGTTTTTGTTAAATTTAATTTGAGATGACTGGCCTTCATCCAAATAGATATGTCTATGAGACAGGCAGATATCTGATTTGAGATCATGGTGTCATCAGGGGCAAAAGACAAATGTGTCATCAGCATAGCAGTGGTAAGAGAAACCATGCGCCTGAATGACTGTGCTCAGTGATGTCATGTATAGTGAAAAGAGGAGACTACCAAGTACAGAGCCCTGAGGAACACCAGTGAGTACTTGGTCAGAGTTAGAGATCTCCCCATTCCATGACACTTTGAAGGTTGTTCGTGTTAGATAGACAGGGGATTGAGAGTTAGCTTTGGCAGATTTAAGTGAGTCAAAATACTAAATTACACAAATTTGAACAGCTCTATGTTACCTAATCCCCGTCTAAATGCAATTCATCCTACCTCACTCCCATAGAGTGCAGTGTCTTCACTCATACTTAGTCAGAAAATTAAAGCTTGATCATTAATTACCACCATTGTGTACAAGTTGTATGTATTTATAAAGCATCTTTAAACACTGCTTAAGATAATTAAACAAAAATAAAAATTAACACACAATCTCTATCACTGTCATTATCCAGTTAACTACCAAAACCAGAATGAAGCGTGCTCTGTCGGTTCTCATAGTGTGTGTGCAGCGTTACATTGATTCACTTCAAAACTAAAGAAACTCAGGATATTGTAGTGATTTACTGTTGAGCATCTTCATCCTCATCGGTGACTCCAACATGTTTCGTTTCAGGTGGTGTAGCATCACCGTGGTGCTCCGTGCAGGTCAAATAATTTTCGCAGAGCTTGCATGTTACACGTTCTATAGTTGTGTGACGTGCTCCCACACGTTTGATGATGTAAACCGAAGCTTTTGTTATTTTACGTCGGCCATGTTTCATTTGTAGAATTTTTTAAACCTTGTTAAACTTGTTTCGCAGATTCTGCTCCGCCTCATTCTGTTCAACCTGCTCAGATTTATTTATCAGCATGGATGAAGCGATGCAGGTGACGTAAGTGGCTATAATAATGCGAGTAACACGTAAATCCTGCGACACAACAAATCGATAATGAAATTCGTTGTTGCAGCCCTAAGCCATATATAAAGATATAAACGTCAAACTTAATATAATGCATTCAGTGTTTCAGTTCATATATATGGATATTAAATAGCAGTAATTTAACTGTGTATGCTTTTTATTTCTGCTGGCTTTTACTAGTGAACAGCTGTCAGTAAATTGTGGTTTAAATGTAATTTATATTTTAAAATATGAGCACATATGAAAACCACATGAAATATTTCATGCCTGTTATATATTTATACACAATTTGGACCATATCGGGAGTTTTACGCTGATCTGGTTGAACGATTGCCATATTGTAATGAAGAGCAATCCAATACTGCTGACCCTCAGCTAAGCATTAGCTTGATTGACTGGGGCGTGCTTCACTGCTTCACTCACAACAGTGAGTAAGTTAGTAAATCAGAGGTAGAGAAAAAGTGAGAGAAAGAGTTAGAGAGAGAGGCGTCACCAGCAAAAAAAAGGTTTTCCAAAAAAAAGGTTTACGGTAGTTCTTTAAATGTCCAATTTAAAAATCACTATAAGTTCTAATCAATGTTTATTGTAGTAAATTTATTTAAGCTTTATTTAATGTATTAAATTTATTTATTCATGTATTTATCTATTTGATATCTAATTGCATACTAGTACAATTTAGCTATATCTGAATGTTACCATCGCCGTCTTTCCCCGGGAGGAGGGCGGCTAACGCTGAGGTATTGCGTTCAGCCGCTCGCGCCTTGTGAGCGCTCCCGGGTACCGACCAATGCGTGCGTCGGTCCACGGAAAACACTCCCACGACATACGACCCACGCGGAGAAGATGCGCAGCGCCGTACCGTGGTTGAACGCGGAAGGAGAGTCCAAACACCGGGATAAAAACCAAAATGAGAATTTAATAAAAATTGGTGTTGGGACACCAACGAAAAGGGGGAACAAACAAACAAAGTAACACCGGGTATACATAACCACAAACAAAGACGTGCGCCGAAGGGAAGGAAAACTCAGAATAAATACAAAAGGAACTAAACACGTGAACAAAACAAACCAATCACCCAACTGAAACAATTAAGGACACAAACGAGGGACAGGTGCCATAGGCACCTGTGACATACCCCCACCCCAAGGGTCGCGCAAAAAGGGAAAGCGGCCCAAAAAAAAAAAAAATAATAATAATAATAAACATTTTAAGCAAAAAACAAAAAACGGGGGGGGGGGGGGGGGGGGGGGTTAAAGTCCCTCAGGCTGTGAATCCAGCCGGCTGCTCCCTGCTGGCGCCGTCGAGCAAGTCCTCTCGCAGCGTGGTCGCAGATCGGCGCCCTCTCGCTGCGAGGCTGGGAAATGCACCTCCTGGTGCTCCGAGTCCGAGATGGGCGGCCCCTGGTGCTCGGGATATGCCGCTGGCGGTCCCCGGTACTCAGACTCGGTCTGGTCGGCGATACAGCCTCTGGTCCTCCGCTCAGCGGTGGGTGACCCCTGGTGTCCAGAACTCTCCAGATATCTTTGGCACGTCTTTCTGTTACCATCGCCGTCTTTCCCCGGGAGGAGGGCGGCTAACGCTGAGGTATTGCGTTCAGCCGCTCGCGCCTTGTGAGCGCTCCCGGGTACCGACCACGCGGGGAAGAATGCGTGCGTCGGTCCACGGAAAACACTCCCACGACATACGACCCACGCGGAGAAGATGTGCAGCGCCGTACCGTGGTTGAACGCGGAAGGAGAGTCCAAACACCGAGATAAAAACCAAAATGAGAATTTAATAAAAATTGGTGTTGGGACACCAACGAAAAGGGGGAACAAACAAACAAAGTAACACCGGGTATACATAACCACAAACAAAGACGTGCGCCGAAGGGAAGGAAAACTCAGAATAAATACAAAAGGAACTAAACACGTGAACAAAACAAACCAATCACCCAACTGAAACAATTAAGGACACAAACGAGGGACAGGTGCCATAGGCACCTGTGACACTGAAGTGTTAATTAATTTCATTTTCTATGGATAAATTGCCCATTTTCTACCAAATTTTATACTTCACAAGCAGAATTAATTTGTGATAAAGTAATTTAACATGGTATAGGGGTGGTTTTTAAAAATTATCCAAAGTGTCGATAATGAATTGCGATTTCGATGTCGTAACCGCTTACGTCACCTGCAGCGCTTCAATAACGCTGGAAAAAAAATATCGGGTTGAACAGAACGAGGCAGAGTCTGCAAAACAAGTTGATAAATCGTAGAAATGAAACACAGCCAACGCAGAAAAAGCTTCCGTTTAAATCAAAACTGCGGGAGCTTCACCTTCACACAAATAAAGAACGTGGATCATGCAGCTCTGCGAAAATGAATTGACCTGCACAGAGCACCACGGTGATGATCCACCACCTGAAACTAAACACTGATGAGGATGAAGCTGAACAGCAGATAAATCACTACAACAGCCCGAGGTTCTTTAGTTTTGAAGTAAATCAACGTCACACTATTAGACCGGCAGAGCAGCTTCATGCTGTATTTGGTTGTTAACTGGATAATGACAGTGATAGAGAACATGTCTTAACGTCTGTGTCTTAACGTCCGTCATACGAATACATCCATATTTCCCGGGACATGTCCGTATGTCACGTCCTGTCCCAGGTGACATGGTTTATTTTTTAAAGTGAGGAAAAGTCCTGGTTTTTAGCGTATCAATAGCAGCACACCACAGGGGAGCGGGGGATTGACGCACACACGCGCACGGCGTAAAAGTACGTGGCTTTAGCCATTTAAATGACCTTATTGGATCATTAAATGTCCCGGCACTAGGGCACTGCGCGCAGCGCCGCAAGCAACATACCGAACGCAAGTGTGTGTTTACAAACGAGTCCCTCCCCCCCCCCCCGCTTTCAGACCGCGTCGAGACAAACGGGAAGCCTTGTGCACGGTGTGCAAAGCAGGTACATATGTCCCGGTGTCCAATTGAAATTTCACACAGGAGGTTTTTTTTTTTTGTTAACTGGCTAATTCGTTAATTATTCTTTTTCAATAGCTGATTGTTAATTAGTTCATTTGTTAATTTATTTTTTTCCAATCGGCTACAGAACAGACAATATTTGGTTCATTACTGAGAGCAACTGAGTATCGTGTTATTTGGAGTTGACTTTTGTTGTTAAGTAAGGGATGTTTAGATGATACATTATTTCTTTATTTGTGCTTTTCATTAATTACAGGAAATGTTAACTTAAACATTTTGAATAAAATTACTATATATAATACTATACTAGGCACGGTGGCTTAGTGGTTAGCACATTCGCCTCTCAGCACTAGGGATTCTCGGTTCGAATCCCCATCTGGGTGGAGTTTCCATGTTTTCCCCGTGTCCGCGTGGGTTTCCTCCGGGTTCTCCGGTTTCCTCCCACAGTCCAAAAACATGGATCAAGTAAATTGAGTTCTCCAAATTGCCCCATATAGTGTGTATGTGTGCGTGTCTGTTTGAGTGAGTGAGTGTGCCCAGCGATAGATTGGTGCCCTGTCCTGGGTGTATCTGCCCAGCGCCCGAGACGTTCTCCCCTGGATGGGCATGGGGAACCCCACCGCGACCCTAACAGAGGATAAAGCGGAAGATAATGAATGAATGAATACTATACTATAGAATAATTTTACTGAAAAACATCCATCTTTGGATAAAAGCGTCTGCTAAATGATTAAATGTAAATGCAAAGACATGGGAATTTTTTATTTATTTATCCGATTCATCAATTAATAGAAAAAAAAATCGACCGATTAATCGATTATCACAATAATCATTAGTTGCAGCCTTAGTATATATTTTAATTCATTTTTTAAATGAAATTTAATTAAACAGTTAAACAACCTTGACCTTGCCTTTGATCTATTATCATTGAGACTTTATCTCGGTGTATTACTGTAACTGCTCTGCATCGGACCGCAACGTGCTGCAGTGGGTGGAACAACTGCCCAGCGCATCACTGACACTCAATTACTCACAGTTTGATGCATCTTGTGCAAGCGGCTAGGGTGTAGGAAGTTGCTTATCTAAACCATGGGCATTTCAATCTCAATTTATTACAATTCATTACAGAGTCTCTTAAATTTTTTTATCTTTATTGATCTCATCACAGTCACTGTAATCACATCACTTTATTCACCATTTTAATGATTTACTGTTAAGATTGTTATTTATTAAATTATTTAAACTATTATTTAAACTATATATAGTTATATTTAATATATAGTTATATTTAAACTATAACTAAAGCTGCTTGTATATACTGTACTGTATATACAAACTGTATATACTGTATATATATAGTTGGATAAATCTACAATGTGTAAAGAGTAAATTATATTAATAATAATGCACTTTATAGTTGAGTCCCTATGCTGGGCAGTTTTCACCACCGGCCGGCTGGAGCAGTCATTGTAACACACTGAGATGCAGTCTCATCATCTCTAAATTAACATCGGGCTAAAGGATGATTCACTCTTTATTGAGGTTTTGTTTTTGAAAACAAAACAAACATATATACCACAAAATAGTTTTAACGAGTTGCTGTTCAATGCAAGGTTTGTTATTCAATACTACACAATTTGGCATCCACATCAGAATCAAAATCAGAATACTTTATTAATTCCTGGGGGGAAATTGCATAAACATATACTATAGTATAGTTTATGCGTGTTTGTAAATAAATTAATTACCTATATACTTCATAATTTGCGGACAACATGAGCACGGTTTGACTTTTAATAATTTAGTAAATAACAATCTTAACAGTAAATCGTTGAATAAAATGGTAAATAAAGTGCTGTGATTACAGTGACCGTGATGAGATCAATAAAGATAAAAAAATTAAAGGTAATGAAGACTTTACATTATTTTAGATTGAGATTGAAAAGCCCACGGTTTGGACAAGAAACTTCTTACACCCTAGCCGCTTGCACTAGATGCATTAAACTGTCAGTAACTGAGTGTCAGGGCAGTTGTTCCACCCGCTGCAGTGCGTCACGGTCCGATGCAGTGCAGTTTCCGTAATACACTCAAATAAAATCTCAACGATAATAGATCAAAGGCAAGGTCAAGGTTGTTTAACTGTTTAATTAGATTTTATTAAAAAAAGTGAATTAAAGTGTATACCACAAAATTGTTTAAACACAATGACTTACAACCAAACCACAAGCAGCCTTTTTGCGCACCTCATGTATATGTATATATAATGAGCTATGAGCCTGTCACACGCATGCACACACATGCGCAGTCCAATATGATATAAAGTCATTATTGCGGGATATAAAGTCAGAATTGCGGAATATAAAGTCAGAATTCTGAGATATAAGCTGTCCAAACTATGTGATCGTGATTAAGAAACAACAATTTCATAATATAATATGTGTGTTACGCCAGGGCGCACTGCCCGGAAAATGGCGGTGCAGCGCGGCGTGGTGGAGAATCACAGAGCCAGGCGACCAGGTAAACAAACACAAAAAAGCTCTTTAATGGCCGATCGCGGGAACGCCGCTAGAAAGAGCCGAGAGCTCAATACACATAGAAGAATCGGTGCAGCGGGAACGCCGCTGCGGACACGATGGCACGTACCGAAAATACGTGGAGTGGAGCAACCGCGGAAAAGCCGCAGGAAGCCGAATGAACATAAACCACCATACGAACACCCGACGTGACAATACACATAAACGGTGTATTTACAATGCTGACCTACTGGCAGCTCAGCAGAGATACCTTAAATCCTGCCAGTAGGTCGCCCGTGATTAGGTAGGAACCAATCCCTGCCCAAGGGGGTGGGTCCTACCTACGGAAGCACGAAACGGCCAAAACCCGAGACACGGGAGGCAGGGAGGAGGGGCCCAACCCTCCCAACCTGACAATGTGGCTCATATTTCAATAAAGTTTATTTTAAAAATCTATTTATTATTACCAACTAGCTTATTAGATAATTTAGTCAAACATGAATGGTTCTGAATTAATGTTCACATTTTAGCCAATGCATAAAAACATCATTCTAATTGTGTTACAGTAGACACTGAGAGGATTGGGGTTAACACAACCTTTTAGCAGGAAATCATGTGATAAACCAGAAAAGACTGTCTAATTGTTAAAGCTAGTGAACGGAAGCTTGGCTGTTGCTGATAGCAGAGGGCCTGGAAGTCTTTTCTGCAGTCCTTCAAGACATGAAAAAAGAAGACATTACCTTTCATTTATTTTCCAGGATCTTTTAAGTAAAAGGGAGAGTGATCTGTCTCATGGCGCAATAAATTTTCTTATTTCATATTTTATTGGAAGAGTTGAGCAGCTGGTATCCCTCAGGAACTCCTAGATTTAGGGATAAAATTGTTGCTGTAGTGATGTTTTTAAACTAGCCATTTCTCTTGGCTCTTCGCTGTAATTTGATTAAACAATGTAAAAACATTATATTGTGAGTAAACTATACAATAAACTAAACCAAAAAGCACAGTATGCACAATAAAGCAGCCAGTAATACTGTTTAGTATTTGTAAATGTTTGTAATTAATCAAGTAAAAAATTACTTAGGCGTGTGCTTCTAAAGACATTTTGTGCACCATCAAGAAGATCAGACCTTTCCTAACTGAATAGGCTACACAGTTGTTAGTCCAACCCCTCATCCTATACCGACTCGATTATTGTAATGCATTATCTCCCAGCTTGTAAAATCAGGCCTCTACAGCTGATTCAAAACCCTGCAGCCCGACTTGTGTTCAACCAGCTAAACCAAACAAACTCATGTCACTCAAATACTCATCTCTCTTCACTGGCTGACTGCAGCACGATTCTGGCCTACAGGACAATCTCTGGATCTGCCCCCTCTTACCTTCAATTTATCTTTCCAAAATACACTCCAACTCCTTCACAGTGCTCTAGTGATGAATGTCGCCTGGTGATTCAACCTCACCATTCTGCTAATTCTTACTTCATATCATCCACTGTTCATCTTTTTAACACTGTCCTAACGCTGACTAAGGCTAAGTTACTTACCATCTTTAAGAAACATCTCAAACATCTCTTCCACAAACTGTTTTGAAAAATTCAGTTGTATATTAACACAATGCCATTGAGTAATAACCCTTTAATCTAAATTTTGGATTGTTTTGCAACTGGTACATTGCAGACAATCTTGTTGACCTTCTCAGCATACTAAATTATTCTAGATTTATTGTGAGGCTATACATCCAACAGCTTAAGCCTGGCTAAAACTGATAGGTCCGTAATTCTAAGCTCACTATCAAATTAATTAATTCATTCATTATCTTCCGCTTTATCCTATATTAGGGTCGCGGTGGGGTTCCCCATGCCCATCCAGGGTTTCGGGCACTGGGCAGATACACCCAGGACAGGGTGCCAATCTAACGCTGGCCACTATCAAATTGAGTGACTAAAATAAATCAACTTTTAAACCTCACTTAATTAAAATGTTGTGTTTGGGACCTCAAACAAACAGATGAAAAATCCAAAAATACCTGCAACCATCAATGAACTAAATCAACATCAGAAATAAGTCCAGAATGATGTAAGAAACTGATAAAGTTATCTTCAAAATTGTGGCTCTTGTGATCTTTTCCTGGTTTTAAGTGGTCAGTTCCTTTCAAAAGTGGTCCAAGCAAACAACAGCGGTAAACCAGGTAACAGGGTCATTGGCAGCTGAGCAAGGAGCTGAAGATGTTGCATGCTCTCCAGACAAGAAAGTCAGTCTGAATCGAGCAAAGAAGAAGTTTATTGTACACATGTGACGTGTTCAGAGTGCAAATTGGTATAGTATACATAAACACTTAATAATTGTAAAGTTTCACTTTTATGTCGTCTAAACTGAATTGACCTTGTATATGAATGTGTTTGAACTCATCAACTTTGTGTCTGTTCTGAAGGTCAAAATACCAAAGCATCATTAAAGAGCCAGTGATAAGAAACGCTGATGCACAATATTATTTTGTTTATGGGCCAAAATATTGCACTTTATTACATTGCAAATACTAAGTTTATTAATCGGAAATCATAAGCACTGATTCATCCATCCATTATCTGCAGCCGCTTTATCCTATATTAGGGTCATGGGGGGGTTCCCCATGCCAATCCACGGGAGAATGGGCAGATACACCCAGGACAGGGCGCTGGTCTATCGCTGGGCACACACTCACACAGACCCGCACACATACACACTCTATATGGGGCAATTTGGAGAACTCAATCGATTGATCCATGTTTTTGGACTGTGGGAGGAAACCGGAGAACCCGGAGGAAACCCACGCGGACATGGGGAGAACATGGAAACTCCACCCAGATTGGGATTCGAACCGGGAAACCCTAGCGCTGAGAGGCGAACGTGCTAACCACTAAGCCATCGTGCCGCCCAAGCACTGATTCATAAGGATGAATAGAATATCAAATGCTTTTTCTTAGCATGGTCTCACCTTGGTAATATGCTTACCATGTAGCACCATTCAGTATGCTATTTTGGGAAGTGGTAACTTAGTGATTAGGGTGTTGAGCTAGCGATCTGAATGTTGAGGATTGGTTGAAGTCCTGGTCCAGTGAAGTTACTAATTTGGGCCCTTGAGCAATCCTGTGATTGTGACCTCCCAGAAAATGCTTTAACTAGTGTGTTTTGGTCACTAGGCAGATGTTAAAAAGCCTAGTCATGGGGATCAAGGGAAAGAACGAGGATAACCCAGGATTTTAAATGAAGTGCAAAAGTGCTAGAGATATTTATTCAAGTCCCCAAAAAAAAATTCCTTCACAAAAGGATGACGAAAAAAAAAAATCTAAATAATTACATGCATGATCCACAGAAAAAAATGTCAATTTTACCACACAAAAAATGTTATTTTAAATTGTCCTTACAAGGAAACTGTATTAGCTCCACAGAGTCCAACTTTTGGTGCTGGCCGTACGCATAGCTCTGACTTAGTTCAAAGTTCAGGTGAGTTTTCTAAAACATTGTCTGACGCACTCCTTTCTCCTTCAACTACTTCTGTCCACGCTGAAGTCGGTACCTTTAAATGCAGAGGTGCATGGCATACCTACATGGAACATTCCATGTACCAGATAGGAACCCGTTTCTGTGGCAAATGATCTCCCTTTACAGCATTTTCTATTTATCTGCAGTCACCCCTTACTAACAGATATATAAATCACTACCACATTAAAAGCCTTTAAACCGATCGCTGTTTTTTAACTATTTAATATCGACGCGCGGTTCAGACCAAAGTAAAAAAACCCTCCTCGTCCGTAAGCATGGGCCCGACTGCTCCTTCAAAGTGGGCATTTTACCAAACTTCTGGTTAGCCTCTGCTTCGCGTCCCCCGACACCGCAGTTCAATGCATACACACTTCAAAGGTCGCGAACCACCGTTCCGACCATGCGCCTCCGTGTCCATACATAGTCCTTTCTTCAAATGTACGCATCATCTGACAGTAAAGCCATTTCCGAATAGCGGTATGTATTATTAATTTTCCGCCATAAGGAAACGGGGATGATGACTCGGGGTCATCATCACAAATCCTTAACCCTCATCACTCCAGCAAAACTGTACTATGATTGATTCTATGTGTTCTCCCTAACCACCAAGTTGATATACTTGTGAGCCGATTTACATTTGGTAATTTAGCAGACAATTTTATTCAAAGCATCCACAGGGTTGGCCACAGCATCCCTGGGGCAATTAGGGTTAAAGGTCTTGCTTAAGAACCCACATTGGTAAAAGTGATACTTTGAACCCACAACCTTCTCCACTAAGCTACCGCGCCACCTTTATTATCAATATTTGAATTTTACCTGATGATCAGTCAAACAAGTCTAACTTGAATACACATACATGTAGATGACAGTAAAGTAGCAAGAGACAGGATAGGGGAATGTAAAAAACATTTCTTAGCTATCCAAACTCTTTCCACATACCTCTTAAAGCCCTGCTGCATCGTGATGAGTGTAATGTAGAAACATACAAACTGTAATCCCTTCCCTACACAAACATTGCAACCTGATACACAATGGACTCTTATCTGTCTATTTTAATGTAAGTCATAAGTCATTCTTTTTGCTGTCTTCCTCTGCATAGTAAAATGTTGGCATATAATAATTTATTTCTGTGTCTTCATACATACTTATAGAAAATCTAATGTAATTCTCACTGCTGTCTGTTTGGTATATGAAATGAAAAAAAAAACTGTTAATGTTGTGCAGTACACAACAGATGCTTGGACATATGCCATTACTACCAAGAAAAAAAATTCAGATTTTATCCAGGATTTATGACATCCGACTCTTGGACATTGTGCCAAAATATGAACAAAAGGAATTCAATTTGTAGTGGGGATTCTCTCAGCTGAATGTGAATTCAGGCATGTTTATTGTACTCTCTGAAAATAATAAATAACTTTTACAGCTATGTCCCTGACTGTATCTGCAATAATCTGTGGTCAGTGGATTGCTTGGCTGAAGTCACACATAAGCAAAGCCAGACAGCTAAGACAGAGCTGATCTGCTAGTAAAAAGATAGATTGCATAAAAGAGGCATGAGGATAAATCTGATTTTATCATTCATCTTTGTAGTTTATTTGTCTTTGGCATTACCGAAACCTTACATTTTGAATAATCCTTTTATTTCGCAAATTGTTTATATACAATAGTTATATGGCCATAATGTGGCAGTCATGACAGTCATAATAGGGCAGTCATGGGCTTGTGGTTAAGGAACCAGCTTTGTGACCTGAAGGCTCCCAGTTCGATTTCCGATCCCACCAAGTGCCATCGCTGAAGTGCCAGGAATCGAGCCAGGAATCCCTAGCGCTGAGAGGCGAACATGCTAACCACTAAGCCACCGTGCCGCCCACCAAAGAAGTTCCAATGTAATGCTATTTGCAGGAATGTGTTTAATAAAAGAGCAATATCTGTAAAAATTGCAATCTGAAGCCATTTTTCTATGCTAATTTGACAATACTAATGTGATGTGAGTAAACAGGTTTCAATATAAACCTAAATCTAAAAAAAAGATTAACCTTGGTAGATATCGATGGCCTGTCCAATGGAAAAGTAGATCTCTGGCCAGAAAAGTGTAGGCACCCCTGCTCTTAAAAATGTTATATTGTTAGGAAATATTACATAAACGCTGTTGTTAAATAGCAGTCCCTTAATAGAGATAAAAAGTCTTTACCCCTATCCTCACTCTTGTGGCATATACATGTCAGATGCATGTTTCCATCATCACTCTATTCTCACAGGTCATTCATTTTCCATATTAAGTAACAATATATGATAGATTTTCTTTCCAGGAATATTTCACTACATTGGTCAATTTTACTATTTAGACTCCATTTGTGTATTTTGCGTGCAGTTACATTATCCATATTCCGGTATTACTTGCACTGCTGCACACTTCAGAAGACAGAACTAAAGGCTTTTTCTCATTTATGCATGACAAATTAATCAAATATTACTGTTGGCACTGCCACGGGTCAAATATTATTTAGATTTTTCATATTTTTTTTCAAACCCCATGTAACAGTGAGGCATAAACTCTGGGCCATACACTGTCTCAAAC
Source organism: Corydoras sp. C115 (assembly GCA_019802505.1). NCBI lineage: Eukaryota > Metazoa > Chordata > Actinopteri > Siluriformes > Callichthyidae > Corydoras > Corydoras sp. C115. Next base: position 1,808,352 of record JAFMOC010000140.1, read on the forward strand.
AAAACAATAAATCTATGGCCAGAAGTTGACAAAGGACTTTTTTTTTACTAGTGACCTGTATTATCTTCAGCGTTCTCATCGCCTTTTCCCGATTTTTCACAGCAAGTGCTAAGCCAAGCTAAAAATGATACTGAAGAAGATTGCTTGCTTGTAGGATCCTTTTCAAATATAGGAGAGAAGAGAAACTATGGATGTAGGTAGCAATGTCATTTGCAGGTCAAGAAAACAAGGAAAGGTTTCTGGTTTCTATAGAAATGTTGCTTAGAATGTATCAGTTGTTAAGATATCTCTTTGTGACACTGGGGAGTGAACCAGAGAAGACAACCTCGGATAGGGAGGTCATGGCTAGACTGAGGTCACTATGGCCGCAAGTGGCAACTTTACCTACAGGGGATTGTTTAAATCCACTCATTATTCATCCATTATCTTCCGCTTTTATCCTATATTAGGGTCGCGGGGGGTTCCCCATGCCCATCCAGGGGAGAATGTTTCGGGCGCTAGGCAGATACACCCAGGACAGGGCGCCAATCTATCGCTGGGCACACTCTACACACAAACACACTCTATAAGGGGTAATTTGGAGAACTCAATTGACTTGATCCATGTTTTTGGAGTGTGGGAGGAAACCGGAGAACCCGGAGGAAACCGACGCGGACATGGGGAGAACATGGAAACTCCACCCAGATTGGGATTCGAACCGGGAATCCCTAGCGCTGAGAGGCAAACGTGCTAACCACTATGCCACCGTGCATAAATAAAATAATAAATTAAATCAGACACTATGAAAAGAACAACATATTTCACACTAATCCCAGCACAAAGTGTACATTGTCAGTGTTCTTTAGACTAACCTTGTTAGATCTCATACTGGAAGAACTGAGCGTGCATGTCCAGAACAACTCTAAAATCCACTTAACCACACTTTGATCACTGTATAATCCAAAATCCAGCTGAACACATCATATGATTTGGGCTCTTTTTTAGAAAGAAACTTAGATTAAAGAGCCTGGCTAAACTGTATAGACTGTATAGTCATGATATATATTGACCAACCCAAAATAATTGCTATTTATTTTGCAAATAAACAATATGATGCAATATGTATAGTACCTTTTTCTTATTATGATTGAGCTAAAATCTTTTGCTAGTCATTGCACCATCTGTCCTAAGGGATAGTGGTGGCAACACTTTTATTTTGGTAGGGTGTCTCTATTCTTTTTGTTCATAGCTGCTGAGAACATGTCACATGCCAACTAATGGCTATAACAAAAAAAAAATATGGCTCTACAAAGTAATAATGTATAATTTGTTTTAGTTTTACATCTAGAATTTTATATTGTAAATATAGATAAGTATAATATAGCAAAGTATAGCAAAGACTATAAGAAGAAGGACAATGGAGCATACCGAGTTTTTAATTATTTAAGTTGGTCATGACCCTGATAAGTAAAGAGAAGTTTAATATGGACTTAAAATTGGAAAGAGTTGCTCAGTTAAGCATTTTAATATGTATGGAAATAAGGAAAGGAAAGACATTCTAGAATTACCAGGACATATTCTATTATTGTGTGAAATAGATTGGCAACCAGCACTAGAGCTGATAAAAGTTTATGGTTATATTATTATCCCTAAGGTATATAGTAGAAGAAAATGTTATTATAAAACCAAATAAATATTTTCAGTTCATAAGAGCAGTTTTAACTTATAGGATAGAGATTTATAGTATATTTAAATGCAATCAACTAACGTTAGCTTGATATATTACATACTCGCATAAACTTGAACCATACACATTTTGACAAGTGTTCTTGACTTTGTTGGGCTTTCAGCATTCTTTGGAATACACATAAGGAAGGCCTTTAATGGGTGAAATGAAAATCTTGATTGAGCGATATGACAGAGTTAGACAGTTCACACTTGTGCAAGTGTATGTTTTATCTCAGTAAGCTTTAATCTGCTTTTTTAAAGCTAGATTTGTGAAGCACATTCACCCTGTACTATCTTGCGCCTGTCCATCTTTTTTTCCCCATTCTTGGAGCCTGAAGTAGCCAACACCAGAAAAAAATAGATGTGAGTGGGAGTGCAGCGGGGGCGCCCTGTCTGGTACATGTGTTTTTGTGTGTCTTTTAGCATAGTTTAGCAAGCTTGTAGAGAGAATATATTTTACAATTAATCACCACTCCCTTAGAGGGAGTAAATCATTTTTTTGTGAGTGGTATAAGATAAAAATATTTCAGCAATCTGCATTAATCTATCCTATATTTGGATTTCAACTTGTTTTTACCTGTCCTTGATTTGCCTATTGTTTTTGTTTTCCCCTTATCCTGGCCACACATATTGAATTAAGTCTCTGCAAGGTTGTTACCATTTAGAGTGTAAAGCATCTACACATCCTGCCTATAACCCTTCACTGACAGCTTTATTTTAAGATGTATGTCCCTGCTGGATATCTCGGAAGTCCAGTGCCCCTTAGGCAAGAAAAAGAAAACAATCTCTGAGCTTGTTTTTAAACAGGTGCTTGTGAATTGGTGTGTTTGCTTTTGTATAGTGAAGAAAGTATAGTGTTTGGAGGAGTCATTTGTCATCCTTGTGAAATATGTTTAAAATATACTAGGATTTAGGATTGTCATTCAACCATCTCAGTTAAACTAATTGTGAAATAAAAAAAATCCTCTAAATATAACCTTTACAAATATTTAATCGAAGTGATGATAAAAATTAGACACTTGCGTAAATTTTTCTTCATTTACCATCGTCTGGTTAGTTCTTTTTTAGAGTCACAGGGGGTTCCCCATGCCCACCCAGGGAAGAACGTTTTGACACTGGGCAAATACACTCAAGACTGGGCGTCAATCTATAGCTGGGCACCAATTTATCGCTGGGCACGCACACACACACACACACACACACACAGAATATATAAGGGCAATTTATTATTTAATTCATTCATTATCTTCCGCTTTATCCAATATTAGGGTCGTGGTGGGGTTCCCCATGCCCATCCAGGGGAGAACATTTCGGGCGCTGGCAGATATACCCAGGACAGGGCACCAATCTATCGCTGGGCACACACTCACAGACACTCACAGACACGCACGCATACACACTCTATATGGGACAATTTGGAGAACTCAATTGACTTGATCCATGTTTTTGGACTGTGGGAGGAAACCGGAGAACCCAGAGGAAACCTACGCAGACACGGGGGCAACATGGAAACTCCACCCAGATGGGCATTGGAACCGGGAATCCCTAGTGCTGAGTCGAATGTGCTAACCACTAAGAGGGGCAATTTAGAGCAGTCAATTTACCTTGAAACCATGTTTTTGGACTGTGGGAGGAGACTACCCATATTGAGATTACCAGATTACTACCCAGATTGAGATTTGAACCTGCATCCCCAGTACTGAGAGACGTTAACCCCTAAGCCACCATTCAAAACATTTTCTTCCAAAAGAGAATAATTGGTTTGCAATTATTTGTCTAATGAAATGTAAAAATAAAACACAAAGGTGCTGATTAAGTAATTAATACTGATGTGAATTATCTGTGGTATTGCAACTTGTAATTGACAAGAACTGTTAGAAAGGTTTAAATAGATCAGGGTGCTTACAATCTTGGTCAATATGACCCCAAAACAGTAACTCACATCCTTTTTCTGCTTCTGTTCTAGCCATCAACCTTGGTTCCTCAGAGTGCTGGCTACTGATTTATATTCATGATGCAGCGTGGGGGCATGACCCTGGCTCACTTCAACGTGTTTTCCTTTTTTGACCCTTTAACCATCTGGTTAAAATGTGTAGCACCACATTATGTTGATTTATGAGCAATGAATAAAAGGACAGTCCAGCACCAAAACAAGTCCCTATTCTACCAAATATGTTCAGCAGCTCAATGCAAGCTAAATTAGATTGGCTATAATGTGCTATGCCTTCATGAATCCAACATTAGGTTAACAATGACACGTTTTGTTGCCTTAGTCTTGATTATAACAGTTTATGTGGTTGTTATGTTATTCATACACATACTCAAACTTTATTTTACTTAACATATCAGTTTATTTGTTTTTAGTGTGCTCTATAATGTGAACAGACCTAAATAAAATGCATTGTGGGAAACATCCCACATAGTTCAGTTAAATGTTTTTTTTCATTATCACTTGTATGTATTTTTCCATCCTTATCAAATTATACATTTTTATGCCGATCTTTAAGTCACAGCAAGATTTCTAGAATATTGTGGGTTTTTGTGCTCACTCCATCATCTTTTCAAGAGTGAATGTTCACTTGATGTATGCAGACACTTTGACTTGTTGTTACAAAACTTTTTTGTCACAAAACCCAACCCTGCCTTGAGTAACTTCAAACCCAGGCTTTTTGTGACGAGGCAGTTTTATCGAGTTTTATTTAAATCTATAAAAGTCAAATATTTGCAGCGCTTTGATAGTGCATCACGTCATAAGCATCAAGTACATAAGCATCAAGTACATCAGCATCAAGTACATAAGATTCATAAGGGCCTTAAATGAAGAGCTATTAATTCTTATCAGAATAAAAGAAGGTTACAAAACTATTTTTAAAGAGTTTGAATCCTACCATTTCACTCCTTTCAAGAATGGTTGATCAAAAAGATTACTCCAACATAAAGGCTTGTAATAGTTCGCATTGTCATAAAGGAAACCAAAATAAATTCCTAAGCAACTAAAGACCTTTTTACATTATGTTCATAAGTTCATAAGGCTAAAGCTGCTGCTTTCCAAAAAGAATATTGCTGCCAGTCAGTAGGTTGCTAAAGATTACAGAGGATTTTTTGTGGATGGATAAGAGTAATGGATTGACTATTGTTGGTAAAATATAAAGCGTTATGTTTGAAACAAAACAAAAATACATCTTAAAATCCTAATTTCTTCTGAAAAACACTGTTCTTGTGGTTTTTGCCTGTTTGTCTACATCTACAAGCCCAAACTATTTAGACATTGATGAATAATGTGCTAAATCTTCACATACATTGTCTTTCAAGATGTTTTCTTCGACTGTAATGTTTTAGGTAACCACTCGAGAGTTACTGGCACACAGTTCACATTATACCTTTTTAGCATAATTAATAACAAAATCGGTTTTGTGCCTGAATTTCAGCTGTGATGTATAATTGTGTAGATGCTTGGTATAAACAGGGTAATTGTGTAACAGGTTTCTAGGGCAAAGCATAGTTCATGTGTATGGTGCTTTGACACATGAACATTTGTCTTTATGCCAGCAAAGTCCCCTAAGACTCCTCTGGGACTTTTTTTTACTAACACATTGGTGTGCTTTCTTATTTAAAAAAAAACGATGCTTGGCCAAAAACGTGGCTAAGGCAACAGAACGCTAAAAGTATGTGAATGAGGACCGGGGGCTTACAACTTATCCAGAAAACAATAGAAATGTCTGTCTGTTTATTTTTACTTCAAATACTGTTCTGCTTTATACCAGAAGTGATTTTATTAGTATTACTTTCACCTGATAGCAGCATTGCAACACATTCATTGATATGAGTTAGAATATTTAAATATTCTTAACGGGTATAATTGCACAGCAGTTTGAGTACGGCACTTGAATGGCACTATTTAACAGTAAGGACCTTCACAGTGGCATCGATGGAGATGTTTCACAAGTAATCACTGGAGTTCCTCAGGGCTCAGTACTTTTCCTTTTATTGTACATGACCTCACTTTGAACTGTCATTTAGGCACATTGTCTCTCTTACTATTGCTTTGTTGATGACACTCAGCTTCATTTGTCTTTTGCCCCTGAAGACACCAATTCACTCTCTAATCGGATATGTGACATATCTGTATGGATGAAGGCCGGTCTTCTTAAATTAAATTTAGTCTCTTATTTAATTTAATAAAATTTTAATTCAACCCTCTATAGCTGATTCAATACTCTGCAGCCTGACTTGTGTTCCACCAGCCCAAGCGAATCTCCATTGGCTCCCTTTAACTGCTCACATTCTCTGGCCTACAGGACAATCGTTGGATCTGCCCCCTTTTACCTTCTCTCTATCTTTGCAAGACTCATTCACTGCACTCTTGTAATGAATGTCACCTGGTGATTTAACCTCACTATGGTTCTAATTCTCACTCCATATTGTTCATCACTACTAAATGGTGGACCGAACTTCCCAACACGGTCCGTGAGGCTTAGTCACTTTAATACTATGTAGTATACTATACTACAATGTAGCTGTTTTTTCCTTAACTACTGACTCTCATACGTAAGTCGCTTTGGATAAAAGCATCTGCTAAATGACTAAATGAGTATCAGTTCTCTGCCACCATGATAAATGATTATGCATGCATTTTCATCAGTCACATCAATAACCCTTAGACATAAAAATGGTGAAATAGTGAAAATGGGGATATGCACACATACAGATCACGCAAACAACATGCAACATACACAGACATGCTATTTTCATTGAATCAACATTTGTATTTATTACTGTTTAATATGACATTGTATGATCAGGATACAATAGGTTGCCTTGTGTTTGTGCATTTTTGGGCACTAAACAAATGGATCATCTAATAATAATACAGCGTACACTCTAATTTATAGAATTACTTGTCAGTAGGTATTCCCCTCTTTGCCCTAACTTGGCCAAATTTCTTCACGGTAACATTTTTTTACAAATTTGTAAATTTGTGGTGTTCAAACAACCAGGAGACTGCAGTGAAGGGGACTTGACAGAGTGAACACGACAGGCTGACGAACTGCACACACATAAAACAGAGAACAGCAACAACGGACGAGGTAACGAGGCACGGTATTCAGAGCTAGACGGGGCTGGTAGTGTCAGGGCTTAGCACAGGCGTGGCACAAGACATACTGGCAGTGAGGGTAGGGCGTGCAGGGTATAAATAACAAAACCGTGCGCGTGATTACAGGGGCGTGAACACAGAGACCAACCCACACCACGTGACCAAAACAAACCGTGACATTACCCCCCCCCCTAACGGGTGCCTCCCGGCGCCCTAAATGGCTTGTTCGGGAAGCGGCGGTGGAACTCAGTGATGAGGGAGGGGTCCAGGATCGACGCCCGAGGGACCCAGGAGCGCTCCTCTGGGCCGTACCCCTTCCAGTCTACCAGGAACTGGATTCCCCGGCCACGGCGTTCGGAGTCCAGCAGGCGGTGGACAGTGTAGGCGGGCTGACCATCAATCAGGCGAGGGGCTGGGGCTTGGTGGGGCGGGGGGTTGAGCGAGGAGTGCACGACGGGCTTGATGTGTGAGACGTGGAAGGTGGGGTGAATGCGCAAGGACCGGGGCAGGTGAAGGCGGACGGCTGCAGGGCCGATGATGCTGGTGATGGGGAAAGGGCCGATGAAGCGGGGGCTCAGCTTGTGGGACTCCGTCTTAAGGGGTATGTTCTTTGTGGAGAGCCAGACGAGTTGCCCCACCCTGTAACTAGGGGCCAGGCGGCATCTTCGGTTGGCGGCGGCGACGGACGTGGCCTTGGCTTGGCGGAGCGCTAGCAGGGTATCCTTCCAGGTTCGGCGGCAATGGCGGATGTGCTGGTTGACGGACGGTACGCTGATTTCTGCTTGGTCTTCTGGGAACAGGGGGGTTGGTAGCCCAGCGCTACCTCGAACGGAGACCTCCCAGTGGCGGAGCTGCGTGCCATGTTGATTGCATATTCTACCCACGCAAGGTTCTCACTCCAGCGCACTGGATGCTGGGCAGATATGCAGCGCAGGGTGGTCCCCACCCCTTGGTTGGCCCTCTCGGCTTGCCCGTTAGACTGGGGGTGGCCACCCGATGACAGCAAAACGTCTGTCCCAAAGAACTTGTGGAAAGCTCTCCATACCTGGGAGATGAACTGGGGTCCCCAGTCCGAGATGATGTCCAAGGGGATGCCGAATATCCTGAAGACTTGTTCGAAGCGCTGCTCGGCGGTTTCTAGGGGGGAGGGGAGCTTGGACAGAGCGATTAGGCGAACAGACTTGGAAAAACGGTCTACTATGGTTAAAAGTTACCCTTGGAGTTCGGCAATCCTGTGACAATGCGATGTGGGACCAGGGACGCCCAGGTATGGAGAGCGGTTGAAGTAGTCCGGCGGGGGGCTGATGTGATGACTTTTGACGTCGGCTGCCAAGGAGGGCCACTAGAACTGGCGCCTGATGATTTCCTCGGTTTGCGCTCCTCCAGGGTGACCTGCCCAGTGAGATTCGTGGCCCCACTTGAGTACTGCAGAGCAGGCGGCGGTGGGCACAAAGGTCCGGTTGGATGGACCCTGCCCAGGGTCCGGCTCCTTCGCAAACTCGCGTTCCACGACACTGTGGACCTCCCAGGAGACAACTGCAATCACACAACTGGGAGGGAGAATTACGTCAGTGCTCCGCCTCTCTTCCTCGTCCGTGAAGAGGCGAGACAGGGCGTCGGGCTTGGTGTTCCGAGTGCCGGGTCTGTAGGACAGGGTGAAGTTGAACCGACCAAAGAACAAGGCCCACCGAGCCTGACGGGAGTTCAGGCGCTTGGCCGACTGGATGTAGGCCAAGTTCTTGTGGTCGGTCCAAACTACAAACGGCTGGGCTGACCCTTCCAGCCAGTGGCGCCATTCCTCCAGCGCGAGCTTAACCGCCAACAGCTAGTGGTTTCCCACGCCGTAGTTCCTCTCCGCTGCCGTCAGCTTCCTGGAGAAGAAGGCACACGGGTGAAGCCGACCCTCCTCCGACTTCTGCGAGAGGATGGCCCCCACTCCAGCACCCGATGCGTCGACCTCAACGATGAATTGCTTGGCGGGATCCGGCTGAATCAGAATGGGGGCCGTAGTAAACCGGTCCTTGAGGACATCCATGGCGTCTTGAGCCTCCTGGGTCCAGCAGAATCTCTCTTTGGTGGAGGTGAGAGCGGTGAGTGGGGTGGTGATGCTGCCGTAGTTGTTTACGAAGCGCCGATAGAAGTTGGCGAACCCCAGGAATCTCTGTAGCTCGGTCCTTGACGTGGGGGCCGGCCAGTCGGCGATGGCCCTGACCATCTCAGGATCCGGTCGCACTGCTCCGGGTGACAATATGAATTCCAGGAAGGACACTGACCTCTGATGGAAACTGCATTTCTCCACCTTGGCGAACAAGCAATTCTGCAACAGGCGGTTCAGGACAAGTCGTACGTGTCGGGTGTGTTCGCTGGGTGTCCTGGAGAAGATCAAGATGTCGTCCAAATACATAAAGACAAATCGATACAGGAAATCCCGCAACACATCGTTCACTAAGGCCATGAACACGGCCGGGGCGTTCTTGAGGCCAAGGGGAACACACGGTATTCATAATGGCCGCTGGGGTTGTTGAATGCCGTCTTCCATTCATCCCCCTTTCTTATATGGACCAGGTGGTAGGCGTTCCGTAGGTCCAGCTTAGTGAAGATGGTTGCTCCCTGCAAAGACTCAAATACAGAAGATGTTAGTGGCAGAGGGTATTTGTAGGGGACCGTGATGGAATTTATTCCCCTATAGTCAATGCGGGGATGTAGGGAGCCGTCCTTCTTGGACACGAAGAAGAACCCGGCCCCTACGGAGGAGGTCGAGGGCTGGAACAGTCCGGTGGCGAGACACTCTGACACGTACCTTTCGATAGCCTCTCTCTCCGGACGCGACAGAGGGTCAATCCGCAGGCCTTGTCCTTGCTGAAGATCTCCCCTAGATCATGGTACTCCTTGGGCACTGAAGAGAGGTCCACAGGATCGGGGCTGTTCAGGGCCGGTGGGTTGCTGGGGGAGGCAGCGGCGAGCAGGCAGGACGAGTGACAATCCGTTCCCCATGTCAGGATACGGGCGTTGACCCAGTCAATGTGGGGGTTGTGCTTCCGGAGCCAGGGGCACCCAAAGGTGACAGGGGCTTCGGGAGACTGGAACACCGAGTGTGGGGGTTGTGCTTCCGGAGCCAGGGGTACCCAAAGGTGACAGGGGCTTCGGGAGACTGGAACACCGAATGTGGGGGTTGTGCTTCCGGAGCCAGGGGTACCCAAAGGTGACAGGGGCTTCGGGAGACTGGAACACCGAGAAACAGATCCTCTCCTGGTGGTTGCCCTCCAACGTCAGCTGAACAGGTGAGGTGCGGTGCGTGATGGAGGACAGCCACCTGCCATCCAGCGCCAACGTGTGGAGGGGATTAGCTAGGGGAGAGATGACAAGACCGTTATGGTTAGCGAACCCCACGTCTACCAGATTCTCCTCTGCCCCAGAATCTAATAGAAAGTTTACGGTCACCTGCCTCCCCTGGAGGGTGAGTACTGCTGGGAGGCTGAGCCGCTGCGCTTTGGGTTTCTGTGTGGGATTGGTCAGGACCCCAAGTCCTACTGCCGGGTCAGTTCTCTTAGGGCGAACCAGGCAGTCTTGCAGCTGGTGGTTCCCTCCACCACAGTAAAAGCAAAGCCCCTGATCCTTATGGAAGCAACGGACTTCGGGGGCCAGCGTGGTGCGTCCCAGCTGCATCGGCGGAATGTTCTTCTGAATGTTCGGGCTGGGGGTGCCCGCCGAGGACGCTGGTGGGGGTCGAGGCGGGGAGATGGCACGGGTCTGGTGCCGGGCTTGGTGCTCTCGGCGATGCTGACTGATACGCCCGTCAATGCGTAATGCGAGGTTCACTAGATCTTGGAGCGTCTTGGGTTGGTCACGGGTCGCTAGTTCGTCCCGTATCCGTTCGTTGAGGGCGTGGCGGAACACGCCGCTGAGCGAGCGCTCACACCATCCCAACTCCGTGGCGAGGGTCTGGAATTCCACCTCGAACTCCGCCACTGAACGAGCCCCCTGACGTACCGAGAGCAGGCGAGAATCAATGTCATCCGAATAATCAGGACAGTCGAACACAGGAATGACGCATACGACGTGCCCAGCTGTGAGATTAATCCCTGCGCCGCTTCACCCCAGTTGAGCGCGCGCCCGCGTAGCAGCCCGATGATGAAGGCTATCTTGTGTGCGTCAGTCGGGAAGCACGTGGGGCGGATGCTTAAATATAGTTCACACTGGAACAGGAATCCACGACAACGCTGTAGATCCCCATCATAAGGTTCTGGGAGAACGGCGGCTCCGTCGGGGCGTGTGGGAACACAAACACTGGAAGTAGCAAACACGAGGCGGTGGGTGATGATGTCAGAGGTGCGGTGTTCAAACAACCAGGAGACTGCAGTGACGGGGACTTGACGGAGTGAAGATGGCAGGCTGACGAACTGCACACACATAAAACAGAGAACAGCAACAACGGACGAGGTAACGAGGCACAGTATTCAGAGCTAGACGGGGCTTGTATTTTGTTTTTTGTATTTGTATTTATTTTATTTATCAGAGACAATGCACATCATATACATTAGCCTGAAATAAAAACAGGAGAGATGCATTGTGCCAGGTTATAGCAATAAGTTTCCACCTGTAGTCCCTGGACAGGTTGATGTTTAAACATAAAATTTTGTACAATAGATGGATAGACAAAAAAAGAAAAAAGAAAAGAAAACATAACATATAACATATCGAAATTCATCTCACCTTACACCATTTATAAAAACTTACAGAAAAATTCCTCCAATTTTCACAAAAACACTCATTTGTTTAAATCATACATCTATACATTTATCACACTTTCCCAGCCATTCACAATTCATAATGGGTGCAAACTTGCCTAGATAAAAGCCATTTCTTTGTCAGATGTACAAACATTGGGAAACTTATACATGTTATGATCTCATTTGGCAAAGTATTCCAGTAACTCATAGCAACAGCTGAGAAAGCAGATTTAGCTAATGATATTTTGGGATGCTACACTCTCCTCTAGAGGTCGCTCTTGTGACTCGAGTTGTTTTTTCTGAGCCCAATGTTATAAACCTTCTTAGAGGAGGTGCAGCCATTCCATAGATAATTTTAAAAAGTAAACAAATATTTGCATAAATTATTAAATTATCAAAATTAAGAAAATCATATTTAAAAAGAATCTGACATTGATGATATTGTCTAGATTTCTTATCATGAATTTTTATTGCACTTTTAAAAATTGATTCCAGAGGCTTTAAAACTGTTTTACTAGCCTGCGACCAGCTTGTCACACAATATTGAAGACGTGACAAAATCATACAATTCAAGTACATATGTGATGCCTCAGTAGAAAGAGATCCTCGAATATATCTAAAATTTACCAAGTTAAATTTCAAAGACTTACACAGTTTTTTTACATGATTTTTAAAAGTTAGAGTTGAGTCAAGAGTTACTCCTAAATAAGTAAAACTATTAACGATCTTTATTTTTTCCTTATTTATATAAATGTCTGGATAATTAGAACATTTATATCTATTTTCAAAAAACATTGCAACTGTCTTTTCCACATTTAATGTAAGACAACAATTTTGTAACCAGACAGTAACCTTTTTTAATTCTTCTGTTAATTTTTTGGCTACTTCTGTTTTATTTTTTCCATGAGTGAACAGGACAGTGTCATCCGCGTACATAATGATATTACTGTCGCACACCATAGGGAGATCATTGATGTATAAACTAAAAAGCAGCGGACCTAAGATAGAACCCTGCGGAACTCCCATAGTACAGTCTTTAAGAGGGGACAGTGTGCGATTTACTCGAACACATTGTTTCCTGCCACTTAGGAATGATGTAATCCAGTTTATTGTCTGATTTGATAAATCATAATGTGATAGTTTACTTCTTAAGATACTATGTGAGACAGTGTCAAAAGCCTTTCGCAGATCTAAGAACACAGCTCCCACTACACCTCCTTTATCTAAATTTAATTTAATTTCTTCAAGGAAATAGGAGCAGGCCGTCTCTGTTGAGTATTTTCTCCTGAAACCAAATTGTAAAGGATTTAATAAAGCTTTGGTTTCAAGGAATTGAGTTAACTGTTCTGCTACGACCTTTTCGAAGACCTTAGAGATGACAGGTAGAATGGTAATCGGTCGATAGTTACTAACCTCCATTTTATCACCAGACTTATATATGGGCGTAACTATGCCAATTTTTAAAGCTTCAGGAACTATACTATCTCTAATAGATTGATTAATTATTTTTGTCAGAACTGAAGTTAAGCTTTCCTTATAGGTTTTTAAAAACATACTGTCTAATCCATACAGATCTTTTGCTTTACTATTATTAAGTTGTCCAATAATCCTCTCCACTTTAGCATCATTAACAGGTGTCAAACTAAAAGCAGGTTCATCACAAACCACAGAATGGGAAGAGGAATGTGCTGGAAACAGTCGAGCCAATTCCCAGACCGAACCAACAAAATACTCATTAAAATATGTTGCCATTTAGATTTCCATTAAGTTAGATTTCCATTTCCATTTTGGACAATATTATTTATTCTAAGCTGTACTCATGTTGATTATTTTTTTCCCTTCTAAGTAGATTATCAATATTTCTCCACAGCAGCCTGCTATTTCCCTTTGCATCTTTAATTAAATTAAGGAAAAAGTTTGCCTTTGTTTTCCTAAGTAATGTTGTAACCCTATTTCTCAAACTTCGATATATTAAGTAATCAGTGGTTAATCTAGTTCTGATAAACTTTTTTAGTGAGGCATCTCTTTCCTTCATTAATTTCCAGAGTTCACTACTAAACCATGGCAAACTCTGTTTCTTTTGTTTAATTTTTTTAGTCTGTACGTATTTTTGTAAAATATTTTTTTAAATTACTATCAGATCGTTACACGATTTCTCACATGATTCATTTTCAATTTCATCGTTCCAATTTATTTGCTTTAAATCATTCTCCACTAGAGGAAAATCCTTTTTTGGAATAAATTATACATTCTGACTATTTTTCGATTGATTTTGATCCCTATATCTTATTTTATTTAACTTTCTAGCCACTAATGTAAGGTTATGATCAGATAATCCAGTTACTAAATTATATGTTTTCACTATTCTTTCCGGTTTATTTGTAAAGATTAAATCAATAAGCGTTTGAGAAGTTTTTGTTATTCTTGTAGGTCTATTTATTATTTGTTCCATCTGGAATGATTTCATTAAATCTTTAAGATTTTTCTTGCGCGCTTTATCAGTCCAATTTACATTCATATCACCCATCAAAATTACCTCCTTCCCTTTGAACCTTTTAAGCACACTAGACAACTCTGTATAAAATGAATTTGTGGCATTTGGAGGGCGATAAATAGCAATTACAACAAATTACATTTCAGGAGAAAGTGTAATTGTAACCCCTACACATTCCAGTAACTCATTTTTTATATTAATTTCATTACTGTCAGTAGTGTCAGGGCTTAGCACAGGCGTGGCACAAGACAAACTGGCGGTGAGGGTAGGGCGTGCAGAGTATAAATAACAAAACCGTGATTAGTCCCAGGTGCGCGTGATTACAGGGGCGTGAACACAGAGACCAACCCACACCACATGACCAAAACAAACCGTGACAATAATGTCCGTTACTGTCACGTTAGCTCCGATGTCCATGTAAGAATAGCAATAATCACACCAAACAGGCAGCAGGTTCCAGAAACAAGCTATTTAATATAATAATAAACACCAAACAAAGCCTACAGCATGAACGAACCTGTACGTATTTGATGCCCTCTCACCAAAGAGAGTGTGGGGCTGGCTTAAATAACAAAAGATCAGGTCACATGACTTAAGGGGTAATTAACTTAAATGAGGCACAGCAGCGAAATGAATGAAAACAAACCGAAACAATAAAAAACGGAACTAAATTGAAACTCAAAACCAAATCAAACTCAAAACAAAACACAGTCCAGATACTTAACAGTATCTACTGACCAACTAACCAAGATCTTTATTTGATAAACATGAAGTGTTATTGCTACTTTACAGCCAATGTAAACAGCACTAGAGTGTTTGCACCTCAGATGCTATTGGTGTATGTGTAAATGCATTATATCCTTAGCAGTTTGTGTAGACGTTTTTTCATCAAATTCTAAGCAAGTAAGAAATGGCTCTTAGGACCACTTCAAAAAACTATCCAAAATGTGTAGCGTTGTGTTTTGCCAGAAAAAAATGTTCCAATAAAATTGTTTTTATTCAGAAATACAATAATGTCCAGTAACGTAAGTCTCCTACAATTTTTTTTTATAAAACAATATAGTAAACCTGCTTTTGTTTCACAAATATCACATCCTGTTTAGTATTAATTTCACACAAAAAATACATTATTACACTTAAAATTATTGAACAGTACTAACATTGCAGTGACATTAAGTTTGTAAAAAAATTTTTTAAAGACCTTATGTCACAGGTGCCTGGGGCACCTGTACTTCATTTGTGTTATTCATGGACTCCGTTGGGTGATTGGTTTATTTTGTGCACGTGACCGGGTGTTTTACACGTGACTTCAGTGTCTTCCACTTCCACTCTTCCACAAATTCCACTGTATCGCGTTTAAGAAGCGTGTGGACGGTAAGATAGGACGTAACCGGTCGGGGTCCGGTGTGTTGTCCTCATGTAAACGGGAAAGGGCGTCAGCGGCCGTATTAGAGCTACCTGGTCTGAACGAGATGATAAAGTTAAAACTGTTAAAAAATAGTGACCAGCGGGCCTGACGGGCGTTAAGACGACGAGCTCCCTTAATGTATTCGAGATTTTTATGATCTGTGATAACAGAAAACAGGGTAGTGGTGCCGATCAGCCAATGCCTCCATTCTTCGAGAGCCAGTTTAACCGCTAATAGCTCGCGGTCCCCGATGGAATAATTGCGTTCGGCAGTGGATAGCTTACGTGAGAAGAAGGCTACCGGTCGAAGCAGGGACCGGTTGCCGATGCGCTGGGATAATACAGCCCCGACCCCATAAGCTGAAGCATCCACCTCTACCACAAAAGGTTTCTCAGGATCCGGGAGAGCCAAGACCAGTGCCGACGAGAACCGTTGTTTAAGGCTAGTGAACGCCCGATCTGCCTCCGGAGTCCAATTAAGGTGTTTAGGTTGTCCCTTCAGCAGTGAGGTAATAGGGAGAACTACAGAGCTAAAAGAGCGAACAAATTTTCGGTAAAAGTTGGCAAATCCGAAAAACCGCTGCACCTCACGAACGGTAGTGGGGACCGGCATTCCAGGATTGCGCGAACCTTCCCGTACTCCATAGACATGCCCCCGGACGACAGGTCGAACCCCAGAAATGAAACCCTTTCCTGAAAGAAGGTAATAACCTAAGTAATACCTTCCGCACATGCAGAATAAATGAGGATGTCATTAATGTAGACCATCGTGAACTCCTCAAGGAAATCACGCAACACGTCGTTAACAAAAGCTTGAAAGACGGCCGGCGCGTTAGTAAGGCCAAAGGGCATGACCAAGTATTCGTAGTGCCCCGTAGTGGTTACAAACGCGGTTTTCCACTCATCACCCTCCTTAATGCGCACCAAGTTATAAGCGTTACGAAGGTCAAGTTTGGTAAATACTGTAGCCTGACCTAGACGTTCCAACGCTGACGGCACCAAAGGCAACGGGTAGGCATAGCGGCGTGTGACCGCATTGAGCCCCCGGTAATCAATGCACGGGCGGAGTTCGGAATTCTTTTTGGGGACAAAAAAGAATCCTGAGGCTACTGGAGATTTAGAGGGCCGGATGATGCCCAGCTCCTGAGCCTCTGCTATGTATTTACGCATGGCCCGGTTCTCCATTACAGAGAGAGGGTAAGGACTGACCCTGGAGAGCTTAGCGCCGGGGACCAACTCAATAGCACAATCGTACTCCCGATGAGGGGGCAATTGCTTAGCTTGCATATCACAGAACACCTCAGCTAAATCAGCGAATTCCAAAGGGACGCCGGCAGGTAACTTAGAGGAAAGCGATACCACCTGAGAATGAATCTTACCCACAGTGTGGGTGAGACAATGGGAGAGGCAGAATTTGGACCACTGCAAAATTCCACGCTCTGACCAGGAGAGGACAGGGTCGTGCTGCAGCCAGGGTAAGCCGAGGATCATCTTGGCACTAGGAGAGTGGATGATAAAAAAAGAAATCAGTTCAACATGCAATGCGCTAATTTGGAGAGAAACAGTTTCTGTGTAGTGAGTCACCACCCCATGATTGACAGGCTGCCCATCCACTCCACAGATAGGTAAGGCTTTGGGTAGCTTGTGGAGCCGAAGTCCCCACCGTAATGCAAGGTCCTTGTCCAAGAAGTTTCCTTCAGACCCTGAATCAATGAGCACCCTAGAGGTATAGTTGGTGTTTCTGCAGGATACAATCACCGGGAGGTACCAGGGGCTGGAGACGTCCCTCCTAGTGGTGCTTACCGGGGTAATTGCTGGCTGGGCTGAACGCTTCTCAGACGGTGCAGGACGACCTCTCCTCTGGGGTTTGTTCTCGCATGCACCCAGTAGATGGTCAGCACTACCGCAGTAGAGGCATAGTCCCGAACGGAGGCGACGAGCCCGCTCTGATGAAGACAGCCGGAGGGAGTCCATCTGCATGGGAGACTCATCCGAAGGGTTGGGAAATTGGACATTCCTCCCAGGATCAGGACGTGGGGATCGACTGGAACGGAGTTGGTCCAAGTTGATAGCGGTGGTGATGAGCGTCTCCAGAGACATCTGGGCGTCCCGACAGGCTAGGTCTTTCCGGATCTCGTGTCGAAGCCCAGCACGGAAGGTGGTCAGGAGCGCAGGTTCATTCCACCCACTCCGGGCGGCCAAAGTACGAAACTCTAACACGTAGTCAGAGACTGGCCGATCTCCCTGTTGAATCTCATGCAGCAGCTCTCCACACGGGCGTCCGTGTCGTGCATGGTCGAAGGTGCTCTTAAAAAGATTTAGAAACAGGGCATAATCCCGGGTCTCTGCCGATTGGGACTCCCATAGAGCGGCGGCCCATTCACCTGCTCGACCCACCAGACGAGACATGATAAAAATAATCTTCTGTGCATCGGACATGGGGGGTCTATTGGCCAAAAAGAGCTCGCAGTGAAAAAGGAACGTGCTGCAAGTCTCTGGAGCTCCCTCGTAGCGCTCCGGTTCTGTGAGTGCCAGAGGGTTGGATGAAACCATTCCCGCGGCTGCCAGTGATGGGACTGGGGCAGGTGTGCTGGCTGGCGTTTGGTTTCGAAGGTCCACCATTGCCCGTTCCTGAGCATCCTGGCGTGACAGGATGGTGTGCATGGTGTTGGACATGCCCAGGAATTCCTGGTGGAGCTCTCCCAGTTTCTGACCAAGCTCTAGCAACAGCGCCTCCGGCGATCCCGCCCTGGGGTTTGTGGCGTTGGTTTCTGTCATGCCGCGTGACGTCACACAAAAAAATAGTCTGACCTTGCTCAAAAAAAAAAGTATTTATTGGATGTTCGTTAAGGCAAAAATAAGGAGAAACGAAAACCAAAAAGTCAAAACGAAAAATCATACGCCGGCGCGACGCCGGGACGGAAACCAATGAGTGTGGTCTCAACGGAGCGAAGAGCCGATCCGTAGAACAAAGGACAGGTGAGTGGCAGGTTGCGCTGGCGAGAAGTGCCAAACTGGTGAGCGTTCCACTCTAGAGGAATTAGGACTAGGAGAACAAACAGTTAGCACAGAAGCACGCGAATCAAACCAACGCGACCGACATCGCCACAGCGTCACTTAAATAGTGCTGTCAATTAGAAATATGGCGATTCGTCACGCCTCCCCACAGAAGGAAGACGTGGCGAATGAACACTGGCAGGGGAATGGGAAGACGCCGGTCTTACATATAGCATAGTATATTTTACATTTACATTTACATTTAGTCATTTAGCAGACGCTTTTATCCAAAGCGACTTACAAATGAGAACACCACAAGTCAGAAGCCATGGAGAAAACCAACTATACTGTAAGTTCATCAACCTGATTGTTATTCGAAGCTGCGCCCCCCCCCCCCCCCCTTTTTTTTTTTTTTTTTTTTTTTTTTTATAACAGGTATTTGGTAAATAGATGCGTCTTAAGTAGTTTCTTAAAACTGTTTAAAGATTCTGCCTTACGGACAGAGTTGGGAAGATCGTTCCACCATTTTGCAGTGGTGAACGCCACAGAATGAGAATTAGCTCCTCGGTGAGGTGGAATCGCCAGGCGACAATCGTCACTGGAGCGAAGTGAACGAGTCGGAGTGTATTTTGAAAAGATAGAGTGAAGGTAAGAGGGGGAAGATCCAGAAATGGTTCTGTATGCCAGAGTCAGCGACTTGTATTGAATGCGAGCAGCTACAGGAAGCCAATGGAGGGAAGTGAGTAATGGAGTGACGTGAGTTCGCTTGGGCTGGTTAAACACGAGTCGGGCTGCAGAGTTTTGAATTAATTGAAGAGGTCTGATGGTGGAATTTGGGATACCGGCAAGAAGTGCATTACAATAATCAAGCCGGGATAAGACTAGGGCTTGAACAAGCAGTTGGGTAGCATGTTCAGTCAGAAAGGGTCTGATCTTCC
This sequence comes from Corydoras sp. C115, assembly GCA_019802505.1. Classification (NCBI taxonomy): domain Eukaryota; kingdom Metazoa; phylum Chordata; class Actinopteri; order Siluriformes; family Callichthyidae; genus Corydoras; species Corydoras sp. C115. The sequence continues at coordinate 1,827,720 of JAFMOC010000140.1, forward strand.
TTATGTTATAAAGAAGGAATCTACAAGAACGGGCGGTTTTGATCACATGATCAGAGAGTTTAAGGTGGGAGTCTATAGTGAACCCAAGGTTCCGGACCGAGTCAGTTGGGGAGATTGTGGAGCCATCAATTTGGAAGGTCAGGTTGTGATGGATTGAGGGTTTAGCAGGGATAATGAGAAGCTCTGTTTTTTCTAAGTTTAATTTGAGATGACGGGCCTTCATCCAGACAGATATGTCGGAGAGGCAGCTGATCCACAGCAGCAATGTGTAAATACAAATGCATACCTGCACAATGCAAGGTCCCTAATGGACACATTAGAGTGTCTCAAGAGTGTAGGACCTGAGCCCTGACCTCAACTACACTAAGCACATTTGTAACGAATGAGAAACATATTCTGACCTTAAATGCTTAAGCTTATTCATCACAGTAAACAACATGAAGACATACTTATTTTACAGTATATTTATCATGGTTTATCTAAAAGCAGATTTCATTCATCTTTAGCTCCTTGATGGCAGATAGAACTGAGAGATAAACTCAATAGTAATTTAGACCACATGTTCTGCAAGCTGCAACAAATCATTTACAACACTTGTAAATGCACTGTGAGGGTAAGTCAGAACTTTTTTGGCTCAAGGCCTGTACTGGAATGTAGGAACTCATACAGGTATTTTTAGCAGATTTAACTTGGGTGATACTTGAAAAAATTTACTTGTTAACTATTTATTCATCTTGTTTTGCACTAGACCTTTTTACTTCAAATTCTCTTTGTAAAATTACTTAATTCAAATAAGAAATATGCAGTATTTTATAGCTGTTTTGTAAAATATACTTTTTAGAGCATTATTAAAAATATCAATCAAAATATGCATTTGACTGGCATGGTGGTGTAATGGTTAGCCCTTTCGTCTCTCAGCGCTGAGGATCCAGGTTCGAATCCAAATCTGGGTTTTCTCTGGGTTCTTCAATTTCCTCCCACAGTACAAAAACATGGATTCAAGGTAACCTGAATGTTCTACATTGCACCATATAGTGTGTGTCTGTCTGTGTGAGTGTGCCCGTGACCCTAGTAGAGGATTAAGCAGAATATAATAAATGAATATGCTTTGAAAATATAATTGATTTGTAGACATTGTGTGATGTACACAGACAGTATATGTATTCTTCAATCTAAATAAATAAATAAATAAACAAGTTAGCTTAACAATTTTTTTTAATGCATATGCATTAAGGATATCAACTTCACAGATAAAGAGTGACATTCTTGAAACAGTAAAACTGTTTAGGAAATGAAAAAGAAGCAAAGCCAACCTGATCCTGACAGACTGCTGCCATATGATCCACTCAGATAAGAAGAGTAAAAAGGGTCATATGTTATTTCATAATGCATTATTCATTATATATGGACCCTGTTCGTAATGCCTTGAGAGTCATACAACTGAAAAAGCAAATGAGTTATGGTGTTTGAGGGTACTTGAGCGTTCCTGGGAGTGTTTGCACATAGTGTGACCTCTAAAATGGATGGGTCTCAAAGGTAGATGCAGACCTTGGTCTAGATTACATTACTATTCTGTTTTCAGGCTTGATTCTTATCTATAGTTTCTGTACCACAGGGTTATGTAAAAACAAGCAGGTTTTTATTTTTTTTTATTCTGTTGCTTTCATGATAAACTTAATTTAAAAATATACTTTGACTGGCTGGAGTATAAAATGGTAAATTAAATGAGATAGGTCTTTTGATTCTATTTACAATGAATGTTCATGCAATTATTCTAGTATATATGACAAAATGCTTTCTGCTTATTAATTATTTTATTTATTTGTTTGTCAGAGCATCTGGTTGTTTCATTTATCCAATTATTTTATCATTCCAGCTTATTGCACTATTAATGTTTTTTAATAGCTTTGTCTGAACAGGAATTTGTGCAGCAACAACACGTGTGTTTGTGTTTATCGAAGGCTTTTGCATTCTTGGGTCTATGAACTCCTAGAGTGTGGAGAATTGATGTGGTCTTCCTTTCCCCCCCAGACAGGCTTAGCATAGTCCCACTACAACTGATGGTGTCTGAATGGGTAACCCAAAGGCCTCTGACCTAGCACTGAGGCCCCAATAATACTTTCCTCATCTGGATCTTATAAGTCTTTTATTAATAATCCAGAAACCCTTCCTTTACTGGCGTTGCTTGTCATACAATTACCACTATAACTGACCGCTATAACTTGTTTCATATCTTTTATTTATTATGTTTAGCCATAGGACTCACTCAAATTTATTAATCTACCTAATGAAAGTTGTTCATAGCTCTTGATAGCTGTTCTGAAATTGATAGTAGAAGTGGGTTTGTAGTGGTATGAAAAACAAGGAGGGAAATAGTGGTGTGTTATATAAAATACTTTTGAAAAACATGCTTGGAAATGTGGAAAATCCCGTAGACGCACTATATGGAAATAAATATAAAAAAAAAAAATATTATTGTACATATATTATATGTACGATAAGTAAAAAGACATTCTGAATATGTTAAAGTCTCATACGCAGATGTTTGAAATACTTATTCCAATATGCATGATTTGTTTTAAATTTATCAGTTAGTTGTGTGGAAACACTTAGTGTTTGTGTCCTAAATGGAAGCATTACAAGACATTTAGTCCATGTTTTTCGGAAATAAAGTCATACAAGTCATGTGTGACAGGTAAAATTAATTCTCTTTCTCAGTGAAAATGTCACGCAAACTAAGGAATCGAGGAAAGCGTGACAACAGAAAGTCTTTATTGTCCTTAGAGGAGTACACGGGGATGAACCCCAACACAAGTCACTGAGTGGAGAGCGGTGACGTCACCGACAGCGGAGGTGACGACAGCGGAGTCCTCTAGTGACAGGAAAAGCAACTGCGAGGCACACGGCTGAGTCGGACAAGCTGGAGTGACAAGCTGGACACTCTCACGAGTCCCCGTGTGGAGTGTCTTAAGTGGACAGACCAGACTGCTAAGGCTGTGAATACAAACACTGAGTGTGAAAGCGAGTGTCGTCCTACATCCGTAACTAGAAACCTCTGCACTGGAGGAGCCGAGGCACCGTCCTAAATAGCCGACCAATCTGATGAGGCACACCTGAACCTAATAATCAAGGGAAGAGGAACGGTGAGTGGAGGAAACCAAGCTAGGTGGAACGGTGGGGGTGTGTGAATGTGTGACATTACCCCCTCCAGAAAAAGGTGCTTCAACTTGAGAAGACCCTCATTGAGACCTGGCCCGTCTACCTTGGCGCGCCGGCCAACCCCTGGGGTGTGGAGCAGGGTGGTCAGGGTGGACACATTGGAATGGGGTGATACCGGTGGACGAGTGGTGCAGTGAGTTCTGGGCGATCTTTGCTCAAGGGAGGTAGCGAATCCAATCAGACGGGTTACGATGGGCATAGATCTGCAGAAACTTATTTAACTCCTGGTGCGAGCTTGGTCTGAGGGTGGAAACCTGAGGTGAGACTGATGGAGGAACCCATCTTCTCACAGAAGGCCCTCCAGACCGCTGATGTAAATTGAGAATCTCTATCTGAAAGAATCACCTCAGGGATACCAAAAGAGGTAAACACCCGAGCAAACAGCAACTCCGCCGTCTCAAAAGCTGAGGGCAGCCCCTTAAAAAAGAAGCGGTCGAGGACAGAAAATAGTGCAGTAACTATTGGAAAAGGGCAGACCAGTCACGAAGTCCAGGGCGATGTGCTACCATGGTCGCACCGGCAAAGTAAAAATTATAGGCATTACGGAGATCTAATTTGGTGAACACCCGTGCCCCGTGGAGCCCCAGGTTAGCGGAAACCAACGGGAAGGGATATGGGAACCGTTTAGTAATGGGCGCAACTCACCTCCGTTCTTGGGGACGAAGAAAAACCCTGACGCCGCAATGGGGATTTAGACTGTCAGATGAACCTGTTGCGAAGGGCCTCCTCAATGTACCACATGGCTGGTCCAAAAAAAAAAAAACAGGTATTGTTAATTTTGTTTGTGAAGAGATTAATGGCCCACATGACAAGTACACTAAAATGCACTGTTTTGTTTTTTACCTACTGTTAAAGCAGAAAGAAAACAGATACAAATAACATTCTGCAATACACAAAAAAACAGAATGGAGGGAAACGATTATTAATAATTTGTGAGCAGATGATAACACAGGAGATTCTTGCTCTTTAGTTTAGTTTTGTGCTTTTTTACATTTTTCTTACATTTTAGTGTAGACAGGATTTAACATGCACAACTCAGAAGAGTGCCTTTGTAATCATCGGCCTACATCAGCTGCATCTTCTAACCCTCCGTTTTTTCAGTTAATGGTCAAAACAGATTTAAATTCACTAAAATATATTATGAATTATAGTTAATAAAATTAGTTAAGGAGTAAACTAATTGTAATGCTCGCCTACCTCGACTTAAAGCGGCTGCGCAGATGAAGCCAGGAGGACTAGGTGCGGCAGGCGCCCACTGGCTGCGTGACGCCGTGGACGCCCTCTGCGGGGGAGGCGTGAAGAACACCCTCTGGCTGTGCGGTTCGGTGCGCCCTCTGCAGATGAGGCGTGGGGTGTGCCCTCTGGCTGCATGGTCCGGTGGGCACCCTCTGGTTGCGGGGTCCGGTGGGCGCCCTCGGCGGACGAGGAGTGGGCCACGCCCTCTGGCTGCGTGGTCCGGTGCGAGCCCTCGGTGGACGAGGAGTGGAGCACGCCCTCTGGCTGCGTGGTCCGGTGGACGCCCTTGTGGACGGGCATGCACGCTGGGTGGACCTCGGCGGGCACGCACGCTGGCTGGACCTCGGCGGGCACGCACGCTGGGTGGACCTCGGCAGGCACGCGCGCCGCGCCCGGGTCTCGCAACGGGGAGTTTGACGAACCGGACTGGACCGTCAGTCCAGAACTCCTCAGAGTTAAGGAGGATACGTATAGGCAGAATATGCCCATACATGTACGACTCACCCGCCTTGTCATCGGAGATCTCGAACAGATCGAGACCCTCGCAGAGCGACTCGTAACCTCACCTCCACATCCACTTATCATCGGAGTCGCACCACTCCGACACCACAGCATTAGAGCCGTCTTTACGGCTCCGGGACGACTTTTTTACGAGGGTTTACGGCCCCCGCAAAGAAAAATTTAAAAAAGGCTTACCTGGGCTCTGGACTCCCCAAATAATTGGCACGTCATTCTGTAACGCTCGTCTACCTCGACTTAAAGCGGCTGCACAGATGAATCGTAGAGCCGCAGTGCCTTAACGCGCTGAAGGGAGCCAGGCACACAGGTAGCAGAAATCAAATTTATTTTAAAGGTGCAGGGACACCAAAAAACACAGAGGTACAACGTGAGCGAACACCAACGACATGCAGGAAGGGGAACACTGAAAATAAATACAACCGACACCCGACCACGTGCACAAAGCAAACAAATAAAAAGAAAGAGCTAATTAACTTAAACGACCATGAATGAAAGTTAACTCAATAAAGAACAGAACAACAGGTGCCCTAGGCACCTGTTACACTAATGGTGATGTGGAGTTACCTCTAAAACTATTGCTGCATGTTGAAATATCCATGCAGTGGATATTTCAACTTCATTGTTATTAGATTATAACTTCATTGGTATTAGTCCAGTGATTGTCCTGTAGCATAAAATGTCATTGCCATGTACTGAATGCAAACAGCTACAGGGAGCCACTGTAAAGAGATAAGTAATAGAGTTTTGTAATCAACTGACTGGCAAACAATGCATTACAATAAATGAACTGGGATAGGATGAAGGCTTAGACAACTGAGTATCCAACAGTATCCTGTTCAGTTAAGAAAAAGCTGATCTTCCTGATGGTGTACAATATGAATCTGCAAGAATGGGCAGCTTAAGTGACCTGATCAGGTAGTTTAAGATGTGTGTTAATAGTGATAGTGCCCTATATCGTTTTCTGGAAAGTTTATAGTTATTTTATGTTGACAGTGCTCGGACTCATGGTGCATGTGACACAACAGCATAGCTTTGCGTGTACGTGACCTGTAGTCCAGATTTTTCTTTTATGAAAAATGTAAATAAGACCATGTTTACTGCATTCCGTTTTGAATTCAAATTATAAATTAGTACTTAATATGTGGGTTGTTCTGTGTTTGTATCTGTATTAAAATTTGGTTACAGAGAATACTCAAATGGCTGATTATTTTACATATTGGACATACAACTCAACTTTTTGAAAATAGGGTTAGTGTTTGAGTATACTTAGATTTTGATTGTGCGATAAAGCATCATTTTATGCGAAGTGCAATAAAACATCACTTCTGTATTACGCCACTGGTGTTCCTATTAGTATAAAATTAGTAAAAAAAGTTTTGGTGGTTAATAGTCAGTGATTATTTAAAAATAACAAATGTTTAACAATAGAAAAAATGCTGTGATCCTGCGTGATATTTATTTACAGGACAACAAGATACACTTGATTTGACAAATGCTGAACTGTATTTGTTATACATGTTCTATAGCAGTACAAAACCTTTATCGATTCATGAAGAATCATAATCATATATATATATATATATATATATATATATATATATATATATATATATATATATATATATATGCACAGCAGCTATCTTGTGTCAAATGGGTTCAATTAATCTTCTGATAAGACTGATACACACCGAGCAAGTGGTATCTAATTTCTCTATTTCCCTGCTAGACTAGTATACTAAAAGAATATCTGCAAGGCACACACATTTCACCCATGCTGTAAACAGGGGCCTCCTAAATCCCAGCTGGAGGACAGATAACCAGCCATCCCCATGAAACAATGTTCTTTGTTTAAATTCCAGCCATCCAACCCTCTCCTCCTTCTCCCCTGTCACAGAATCTGACATCTGCAAAATTATTCTTGCCAGTAACCCAACTACTTGCCCCCTTGATTCCATCCCATCCCACCTTCTTCAATCCATCGCCTCCTCCAATCCCACCTTCTTCAATCCATCGCCTCCTCCATCACACCAGCTCACACACACATCATTAACTCCTCTCTCACGTCTGGGACTTTTACAAATTGTTTCAAACAGGCCACAGTCAAACCCCCACTCAAAAAACCTACGCTCAACCCAAATTTGGTCGAGAGCTACAGACCTGTTTCTCTTTTACCTTTCCTGTCTAAAACACTTGAACGGGTGGTATCCACACAGGTCTCCAAATTTCATAATCAGAATAATCTCCTTGATCCCAATCAATCCGGTTTTAGATGTGGTCACTCAACGGAGACAGCATTGCTCTCTGTAATTGACTCACTTAAATCTTCCAAAGCCAAATGTCAATCCTCGGTCCTCATTTTGTTAGACCTTTCTGCAGCTTTTGATACAGTAAATCATCTGATTCTACTGTCCACTCTAGCTGAATTAGGCTTTTCTTGTACGACACTTGAATGGTCTCGATCCTATCTCACAGGAAGGACCTTCAAAGTGTCATGGAATGGGGAGATCTCTAACTCTCACCAAGTACGCACTGGTGTGCCTCAGGGCTCTGTACTTGGTCCTCTCCTCTTCTCACTTTACATGACATCACTAAGCACAGTCATCCAGGCGCATGGTTTCTCTTTCCACTGCTATGCTGATGACACTCAACTTCATCTGTCTTTTGCCCCTGATGACACCACCATCTCAAATCGGGTATTTGCCTGCCTCACCGACATATCTGTTTGGATGAAGGCCCGTCATCTCAAATTAAACTTAGAAAAAACAGAGCTTTTCATTATCCCAGCTAAACCCTCAATCCATCACAACCTGACCTTCCAAATTGATGGCTCCACAATCTCCCCAACTGATTTGGTCCGGAACCTTGGTTTCACAATAGACTCCCACCTTAAACTCTCTGATCATGTTATCAAAACCGCTTGTTCTTGTAGATTCCTTCCTTACAACATAAGGAAGATCAGACCCTTTTTGACTGAACATGCTACCCAAATGCTTGTTCAAGCCCTAGTCCTATCCCGGCTTGATTATTGTAATGCGCTACTTGCTGGTATCCCAGCTTCCACAATCAGACCTCTTCAACTAATTCAAAACTCTGCAGCCCGACTTGTGTTTAAACAGCCCAAGCGAACTCATGTAACTACATTACTCACTTCCCTCCATTGGCTTCCTGTAGCTGCTCGCATTCAGTACAAGTCACTGACTCTGGCATACAGAACCATTTCTGGATCTTCCCCCTCCTACCTTCACTCTATCTTTTCAAAATACACTCCGACTCGTTCACTCCACAGAGATTCTGTCTGTGAGATTGACAGACAGATCAATGCAGGGTCAGCAGTGATGCGGACCCTATACCGATCTGTTGTGGTGAAAAAGAAGCTAAGCCATAAGGCAAGGCTCTTGATTTACCAGTCAATATACGTTCTGATCCTCACATATAGTCATGAGCTTTGGGTAATGACCAAAAGAACAAGATCGCAAATACAAGTGGCTGAAATGGGGTTCCTGCACAGGGTGGCTGGGCTCTCCTTTAGAGATAGGGTGAGAAGCTTGGTCATCCGGTAGAGACTCGGAGTAGAGCCGCTACTTCTCCGCGTCGAAAGGAGCCAGTTGATGCCTCCTGGGCGCCTCCCTAGGGAGGTGTTTTAGGCAAGTCCAGCTGGGAGGATACCCCGGGGAAGACCCAGAACACGCTGGAGGGACTATATCCCCCAGCTGGTCTGGGAATGCCTCAGGGTTCCCCCATTTGAGCTAGTGGAGGTGGCTGGGGCAAGGGAGGTCTGGTTCACCTTACTTGTTTATTTATTTATTTTTTTTTATTTTTTTTTTTACAAATTCTGCATGATGATTCAGAACAGAACCCCTGTCAACTAGAATTAATGGGCTGCTGACAAAAATAAAAATAAAAACAGCAACTGCGGAAATATATAAAAATGCAATGTGTCTATTAAAGTTCTTTTCATATTGCTTCAAATCAATACTGCTTTAAGGTATGATCTCAAAATGATGGTTAAAAGGTTCAGGTATACAAACAACCTAAAATAAATAAACTATTGGTTATATCTACTAGCATCTGACGTCCATGACACTATGTCAAGCCTTAATCGTTGATTATACATCTCAAGCATGAACATTTCCAATAATATGTGGAAAAAACTGTTGTTGGATTTTACATGTAAGAATTTTTGAGAGTATCAAGAGAATTGACAGAATTGCCAATGGTGACTCACTTCAATTTGAAAAAAAAACAACATATATTTGTGAACTATAATTTTATACAATTTCTCTTTAATAATTGATCTTTGATGTATTATAACAATATCCTGGTCATAAATAAGCTCACATATCTGCCATTACACCATATAAAACCTGCAGTCCATCTTTGGTTATACTACTCAAGAAAATCTTGTTCTTCTGCCAGCAAAAAAAATGTTTCTAAAATATTAAATTTCATGTTTGTTTTTTTTTAAAGATTGTTAACCTTAATGTTTTAGAAACCTTTGGTATTATCAACTCTAAGGGTTTTGCTTATTTGTTTTTTTTTCTTTAACAGGTGACAGCAAATGATGCTGATGATGGTTCATTTGGCACAATAACTTATTCCTTAGGATCAGGACCATCTAGTTCTGCCCCCAAAATTTTCAGCATTAACAAAGAGACCGGGAAGGTTTGCACAACTGCAACGATTGACCGTGATGAAGGCTCAGAAAGTTATGAGTTAATTGTCACTGCTTCTGATGGGGTAAGATGTCCTTTATATTATGTAGCTATAAAAATGAAATTTAGGATATAATCCAAATGATACTAATAACTGTTCATGTCATTAGAAATATATATTTTTATGTCACTTAATGGACTGCTTCAGTGGTTTATAAAATAGCAATAGAAAATAGAAAAAGGTTGTTCCATGTGCTTTTAGAAAAAAGTTTATTTGTACAGTAATTTAATTTAAAACCCATAAATTGTAATCCTAATTATAACTAATAATAATAAAAGCCACAAAACAGCAATATGACATGATAATAATAATAAAAAATAAAATACATAATAATAATACTGTTAGAGATCGCTCGTCTTCCCCGGGAATCGGCTACACGGGAGGGAATGCGTACGCCGCTTGCGCCTGGTGAGAGTTTCCTGGGAACGGCTACGCGGAGAAGATTGCGTACGCCGGTCCGCTAGATGAAACGCTCCCACGGATACAACCTGCGTGGGGATAAATGCTCAGCGCTGTACCATGGTTGAGCACGGAAGGAGAGTTGAGAGACACCAGGCATAAAAACAAAACAGGATTTATTATTAAAATGGTGTTAATGGTGGTATTAAAACAGAAAGGGAGGAACGAAACAAACGAACTAACATCTGGGTATTACCGCAACAAAGACGTGCACGGGGAAAATGGAAGACGGAAACTAAATACAAAAAACACTCGGTCACGTGCACAAAATAAATCACCCAACGGAGACAATGAGTCCCAGGCACCTGTGACAAATACTACTACTTCTACTGCCGCTACTACTACTACTACTACTAATAATAATAATAATAATAATAATACATTTATATACTCTATGCATTTATCACTCCTAAACTATTTTTAAAAAAGCAGTATAACCATGGATCATTATCTGTCAGTTTAGCTGTAACTGGATTGCACAGAATCAACATTTTTATTCTCAAAATTAAATAAAAATTTACTTTACAGGAAAGTTTCATGTCTATGTAATAATTTATATTGATATGTTTTTTTACTTATATTTTTCAACATTCTTGATAGCCAAAAATAAATAATCTCCCCCTAATTTCTACATTAAAACATCAATTAAACTTCATGTATACATATTAACATATGTAGAACACATTGTCTCAAATACGCAATCTAAGTTATAGTGGTTAAATAGAATACTCAAAATCCTATTTACTATTTACACTGAATGTTAATAAAATCTGGAACTTGAAAACAATGCTGTTAAAATGTTTCTTACTTTAATAAGTGTTCTTGTTCTGTTGGTCAGGGTGGCTTGAGTTCTTTAGCCTATGTGAACGTGACCCTGCTGGACATTAATGATAATAGGCCCATGTTCTATCCAGTGAAATATGCAGTAAGTTTAAGCTCTCAAAGTGCCCCTGCTACTTCTGTCATCAAAGTATCAGCTCATGACCCTGATGCTGGAGACAACGGCAAAGTTACATATCGAACTGCACCTGGTGGAGGCTCCAGCTTTTTTACCTTGAACAAAGACACAGGTTTGTTAATTCCTTTCTGTATATTATTTGTAGTAAATTAGCAGTTCATTAAAACAATATGTGCTTTTTGGTGGCATTTGATGCTCTGCAGGGGTGATCTCTTTGTCTCGATCTTTGCACGGAAAGGCCAACTCTGTCATTGCACTGGTAATCACAGCAGAAGATGGAGGTGGACTTACAGCACCAGTTAATGCTAGAGTGAACATCAGTGTTGTGGCTGGCTTAGTGGCACCCCCCACATTTGAGCAGGCGCAATACTTCTTCACCATATCTGAGGATGTGCTAAGGGGTACACAAGTCGGTATCGTGCGGGCTAGCAGTAAGAACAGTCAGTATTTACTTTTTTGTAATCATTCACTTTTCACTTACTCACAGATTCCTACCTACATTTTTCTGTCTTATGTGTCTTCCTTTCTTTTTTCCATTAGCCAATAAGGACATATACTATACTATTTCCTCTGGTGATCCGGATGGCTATTTCACTATTGACATAGAGACAGGTGCTGTTCGCACAAGCCTACCTCTGGACCATGAGACATGGCCATCACTGGAGTTGGAAGTGCAAGCTAGCAGTGGTTCACCTCCACTGTTCTGCAAGACGCAGGTTCTCATTACAATCACCGACATCAATGATAATCCTCCCACCTTTCTACCCTCATCATCCGAGTCTCTACTGCTGCCTGAGATTACAAAAATGGGCACAGTAGTGTACAGAATGCAGGCCGAAGATCGAGACTCAGGAGCGAATAGACAGCTTGGCTTTGAGCTGCTTTCACCTGGAGGCCAGCGTGCATTTAGTGTGGAGAGAAGCAGTGGAGACATACGTCTTATTGGAAGTCTTTCCTATGAGAATGTCCCACGTTATGACCTTCTGGTGCTGGCCAAAGACAACGGAGTACCTCAGCTCAGCGCCACATTTACACTGGTAGTGCACATACAGGCTGAGAACAATCAGGGTCCAGTGTTTGATACGTTGACCTATCGTGTGGAGCTAAAGGAAAACACACCGCTAAACACCCGTTTCCTGCAAGTACGAGCCCTCAGTAGGGCTCAAGGTGTTTCTGGTGGCTCCTCCTCAGATTACACCCCCCTCTCTTATCACCTCCGTCATGATGGGGATGCAGTAGGTTTTGGCATAGTTCCTGACAGTGGGTGGCTATTTGTAAAAAGCACACTAGACAGGGAAGCAAAAGACATCTACCTAGTCACTATACTGGCATCTACAGGCAGTGGAAAGTTAAAGAAAACAGGCAGTGCCACAGTCAGAGTTTCTGTGACAGATGAGAATGATAATTCCCCACACTTTTCCCAGGAGAGAGTATTTCTTGCAGTAAGAGAGAACTTGCCTGCCAGAACAGGATTTGGCAGGGTTACAGCGACTGATCGTGATGCAGGTCTTAACAGTCGGCTCATGTACAAACTGCTGCACACAGATCGCAACTTTCATATCAACCCTCAAACCGGTGAGCAAAAATAAGATTTTTGGCCATAAGATTTTTTTTGTGGAAAGATATTATTTTTTGTTATATTGTTGTTTATTGTTGTTATTGTAGTGTTGTTATTATTGTATGTTGTTATATTATATTAAATGCGTAACAACAACAACAGCCATACAATACTCTCTCTCTCTCCTCTTTTTCTTTTTTTAGGAGAGATTAGCACCAGGGCAGCACTGGATCGAGAACACCAATCTAGTTACCAGCTAGTAGTTGTGGTACAAGATGGTGGTACTCCTCCACGTAGTGCTACAGCCACTGCCCATATTACAGTGATGGATGAAAATGACAATGCTCCAAAGTTTAGCCACATGATGCCAGGCAAGGAGCTGCTTATTCAGGTGAGACACTAGGACTTCATAACAAAGTTTTAAAACTGCATCACTTACATTTAGTCATTTAGCAGCTGCTTTTAGCCAAAGCGACTCAAAAATGAGAGAACACAAGTCAGCAGTTAAGGAAAAAAATGGCTACAATGTAGTATAATCAAACTTGATCAATATCTGATCTGGCTTTTTTATAATGTCTAAAACTCACAGAGAGTACGCAACCAGCAAATACAGGTATTACCGTAACCCTATAGATGCAGAAGCACAGATCAAAAATCAGAAAAGGGTATCCGATGCTACAGCCACTAGTTTCTTCACAAAACACCTGACTTGTTGTAAGTGTTAGTGGACACTGGCGAAGTTAAGTACAGTTTCCACAAGGACACACTCCCACCAGAATAATAACATGTTTTACATGAGGCACTAATTGACAACTATATTCGCATTAACAGTCAGTAAGTTTAATGTCTAAACCTCACAGAAAGTACACAACCTGCAAATATTATGTTATACATGATACAGTTATACATATATACACTAGGTTGTATACTGTATATATCAAACACACATCTATTGTGTGTGGGTGTGTGTGTGTGTGTGAATGTGTTTCAGGTTCAGGATGGTGTATTTGCTGGCTCACTGCTAGGAACAATACAGGCTAAAGACTCTGATGAGGGAGAAAATGGCACTATCTTGTACTTATTATCTGGTAAACAACTCTTTGGTTTTAATAAATATTCACAAAGCTAAATCTTTATATAATTGTTTTTCCAAATGCTTTTTTATGTTAAACCGAATTCAATTTGGAAAAAACATAAAAATTTGTAAATTTATGCATTAATTTGACCCAAAACCTCATCAGATTTTCTAAAGCAGATAAAGAGCACCAACTCAAATAAAGCAGATAAGTTATTAGACTTGTAAATTATGACATTCATCAATATTACTTTAGTGAGTGGTCAAAGTATGTGAAACTTTTTGATTAGTAGTTTGAAGGTGAAAAATTTAAATCAGTGGATTGACAATCAAGCATGAAAAAGGATACAAATGTCCAAGGAGTTTAGACACCACCAATCCACAGGCAGATCATTATAGCTTTTAGAAGTGATTGACCAGCAGACCGGGATATGGTATCAGGTATGTATCAAGGCATGTAATAGTGAAGAGAATAAAACCCAAAAATTTTTAGCAAATAAAGGCTTTTTTACATTGTTTCATTGTAATGTTAATTGCACCATTATTAGAAGAACACTGAAAAACAAATGTGTGCATGACAGCCAGCATGTTTTTGGGTGATTAAAATGTATATTTTTTATTTATATGAGAAGTGTTAAGTGTGGGGGGAAAAAAAACAGTACATTTATAGAACTATATCACATATGTGAATGTTGGTGGAATAGCACCATCTTTATCAGAATTTTAAACACCACTGTGAGGTTGTCGGCATAAAACCCCTCATTGTTAAGGCCGGGTGGCCGATACGCGGTTGGATCCGCTACTCGGAGTAACCAGTCTGAAGCAGAGAATAGAATGCAGAAACCAGGTTTATTGTAGACAGTTTGTGTAATGGTAAATGGCGGCATGTACGAGGTTTTTGTGCAGCGCGGGGGAGCGTCGCTGAAACGGGGCGAACGTCCGGGTTCTGAAATCACGCTTGGGACGCGTCCCAATCCAGGCGCCCTAGAGGTAGGCGGCTTAATTCGGCTGGAGCGCTGCACACAGAAACACAAACACAGATGAGAGCGAGGACGAAACACAACAGAGGATCCAGAGACAGACGAGACAAGTTATTTAAGTTAAGTTATTTATTTATAGAGCGCATTTTACAACAGTACATTGTCACAAAGCAGCTTTACAGAATGAAAAGCCTTTAAACCCCCAAAGAGCAAGCCGAAGTGACAGTGGCAAGAAAAAATTCCCTTTTATGTTGTTATTTAAGGAAGAAACCTTGGGAGGACCAAGACTCAGTGGGGGACTCATCCTCCTTGAGCGGCCAGGCAGCAACAACAATGTAGGAGACGAGGCGTGGGCTGGGCAAGGCGAGCTGAGGTAGGGCAAGGCAAGGCGTGATTTTGGCGTGAGAGCTAGAAGAGTCAAGGCTTAGGTATTCGTGGGCACAAGACTATCTGGCGTGAGGGAACGGGAGTGAGGTGCTTATATAGGGCGTGGTGATGGGGAAACCAGGTGCGTGGAATTACGGGGGCGTGGAGACCAGACGTAAACAAACACCAAGTGACAAAAACCCCAACATCACCCCCCCCCCTCAACGGGTGCCTCCTGGCGCCCTAAAGGGCTTGTCGGGGAACCTCTTGTGGAAGTCCTGGATGAGGGAGGGGTCTAGGATGGCTGAGCGGGGGACCCAGGAGCGCTCCTCTGGGCCGTACCCTTTCCAGTCCACCAGGAACTGTACCCCTCTGCCCTGGCGGTGGGAGTCCAAGAGTCTGCAGACTGTGAAGGCCGGTTGGCCGTCGATGAGGTAGGGGGCTGGTGCGTCACGGGGGGTGGGGTTGAGAGGGGAGTGGGTGACAGGCTTGACTTGGGAGACGTGGAAGGAGGGGTGGATGCGCATATGGCGCGGTAACTGGAGACGGATGGCTGCTGGGTTGATCTTGGAAATGGGGTATGGGCCGATGAACCGGGGGGACAGTTTCTTGGACTCTGTCTTGAGGAGTATGTTCCTGGTAGAAAGCCAGACCAGCTGCCCAATCTTGTAGACAGGGGCCTGGTGGCGGTTGGCAGAAAGGGTGGCTGTGGTTTGTGCTCTGCGGAGGGCAATAAGGGTGTTCTTCCAGGTGCTGCGGCATCGACGGAGGTGTTGGGCCACAGACGGGACGCTGATCTCCTGCTGTTCCTCCGGAAAAAGGGGGGGTTGGTAGCCCACCGCGACCTCGAATGGGGACTTCCCTGTGGCGGAGCTACGCCTGGTGTTAATGGCGTATTCCGCCCAGGCTAGATGGTCGCCCCAACGCTCCGGGTGTCGGGCGGAAACACGGCGCAGGGTGGTTTCCACCACTTGGTTGGCCCTCTCCGCCTGGCCGTTGGACTGGGGGTGGCCTCCTGAGGTCAGAGAGACAGAGGTCCCAAAATGACTGAAGGCTCTCCATACCTGAGAGATGAATTGCGGTCCCCGGTCCGATACGATGTCCATGGGGATGCCGAAAATCCTGAACACTTGGTCGAATAACAGCTTGGCGGTTTCCAGTGCCGATGGGAGTCTAGACAGAGCCACAAGGCATATCATTTTAGAGAATCTGTCTATGATGGTGACAATAACAGTGTTACCCTTGGACTCCGGCAGACCCGTGATGAAATTCAGGGCAATGTGGGACCAGAGGCGCCCAGGTATGGAGAGTGGCAGGAGCAGGCCGGAAGGTGGTTGGTGGGGCGCCTTGTTCCATGCACAGACCGCGCAGGCGAGGGTGAATTTCTTCACGTCGGCGGACAGCGTAGGCCACCAGAACCACCGTTCGGTGGGACGAGTGGCGGTGGGTACGAAGGTACGATCCCGTGGTCCCTCCACCGGATCCAGGTCCTTAGCCAGCTCGCGCTTGATGACGCTCCGCACCTCCCAAGAGACACCTGCAAAGAAGCATTTTGATGGCGGAATGGTGTCGTGCGGTGCATTTACCTCTTCCTCCTCCTCCGGGAAGAGTCTTGACAGGGCGTCCGGCTTGGTGTTGCGGGTTCCTGGTCGATAGGCGAGGGTGAAGTTGAACCGACCAAAGAACAGGGCCCAACGTGCCTGGCGTGAGTTCAGCCTCTTGGCTGACTGAATGTAGGCCAAGTTCTTATGGTCGGTCCAAACTACGAACGGCTGCTCGGCTCCCTCTAGCCAGTGGCGCCACTCCTCCAGCGCGAGCTTGACCGCTAAGAGCTCACGGTTCCCCACATCGTAATTCTTCTCGGCCGCCGAGAGTTTTTTGGAGAACAATGCATAGGGGTGAAGGCAGCCCTCCATAGACTTTTAGGAGAGGACTGCCCCGACTCCTGCGCCCGAGGCGTCGACCTCCAGGATGGGAGCAGTGGTGAATAAGTCCATCAGGAGGTCCATGGCCTGTTGGGCCTCTGGGGTCCAGCGAAAGCGCTCCTTGGTGGACGTGAGTGCGGTCAGGGGTGCGGTGATGTTACTGTAACCCCTGACGAAGCACCTGTAGAAATTTACGAACCCCAGAAACCTTTGTAGCTCCGTCCTGAAAGTGGGGGACGGCCACTCCGTGATGGCCTGGATCTTCGCGGGATCAGGTCGGATAGCCCCGGGGGAGATGATGAATCCCAGGAAGGACATGGAGGCCTGGTGGAACCAGAATTTTTCCACCTTCACAAAAAGCCGGTTCTGAAGGAGTCGGTTAAGGACCAGACGGACATGGCGGTGGTGCTCCTTGAGATTTCTCGAGAAGATGAGGATGTCGTCCAGGTATACAAAGATGAAGAGGTCCAGGAAGTCTCTCAGGACGTCGTTCACCAGGGCCTGGAAGACGGCAGGGGCGTTCTTGAGGCTGAAGGGGACTATAAGGTACTCATAATGCCCACTGGGGGTGTTGAAGGCCGTCTTCGATTCGTCCCCTTGCCGGATGTGGACCAGGTGGTAGGCGTTCCGCAGATCCAGCTTGGTGAACACAGTCGCGCCCTGCAAAGACTCAAATATGGTAGATGTTAGTGGCAGAGGGTATTTGTAGGGGACCGTGATGTTGTTCAGTCCCCTGTAGTCAATGCAGGGTCGCAACAAACCGTCTTTCTTGGAGACAAAGAAGAATCCTGCTCCAACGAGGGATGTTGATGGCCGGATTAATCCTGTGGCGAGGCACTCTGTGACGTAGTTCTCCATGGCCTCCCTCTCCGGACGAGACAATGAATGGGGGGCACCAGGCAGAAGGTCGATCGCGCAGTCATAGGATCTGTGGGTTGGAAGCTGGCAGGCTTTGTCCTTGCTGAAGACCTCGCCCAGGTCGTGGTACTCCGTGGGTACCTGTGAGAGGTCGATGGAAACGGTGTTACAGGAGTGGGTCGCCCTGCGGGGGGGGTACTGCCGCACGGAGGCAGGTGGAATGGCAAGCGGCCCCCTCAGGAGAGGACCCATGAGTTCGCCCAGTCAAGATGCGAGTTGTGGCAGTGTAGCCAGGGGTACCCCAGTATGACCGCTGTCCCTGGGGATTGGAACCCTGAGAACTGGATCTCCTCACGATGGTTCCCATCGATCCACAGCTGAACGGGGCTTGTGCGGTGAGTAATGGAGGACAGGCGGCGCCCATCCAGGGCCACGGTGTGGAGGGGGGAGGCTAATGGAGATAACGAGATTCCGGCTTGGCGGGCAAAGTCAACATCTATTAGATTCTCCTCTGCCCCAGAATCTATAAGAACGTTGACCGGCAGGCTCCTTTCCCAGAGGAGAAACACCGCGGGGAGGCTGAGCCTGTGGGCTTGGGGTTTTTGGGCCAGACTCGACAGGACCCCAAGTTCTACTGCCGAGTCGGATCTTTTTGGCCGCACCGGGCACGCCCTAACCTGTTGGTTCGCCTTACCGCAGTAAAAACAGAGACCATGGTTCCAATGGCTACTGCGGATCTCCGGCGTGAGTATAGTGCGTCCCAGCTGCATGGGTTCTGGCTCCGCGGGTTCCGAGGGAGGTGCGTCGGGGCAGTGTGTGACTGGCAACCCTGATGAGGTGGTGGGGAGGACAGAATCCCAGCATAGGCGTTCGCGCCGGCGTTCGTTCATGCGCCCGTCCAGGCGGATAGCAAAGTCTATGAGCCCCTGGAGCGTGTCGGGCCTATCGCGGGTTTGCCAGTTCATCCCGAACCCGATCGTGCAGAGCGTGTCGGAAAACGCCACGCATCGAGCACTCACACCAGCCCGACTCCGCGGCGAGCGTTTGAAATTCCACGACAAACTCTGCTACCGATCGGGTTCCTTGGCGCACGGTGAGCAGACGCCTCTCTACATCATCCATATGGTCCAGACGTTCAAAGATGGAGCAAAAACGTTCGATGAACGTGGCATAGGAGGTGGCGAGCAGGGAGAGGGTGCCCTGAGACGCCTCCGCCCATTTCAGCGCACGACCGCGCAGCAGCCCGATAACGAACGCGATCTTGTGTGCGTCGATGGGGAAGCATGAGGGGCTGATTCCGTAATACAGTTCTCACTGAAAAATAAATCCTCGGCAGTTCTGCAGGTTACCGTCGTACGGATCGGGCCGCACCGCGGCCCCGTCAGAGTGGGCTACTGACGCGAGAGGCGGGTTTGGTACCTGGTTCTCAATATGACGCTGGTATCCTCTGTGATCCAGACGTAGAGGAGGGTTCAGGCAGGGCGGTGAGCACCTTCTGAATTTGTAGTGCCAGACTGATGACCATGTCCGGCAGTTCTCCCTGGCGGCTGTAGAGCGTGTCGAGGCGTGAGTCCCTCGGCAGATGGAGGTGGTTCTGGCTCCGCCCCAGAGGTGTGTCGCTCCGAGAGATCCATGTGGGCCAGATAGTAATGTTAAGGCCGGGTGACTGATACGCGGTTGGATCCGCTACTCGGAGTGACCAGTCTGAAGCAGAGAATAGAATGCAGAAACCAGGTTTATTGTAGACAGTTTTGTAATGGTAAATGGCGGCATGGACAAGGTTTTCGTGCAGCGCGGGGGAATGTCGCTGAGACGGGTCGCACGTCCGGGTTCTGATGTCTAGAGGTAGGCGGCTTGGTCCGGCTGGAGCGCTGCACACAAACACAAACACAGACGAGAGCGAGGATGAAACAGAGGATCCAGAGACAGACGAGACAAGACGAGGCGTGGTCTGGGCAAGGCGAGGTGAGGTAGGGCAAGGCGAGGCGTGATCGTGGCGTGGAAGCTAGAAGAGTCAAGGCTTAGGGATTCGTGGGCACAAGACTATCTGGCGTGGGGGAACGGGAGTGAGGTGCTTGTATAGGGCGTGGTGATGGGGAAACCAGGTGCGTGGAATTATGGGGGCGTGGAGACCAGACATAAACAAACACCAAGTGACAAAAACCCCAACACTCATTGCATAATAATATAAGCCTTTAATGTTCCTATCAACAAATAATTGATTTATTGTTGCTATTTGGTAGTGTCACGCTTGGTTACCTCGGAAAGAACGGCGCAGAGCATATAAGGCGCAGAGACGAAGTGCCTAAACGCGCTGAAGGGAGCCAGGCACAATCAGGTGGAGCCAGCGGAGAAAAGGGTTTATTAAAGGTGTAGGGACACCAAAACATAGAGGTAAAAAAAAAACACAAGCTGACATATGACAACCTGCACGGAGGAAGGGGAATACAGACACTAATTATGCAAACACCCGACCGTGTGCGCACAAACAAACCAATGAATAAAACAGGTTAATTAACTTTAGTGGGGAATGACAACACAAGCCAATTAACCTAAAATAAGGAAGCATATAGCCAGTCAGTCAGTCCACCCACAAGACATGTAAGAAAATCTAATGAGAAATAATATTTCGTACTGTGGTTGTTGTGATAAGGGGGAAGGATGCAGGCTATATACAGAGCTCATTGTTTCTCATAGAATTCTCTATGAAAACTCACTATTTTACATCACTAATTTACATGTTAAAATGACTTAAAACATTGATGAAACTTTGTGCTCAGGCAAAATGCCTGTGCTGTAACAATATTGCACTGTTACCTAAAAAAGGACATTTTTACACAGTAAAGTATTACTTTACTATGGATTGTAAATGTTAGATTATGCCAGTCCTTCTCAAATAGTGGGGCGCACCCCCTGGTGTGGTGCCTGGGGGGTGCATAACAAGAAATCACAGAACAAGTGATATTAAGTGTACTGAACAAACCCTCAAGAGACAAGAAAAATATTTAACAGGGATGGCGTAAAGAGACGAAGAGAGTGAGACTAACAAAAGTGGACCGAGTGAATTGAGGAAATATGACGAAGCGTATGTAGCGCTTGGCTTCACTCCAACTAAGGTGGGAGACGAAGAAGGACCGGTGTGTCTTCTGTGTCTTAAAATGTTGGCAGCGGACAGCATAAAGCCAAATAAATTAAGCCGTCACTTAAAGACATTACACCCCAATCACGCTGATAAGCCGCTTGAGTTTTTTAATCGAAAACAGGACGAGTATAGCCAGCAATCATCCCATTTTATGAAACTACATCACAACGGGCGCATTGTTGCCATTCCATTCCAAAATGACTTCCTCATTTTGATAAAAAAAAAAAAAAAAAAAAAAAAAAAAAAAAAAAAGCACAAATTGTTGTATTCGTTTTTGTTTTGTAGGTGTCACAAAGGGTTCTGATAGAGTAGTCAGGAGACGAATATGCAGAACACTGGTTATTTATTGAGAGATAAGGCAGAGGCAGGGTAGTACGGAGGGAGCAAAGACAAACTGGTTTCGATTGCCCGGGGACCAGGAGGAGGACTGACACCTGGAACGAGATCCTGGGCAGAGCACAACACCGAGCAAACGAACAAACCAAAAAACAGAGGTTCAGATAGTTAATAGAAACACTGTAGTAAGAGAACTTACTACTAAACTGCTAAACTGCTAAACTGGTTAGGTGGCCTTTAGTAGGCAAAATAACAAACTCTAAGGAAACACAGAATAGGGTGAAAAGGAGAGTGCAAGAACACACATAGAAGGAAGAAACAGAGATGAACGTGATAAAGATAGAGGATCGGCTGTCGAGCAGACTAGGACGGACCTGGAACAAACACAGGGAGGGAAGACAGCAAGAGGGTTAGTATACACTGGATGAGAAAGGGTTAGTTCACCGATAGAGAGCAGGTAGTAGATCTGAAAAGTTAGTATACCGAGTGAACACAGATGTACGAACATACACAGGTGGAGACGCGCCAGCGGAGCGGGCTAGGGTGAGCGCAATCTCCGCCCCAGCCGGCCGAAGCCGATCCACCTGTGAGGACAAACAATAAATAATACTGCTCCCGGGACACTGAAAGTAAGGGACAGGGGAAATGGAGGAAACAGAAGGAGATGAACTCAAAATAACTCTGGGAGCAACAACAAATGCACACAGACGTTCACTCATGCACACAAACACACACTAAGCTAAACACGGAAGTGAAAACACGGAAGCTAATGCTAAGCCAAACAAACGCGCACTCACCCAGACGGTATACAGCACAAACAGAAGCGGACAGAGACAGATCAGAGTATAACAGCAAAAACGCTCGGCATGTATAGTCAAAACCAGGGACAATACTTCACGCCATCCAGCCTGAAAGCAGGGTTTAAATAGAGGTAACCGACCCATCAGAATAATCAGCCGCCCCTGGTGAGGACGTGAAGGCGGAACTAGAAGGCGGGGCTGAGAGAGCGCGCTGGAGAGAGAGGGAGACAGACAGCCTATTTCTTACAGTAGGTTAAAGTGTTAAAATATTGTGCTCCTGAATTAATGTTGCTGATGAATTTGAATTTATTATTATTTATTGATTTTATTTCATTTCATTTTTCAGTATCAAATGCCAGTCAGTTCAAAAATGTTTCTAGTTTAAATAAGGATTTAATTTGTTTCTGTTACAAACTAAAAAACAAAGTTAATGAAATTATTCTTTGTTCCAAGTTGATCTATATTTCTTTCTTTTTTGTTTTCTTTATTGTTAATGAGGAAACATTGTTATAAAACAGGTGTACTTAGTATAACAAATTTATAGACAAATGATAC
The DNA here is from genome assembly GCA_019802505.1 of Corydoras sp. C115. Taxonomy (NCBI): domain Eukaryota; kingdom Metazoa; phylum Chordata; class Actinopteri; order Siluriformes; family Callichthyidae; genus Corydoras; species Corydoras sp. C115. The sequence continues at coordinate 1,850,419 of JAFMOC010000140.1, forward strand.
TACAGTGGGCGTGTGTTTTTTTTTTCATCCCATTTTGTCATGTACATGAGTGTGTGTGTGTGTGCGTGCGCGTGGGGGGCTCTTCCTTGGGGGGCTTAACAGAAAATAATTGAGAATCACTGGATTATGCAAACATTTTATATATTTTCCTCTATAGTAAAATAGTATGAAAGTGAAATGTATTTACTTTTTTCACTTTTCTTTAACACAGGCTCCGGAGCTGAACACTTTTCTCTAAATTCAAACACTGGGGAGCTTCGGTCCACCTATATGTTGAGGAGGACAGAAAAGGCTGAATACAGTTTGATGGTGTCAGCTTCAGATTGTGGTGTTCCTGCCCAGACTACATCTAGTGTTTTGCGCATACAGGTGATTTAATTGTAATAATGCAAAGGTCTTATAAGGACAAATATAAGATTATAAGAAAGATTTATATTCCTGAAAAATTTTAGATTTTGTACTATGTAATAAAAAATATTTAATTTACTGACACAGTAAAACATATTAGTTATTTTTTTACCCCATAGCCTTTGGTATCAGTTTTGTTATTCTTATATTGTGTTTTTGAAGTTATGCCAAGTTGTGTAATAATTGATGTCCCAAGTAAACTGGTATGAATGTCCCAAGTGGCTGGTATAAATGTAAAATATGAATAATTTAACTTCTTTTTTTTAAGTTTGTTAATTTTGTTGTTCTTCAAAAGATTTCAGGAGAATTACAGATTATGTTCTGTGGTTAGCAAGTGCTGAACTTCTTTTTAAATACAAGAACCCTAGAGCTTTTTTATGCGTAAGTTTAAAAGGGTATAGGAAACTAATTGTGGAATGATTGGTTGCCTGTGATATCTCTGCTCCCAAGAAATGGGAGAGTGGGAGAGAAGAAAAGGCATCTTTAAATCAAGTGTTCCCAGATGGCTCATGATGGGGTCCAGCTGTAGCTAGCTCTGATCAGAGACAAAAAAACGCTACCCTCGGTCCTCTCGCACGGTAGCACTAACGGACGCGTTTACTCCAGATAAAATTTCATCATGACAACATCAGTATAATATTTGACACAACACACAAGTAATAACAAACACACTAGGTTGTTTCAATACAGTGCATTCTGAATAATGTTAAGTAATGTAGATATAATCATTCCACAACTCCTCTGTTGCAGTGAGGCATGGCTATTTGCTTTCATGGGGATTTAAGTATGAAGGCTTTCACCTGTTGTCATTCAAAACCATTTAAGTTTATTAGCAGGGTAACTCAGAAACTAGTCCACAGGAAATTACCTTACAGTGCTTTTATGTCGCAGATGGATCCTCAGTTACTATAATTGCAGTACAATATAAACAGTAGATATACAGTTATTTTAAATGTTTGTTTGTTAAATATGTTTTTGTAATTTCTGTGGTTATAACATATATGGTTTATTGGAAGGAAATAATCAGCTCTTTCAAAACCAGGCACAAATCTGAACTGAAGCCTCAATTTATGTTCTAAAGTTTATTTACTAACCAAATAAATAGGTAGATACATGCAAGAATAATAATCAATTAGAACCCTTTTCCCTCGAATGGATGAGGCTTGTGGGGTAAGGCAGATTACTGAATGATCAGCCAGTATCCTAAATAAGTTGCAGCAAGACATACAACTATGGGAGAGAGGGTGGCAGTGGCAACCATGGTAAGCTAATGTAGGGCATGTCATGTATCTTTTGTTAATAATGCCCATTCCTGTGTTTCAAAAATGCCATTGCATTTTGGCATGTGAAATGCCATTGCATTTTGGCATTGCAGGTTGGTTTGTTTACTAAAACACAAAGTTTGCACATCACTATTATTAATTTGCTATAACAAAGAAAGAGCATTTAGTGACTACCTGAAGTCTTTTTTGAGTCTCTATGGGCATGTTACCATTCTTTCAATCCATTTTTCAATCCACTACAGTTATTCAAGTAAAGCCTGGATTTTGTTGGCTGCCATTATAAAAATAAAACATAAAAAAAAAATCAATTTTAAGCACCATCATCTACATAGCTATATGCAATATTTTTATTGCTGTGTTGTTTGCAGTTCAGATACATTCACACACAGGAAACAGCACACATTAATTTCGCATTACTTCACATACCACAGAAATACATACACTGGATGGCACACACACATCCCAATTCATCAACTGTGTTACAGGTACTTGTAATGAACAGCTGCTAATTTGTGATGTGAATTTAAATAGCTTTTTACATAGTGATTTTTATAGTAGTGCCCCAGTTTATATGTAACTTTTTAACTCAAAAAGAAAGCAGAGACAACAGTGGCAAGGAAAAAAGACAAATTATGTTTTATAAAAATTTTAAACTTGTTAAAGGTGTTATGCCAATGACATACAAATGCTAAACGGATGTGCAGTCCAATAGAGATCAAAAAGTTAAACTGATTGAACTAATTTTAATCATTAAATTACTCTCCGTGGTCATCACTTTAGCTGCTTGGAAGTAGCTTAAAAGTAAATTTAAAAAGTTATATTAACAGACAAAATGTTACAGTGTATCCTGAGAATTTCATATGATCCAAGTTGCAGTGTACTCCGGGAAGAATTTTATAGACAGATCAATTATCATTGACCTGAGTCAACACAGTATGTGGTTAAAACATTTTAAGCATTGACAAGTGCCAGTGAGAAGATGTTTTTACGTGTCCATATAAAAATTATTTAAAAAATCGTATGACCATAAAACATGCTTAAATTGTATATTTACTAGTCCTTTTTTTACTAGTCCAAGATTTTTAATGGCTGACTCTTGTCTTGTCTTTGTTTCCATTCATAGATTCTTGGCCCAGCAAAAAATCATCCCAAACGAAACAGCCTATCTATGACACTAAACACAGAAGAAGGCACCAAACCAGGCTCTAATATAGGTTCAGTTCGTTTACATGACCAACAGGAGGATGGACAAGTGACTTATTTTGTCATAGGTGGTAGTGATGAAGAGGGAAATTTCATGGTTGATCGTCTCACTGGAGATGTTTACTTGGCTAGAGAGTTGGACTATGAAAAGGGAGCATGCTACAGCTTGCAAATTGAGGCTAATGATTTTTCCAAGGCCTACCCTAGAAGTCATATAATCCAGCTAGATATCATTGTGCTGGACAGTAATGATCATGCACCACAGTTCCCTGAAGACCCTGTGACCATTGTTATCCCTGAAGACATGCAGCCAGGCTCCTCCATTTTTGCCTTTCAGGCCACAGATATGGATGGCAGTGGCCCTAACAGTGAGGTGCACTACTCCATCCAGCACCACTGGCCTGACAGCTCCGATCTACTATGCCTTGATCCCTTAACTGGTGTTCTCACTTTGGGACAGGATCTGGACCATGAGGAGACATCAATTCTTTATATTGTTGTCCAAGCCACTGATTCAGCTGTTGATCCCAGTCAGAGGCACTGGGGAACAGTGACAGCTCGCATATTTGTGACAGATGTAAATGACAATGCTCCATTATTCATCTCTCCTACAGCAGTCAGTGTAATGGAAGATAAACCATTGGGTTTTGTATTGCTTTATGTTATTGCTCATGATGCGGACAAGGGCGAAAATGGTCAAGTGTCTTACCGCATTCAGGCAGGCAACACTGCAGGAAGATTCAGCCTTAACATCAACAGTGGTAAGCCTAACCATCACTTTATGCACTTTTTTGAGACTTTGTATGGTAAGTTAACCAACAGTGAATTCAGGGGCAAGGCTAAGTAACAGGTAAACAGGACAAATACAGGATCATGAAACTGGTTTCCTACATGTGATATTGCAGTTGACATTTAATATGTAAATATATGTTTGATTACTTTGTTCAGTTTCTGTGATGTGTTTGGTCAGTGCTTGAAAAAATTGGTATATCTAAATTTTGAAAATAAATTTAAAAGAAAGTTTGAATGTTCCTCCATGTTTTTATCTGCTTTGGTCAAGATAGTTACTTTTTATTTCTCAACAGATGTCACTAATGTAAATTATCAGGACAAGTAGCACATTATGCTTTAAAAAAAAACAATAAATGTATTGTCACGGTTCTGTCATGGTGCACTAAGAGAGACATTAGACACATAAAACTAACAGAAACAAGACAGACAAGAGAAGAAAGTAATCAAAACCAAAGACATTTGTTAAGTAATATCTCAGCTGCTAAACAGAATACTAGAAACGGAAACTAATATAAAACAAACTGACTGGAAACATAATGATAAAAACAAGAAAAAAATAGAAATGCACAAACTGTAAAATCAAATTAATCAAACCATGAATGATAAAAGAAGGCTTGTATAACAAAAAGAAACAGAATAAGAACATGAATAGGAAAATTAACATAACACAAAACATATATGTGATAATGGGTAAAAAATAACAAAAGAGAAAACACAACAAAAGTCAATATAAAGGTTGCAAACCCAAAAAAGGACTAAATATGTAATACATATAGTTTACTTAGCTAAACAATTTAAGTGATTTTATAATACATTTCTCTTCTCCATCAGGCTCTCTCTCCATACTTAAAGCCCTGGACCGTGAGGAGCAGGACAGCTACAATCTTACTATTGTTGCTGAGGATCATGGGACACCCCAGCACTCGACCACTCAAGTGCTAGCTGTGCAGGTTCTTGATGTGAACGATGAGGCTCCCTTGTTTGAGAAGAGGAAGTATGAGGTCCAGGTCACAGAGAACCTATCAGTTGGAACCAGTGTACTCACTGTTTCTGCTAGAGACAGAGACCAAGGTAAGTTCATTTATATTTATTGAAACATTTTTTAAAATTTACAAAATGTTTTTATAATATATTATTAAATCTTACTTTTAAGACCAGCATGCCATTTAAATTAGTTACATGCGCTTGAAAGTTTATAATGGATAAAAAATCCAGTGGTGTGGTTTATTGCCAGGCACATAATCATTAGTGGTGTAAACAAATGTTGGCATCAGATATTACTCATTCTGCACGTAAACCTGTACTCTGCTGCCAGTTATGTCACAGTTAAAAAAGGCTGTTAAATAAGACTCTTTTTTTCAGGTTTATTACATTTATTAAATTTTCTTTGCTTCCATTTTTGACTAATCTTTAGGTATAAATGGACAAGTGATTTATGGAGGTGTGACAATAGAAAGCTTCGACATTTCTCCTGAGACTGGTGTTATTTCACTTACTAAAGTCCTTGACAGAGAACATCAAGATCACTATACTATTACTGGTAACTAGCAGTTCTTTTTTTGCTTTAACAAGAATCAATTTGTGTAGCTATTTGTGTAGCTACATTTTTAAAACTGGCATGTATGTTTATCATGTGTTATTTAGTGTATGCCAAAGACAGAGGAATGCCCCCCAAATATACCAAGGCTTTGGTGCACATTACAGTACTGGATGAGAATGATAATGCTCCAGTTTTTGGGAAGCTGAAATACAGCTTGGAGCTTCCAGAGAACCTTGAACCTGTAGAGCTTTTTATCCTCAAAGCTTCTGACCAAGATATTGGGGATAGTGGTTGCGTGGAATACAGAATAGCAGGTAAGTGTTTGCATGACCAAGCATTTTGACCTTGTACAAAAACCTTTATTTCTGTAGTCTATAAAAATAGCCTCGCAAATAAAATACTTCTTTCACTTTGTTTGCTGTTGCTTTGTAGATGGAGACATGAATGGTGACTTTCAACTCGATAGAAATACTGGAGTTTTGTCCACCTCTCGGTCACTAGACCGAGAGAAAACCCCCTACTATAGCCTAAAAGTGATTGCAAAAGACCAAGGAAGTCCTTCACTCACTAGTACAACCACGGTGCAAATTATTGTTCTGGATATCAATGACAACAGTCCAAAATTTACCAGTAGTAACTATGCTGTAGACATTTTAGAGGATGCTGCTGTCGGCTTTTTGGTTATAGAGATGACAGCCAAAGATCCAGATGAGGGCCAAAATGGCCAGATCTTATATTTCCTTAGTAGTGAAGCTAAAGGTGCCTTTACTGTTGATCCTGATACAGGTCGAATTGTGACAAGTGCCCTTCTGGACAGAGAGAAAAAACCTTTCTACAGCTTTCAAATTTGTGCCATAGACTTGTCCCCTTCTTTGCCCCTCAACACCACAGCCCAGGTCACTGTTACCATATTGGATGTCAATGACAATGCACCCTTTTTCATTCAAGATCCCCATGTAATTAATTTGTTTACCAGAACTGTGTCTACTAACCATGTTATTGTTACTATGAAAGCAGAAGACAAAGACTTTGGTGCCAATGGTTCTGTATTCTATCGATTTGCTGCACCTGTGAAAGGTTTCTCTATAAATTCCCTGACCGGAGAGATTCGGGCCACTGATGCACTGAACAGTCTGAACCAAGCCCAACACACCCTTATTGTGGAGGCAATGGACCAAGGCAGCCCCTCTCAGTCTTCCCTGGGTGTGGTCATTATCTATATGAAGGAACAGAACTACCAAGGAATCCGTTTTTCACGTAATTCCAGAGATGTCAGCATCCAGGAGAATGCTGCCAAAGGTTTGTCAAAAAATCTAAAAAGTAAAAAAAATATTTTTAAAATCTTTAGAATACCTGAATGAAACATAATGTTTATGTGATTCTATAACCTGCAATCGTGTATGTTTATAACTTAAAAAATGGTGGGTCTTAAAGTCTTATCTTTTTATCTCTTATTCTTAACACCTTACCTAAAACATGCAGCAAAATTACATTGTGAAAACAGTGAAATTTACTTCTAGCTTGAGTAAAAGTAAGTATGCTATAGTGTTATAAATCAATATGTCTTGTTTCCTTAGGTACTTCTGTGATTCAGACCCAGGCACAGTTCCCAAATGGCACCCGTGGGGGAATCACCTACAGCATTTTTAGTGGGAACAAGGGAAAATCATTTAGCATCAGTCCAGGCACAGGTCAGTTATTAAAATCCTATGTACTGCATATCAGTAAGATAAACAACTATAATAACAATCTCTAGCATGAATAGTGGAAGCACCAGTACAGTCCAGCAGTTCTTTTTTCTGTTTAGAAATTTGCTGTGGAAAAAATAAATCAGACATACCATGAAACTACTTTTCCCCCAGCATTCTGACATTATAATAAAATCTGGAAATATAATTGTAATCACAATTGATTTTGTTTTAGATTAAGTTCACACCTTGGAGAGCAGATGCCCCAAAATGGATTCACATGAATCATGTCTATAACATATAAAATGTCAGTTAAAATAAAGAAGAGTTTAAAACTTCTTAAAAATGTTAAATTTCCATTAGCTATGTTTAAAATCTGGACAGATATAAACAGAATGGGAGAGTTGTAAATTTGAAGCATTTCTGGACTTCTGGACTAAGGGAGATATCAAATTATGAAGGTAGAAAAATAAACGGAATATATATATTTAAAAAAGAAAACAACAAAACAATTGAGAAACAAATGTGTAGAAACTGGAGTCAGTGTCTGTAACTGTGTTAAACCAGTAAGACATATCCTAGTAGAAACTGGATTTACATACAGAAAAGTCAAACAAAAGCCATCATTAAAACATAAACAGAAAATAACAAAACTACAGTGGGCCATTGAAAAGCATGGACCATGGGTGACTGGATGAAAGTGATCTTTAGTGATGAATTGCAGATCTGAAAAAAACGTTCATCTCAGAGAGCATGCATACTGTACACAGATTACAATAAAATAAACACAAGCAATGGGGAACTTACCGGCACGTACTTTAAGCTGTTGCACAAACAATGTTAAGACACTGGTTGTCACGTTAGTCTACCTCGGGAAGAAGCGGTGGCACGTAGGAAGCGCAGACCGCTGCGTAAACACGCGCTGAAGGGAGCCAGGCACGCAGGTAGCCGAAAACAGGTTTATTTAAAGGTGCAGTCGGACGAGGAGTGGGCCACGCCCTCTGGCAGCGTGGTCCGGTGGACGCCCACATCGGGCGATGAGATGGCCACGCACTTTGGCTGCGTGGCGAGGCGGGCGCCCCCTGGCTGCGTGGTCTGGCGGGCGGCCCCGTCGGACGAGGAGTGAGCCACGCCCTCTGGGGGCGTGGCGAGGCGGACGCCCCCTGGCGGCGGGGCGTGCGGCGTGCGGCTCCTGCTGCTTGGGGCGTGCGGCGTGCGGCCCCTGGACCTCGGGCTGGGCGGCGTGCGGCCCCTGCTGCTCGGGGCGTGCGGCGTGCGGCCCCTGGACCTCGGGCTGGGCGGCGTGCGGCCCCTGCTGCTCGGGCTGGGCGGCGTGCGGCCCCTGTTGCTCGGGCTGGGCGGCGTGCGGCCCCTGCTGCTCGGGCTGGGCGGCGTGCGGCCCCCTGGGCTTCGGGATGGGCGGCGTGACGCCCCTGGGCTTCGGGATGGGCGGCGTGACGCCCCTGGACATCGGGATGGGCGGCGTGACGCCCCTGGACATCGGGATGGGCGGCGTGATGCCCCTGGACATCGGGATGGGCGGCGTGACGCCCCTGGACTTCGGGATGGGCGGCGTGACGCCCCTGGACTTCTGGATGGGCGGCGTGACGCCCCTGGACTTCGGGATGGGCGGCGTGACGCCCCTGGACTTCGGGATGGGCACGCGCGCTCAGCGGGTTCGCACGCTGGCAGGACCTCGGCGGGCACGCATGCTGGCTGGACCTCAGCGGGTTCGCACGCTGGCAGGACCTTGGTGGGCATGCACGCTGGCAGGGCATTGGTGGGTACGCACGCTGGGCGGACCTCGCCGGGCACCTCGGGCTCGCCATCCTGCACACAAAACATATACACCCCCACCGCAATGCCAAAACACACAGACATTTCAGACATGGGGAAGACGGACTGGACACACGAGACAGGGGGACACAGATCCACATCTACCCCCCCGAGTGTTGGCTCCAGTACCGCCCCCTCGCAGCGCGATCCAGACACAGCGCGGTCCGGCGCGGGCGCGTCACGTGACTGCCCCGCAGCACACGTGCCGCGCGTACGCTGCGACTTAGCACCGCGCCGGCGCGCTCTGCGCCTGGATTTCGCCGGGGGGGGTTTAACAAGCTGGACCGGAGCGTCCGTCCAGAACTCCTCAGAGTTGAGGAGGGTTCGTATGGGCAGAATATGCCCATACAGGTATGACTCGCCCGTCTCATCATCGGAGATCGGGACCAGGTCCAGACCCTCCTCAGCGCAGAGCGCTTCGTACCCGTACCTCCATAACCACTCATCATCAGAGTCATAACAATCATACATTGACATTACACTGTTTGAGCCGTCCTCACGGCTCCGGGACGGCGGGCTGCGCATAGCGCACCGCCGGACACGGCGGAACGCGCCGCGAGTACGAGGCTACACGGCCCCCGCAAAGAAAAAAAAAAAAAAATGCTTACCTGGGCTCTGGACTCCCCAAATTTCCTTAGGCTGGTCGTTCTGTCACGTTAGTCTACCTCGGGAAGAAGCGGTGGCGCGTAGGAAGCGCAGACCGCTGCGTAAACACGCGCTGATGGGAGCCAGGCATGCAGGTAGCCGAAAACAGGTTTATTTAAAGGTGCAGTGCACCACAAAATATGAGGTACGACAATGACTACGTGCACAAGACAAACCAATGATAATGCAGAGTTAATTAACGAAACTAATGAAGCACAGAACGTTAATTAACTAAAACGAACGGGACGAAACACGAAACAGGTGACAGGTGCCCTAGGCACCTGTTACACTGGTAGGAGAGTAATGCATATCTAAATACCCTTAGCTTCAGTCTTTGGCCAGCAGGTGGTTGGTGTTTTTCTATTTTATTTTTAGGGGCAGACTATCTGAATGACAGCCTTTGCTGCCTGCAGACAGCCATGGGGCACATTCAAGTTTCTAGACTATTTATAAAGCACTTTTTACAATACTACATTGTCTGAAAGCAGCTTTACAGTGATCTAAGCCTGGACCCTCAAAGACCAAGCAGAATATATGAAAGCGCGACAAAAATATGCAAACACCACACATAGAGGTTAGACAGATAACCACTGCAGAATTTTAATGTATTACTTTCATGGCATGTTAATTTACCAAATGGTGATTTGCTGATAATATTTTCCTGTAAATACTTTGTCTTAATGTTTTCTCCATGTTTTAAGTATGTGTATGTTCTGATCAGGTGAGATTTCGGTACAAAGTTCTAATGGCCTGGATTTTGAGGACACTCCAAGACTCCGTCTAGTGATAAAAGCAGAAACTGCAACATCCCATACTTTTATGGCCATTTACCTTATTCTTCAAGATGTGAATGATAACCTGCCTCGCTTTCAGCTACAGAACTATGTAGCCTACATGCGTGAAGCACAGGGATATGACTCACCTATTATACAGGTGTCTCTTTCATTATTATTTTAATAGAATAAAACAATGCAAATGATTTCATAGTACAATTTTAGAAATATGTATAGTTACTTCAAGTTATTGGGAATGTTTTTATTTAGGTTGTAGCTGAAGATGTGGATCAAGGCCAAAATGGACAGGTCACCTACTCTATTCAGTCTTCCAGTCGCAGTGGCCTTTTTAAGATTGACCCTCTCACAGGCAGTGTTACCACAGCAGCCATAATGGATAGAGAGATCTGGATGCAAACCAAGTAATTTTTCCTGAACTCATTGCTCAAACAATGTCTGTGTGTTTATTATTAGGAAATAAATAAGGCACCTTAAAAAAAGAATTGGATGGAATCTTCCAAGTCAAAAACTCACAATTATGCTCATTCAGGGGAGAATGTTTCGGGAGCTGAGCAGATATACCCAGCCAATCTTAGTTCTATATTGTTCTATATATCAAGTTCTATATATCTAGTTCTATATATCAAGCCCATCACAAAACAAGTATAATTTGGGTGGTGGTTTATTGTCAGTTCTGCAGTGATACTGATGTGGTGTGGGAGTTTAACACCTCAGTGACACTGCTGGCATGGGAATAATGCACTATAATGCACTAACCAAATCTTACGGGCTTTGTGATGGTACTACTGGGGTCCTGACCATAAGAGGGCAGATGAAAACAGATGGACTACAATCTGAAATTGTAGAACTACAAAGTTTGTCTTTATTGTGGGTGGAAAGATAAAATGACAATACGTCAAGCAAGGAGGTGTGTCTAAACATTTGACTTGTACTATACATTCAGACAAAGTATTTTAGAATGAAAATTGAATGCAAATGGAATGCATCATTCTTTGTGTTAGTAACATTTTATATATTTAATTAATAGGGTTGTGATAATGGCAACAGATCGAGGTAACCCCAAACTTGCCGGCTCTGCTACCTTAACTGTGATTATAGTTGACCTCAATGACAACAGGCCCACAATACCTCTGCCGAAAGAAGTGCAAGTCCCAGAAAGTAAGGAAGCCAATATTTGTGAAGTTGTTTAATGAATACTAATTCAATTTGAAACATTCAAAATGATGCTTATATCAGATTCGCAATAATGTATTTTTTGCCTGTTTGTCTTCTGCTTATGTTATATTTGGTTATTTTGTCTTTCCTAGATTTGTTTATAGGCACCGAGATCACTATGGTGACAGGAAATGATGTGGATTCAGGCCCAAAACTTTTTTATTCTCTGCGTCTGGATTCTTTCTCAGAGGGTAAATTTGGAATCCACTGCTATGATGGCAGAGTTTTTTTAACTGGTGAACTCGATTATGAGGAGAGGACGTGGTACACTCTGACTGTTCAAGCTTCAGACTCTAAACATCAGAGTGAGGCAAATCTAACTATACTGGTGGAGGATGTGAATGATAATGTACCTACTTTTACACAGGATTTATACGAGGTAAGGATATGTAAAAAGTCTGTAGATTGCCCTTTAATTTAGATTACCCTGTAGACAATTACTACATATACTACACAGGTTTTAACACTTTCAAACTAATACAAATACAAAATGAGTCTTTAATACAAAATGAGTCTTTATATCACATATCATTTTAATATTGCTGAACAGTAAATGGATTTTATTAGTAAATACAATCACATTGTTTTGTCATTTAAAATCATTTTTAATCATTATTTAAATTACAAGAGGCAATATTAAAAGTACTTTGAATTCCACAATTGCTTTCTTGTGGGTTTCCAGGTAACACTGGCAGAACATTCACCACCAGGTTTTCCAGTCTTTACAGTGACAGCTACAGATCAGGACACAGGTGATAATGGGCGAGTTACATACCGTGTCATATCATCATCGAGAGAGGGGTTTTATATTGATCCCAGTAATGGTATGAAGTCACTACAGAATTTTATTTTCAATTTGTTTTGATTGTTTATTTAAACTGAGTTTTAAGCATTTTTGCATATATGATTACTTTCAGGTACTTTGTTCATAAGTCAGAAAGCAGAATTTTACTCCGAGCACCCCACCATTAGTGTGGTCATTGAGGCATGTGATGGAGGAAAGCCACCTTTGTCTGCCATTACCACTCTTCAAATACAGCTCACTGATGTGAACGTTAATGCTCCAATATTTCTTCAATCAGAATACAGAAGCTTAGTGTCTGAGGATCAGATTCCAGGAGCCACCATTTTGACCCTGGAAGCAGTGGATGATGACCTTTCGCAGGAAAACTCTGGTTTTGATTTTGCTATTGCAAGTGGAAACATTGGAAATGCCTTTCAGATTGAAAGTAGCATTCGTTTTATAGAAGGCCATGGCTTTCAGACTGTTGGCACACTCATTTTAGCAGAACAATTGGACTTTGAAGTGATGTCTTGCTATAATCTCACCATTGTGGTTTCAGACCGAGGTATTCCCCAGTATAGTTCTAGTGTTGCTGTTGTCATTACTGTGAGTGATATTAATGATAATCCCCCTGTATTCAGCCGTTCTGAGTACATGGTATCCCTGAATGAAGAAGCTTCAGCTGGTACTGAAATCTTATGGCTATCTGCTTCTGATTCTGATTCCACACCCAATGCAGAGATTCAATACAGCATTAGCTCTGGCAATGACCAAAAACTATTTTCAATAGACCAGTGGACTGGAGCCCTACGCCTAGAGAAACCTCTGGACCGGGAGTCTCAGACCACACATGTAATCATTATTCAAGCTTCAGATGGTCGTGGCCACTTTGCCCTGGCTCCGATAAGTGTGGAGGTGAAGGATATAAACGATAACAGGCCTTACTTTCCTCTTGAGACTATGACTGTGAGCATCACAGAAAACAGGCCCTCAAACTCCGTAGTCATGGTACTACATGCCATAGACCATGACACTGGAAAACTTAAGTACTTTATTGTGGACACATCTGGTCATGAAAAAGACTTTTTTGTGCTAGACCAGAACACAGGGGAACTGCGTTCTCGTCAGTCTTTTGACTTTGAAAAAGTAAATTCTTTTCAATTTAAGGCTGTGGCTGTAGATGCAGGCAACAATTCTGCTACTGTCACTGTACAGGTCTATGTCACAGGGGAGGATGAGTATGATCCAGTTTTTACTTCTTCCGTCTTTTTATTTGCGGTTCCAGAGGGAGCACATAAGGGTCAAAGCATTGGACAAGTGCAAGCCAATGATGAAGATGGTGGTGTTGATGGGATTGTGCTCTACTCTTTCTCAACTAACTCCCCATATTTTGAAGTAAACAAAACAACTGGTGTGATCTACCTCAAAATGGATAGCTCAGGCAGCTCTAGCAGTGGGGGAAGCCATTCTAAAAGGGAGACTCGCCTTATGACTATGGATGTTATGGCCCATAGTCCTTTGGAAGGCTCAAGGTTTACAACAGCACAACTTTCATTTGATGTCACCAACACATCTTTTGGGCTTGTATCTGACATTAACATTTTTTTGATTAGCATAATTTCGACCTCGTTGGGATTCATACTCATTTTAATCATAATTGCTGTAACCCTCTACTGTGTAAAGTCTAAGCACAAGAAAAAAGGACAGAATACAGGAACCGTGGCTTCAGACACTGCACTCCAACAATTAGATGAATCCAAATCTAGAGGTGAAAACAGGATCTACCATCAGACTCTTCCAGGCTATTCCACCGATCAAGGAGGAGGTGCAGGTTCCTATACAAGGGGAGGGTCCTTAGATCCCTCACATTCCAGTGGCAGAGGATCAGCAGAAGCAGCAGAGGATGATGAAATCCGGATGATAAATGAGTATCCACGAGTGGCTAGTGTTACCTCTTCCATGCAGGAGCACATCTCTGCTCGAGGACCCGATTCAGGCATACAGCAGGATGCAGACCAGCTTTCTGACATTTCCTGTGAACCAGGATCATTAGATAGCAGTCAGTGGTTTAAAGGAAAAAAAGTAGGGAGTCTAAGTGGAACCTTACTCTCTGGTCAGCTTCCAATTTATAGAGATGAAGCTGGTGGCTATCTTGGTGTAGGTAGAGGGCTAAACATAACCCATTCAAAGGAATACACCTTCCCTGAGGATGGCAAGCCACCAATTGATGGTTCCCTTACGGCCATTGTTGCTAGTGATGAGGAGTTGCGAGGTAGCTATAATTGGGACTACCTTCTTAATTGGTGCCCCCAATTCCAACCACTTGCAAATGTTTTTACAGAAATTGCCAGACTTAAAGATGAAAGTATACCCCCAAACAATCCTCGTCGATCCTTCCAACCAAAGGTTAAAACAGATCCTAAACCACGTATTGATCCGCCCCCTCTCATTACCTCAGTAGCCCACCCTGGTGCCAAGTCAGTTCCGCCTAAACCTGCTATTACTCGGTCGTTTCCACACATAGCAACCCTTAGGCGTTCTCCTATTAGCCATGAAGGTTCCATCTCTTCAGCTGCCATGTCACCCAGCTTCTCTCCTTCACTTTCTCCATTGGCAGCTAGATCACCAGCTGTTTCCCCCTTCGGGGTTACACAAGGCCCATCAGCATCTATGATCAGCACAGCAGAACAATCTTTGGAGCACAGTGATGAGACTGAGGTGCAAATCTAATACATTTTGAGGGGAACCAGAATTGCCTGTTGGTATGATGAAAAGAAGTATAACTCACAACTCTGGTAGTTGATAGGGTTTGAGACACTGTTTTTCTGTGAACATGTTTACTCTTCATGAAAGTCAATGAAGAAAATTGTTTTTGAGAATGTCACTCTTTTCATGATTGTTTTATTCCTGGCTGGCCAGGAAGATCATCTTTCTAAATGTTTTTTATATGTATTGATCACTGACAGCTTTGAAATATTTTTGCAGAGTCTGTCCAAGATGGCTGCTATTTTAACACTATTTTAAAATCCCATTTGAACTTTGTGAAACATTGTCCACCAAGAGATTTCACTGCTTATGCACATTAGAACTGGTAGTACTTTTAATATGTATGTAAATCAGTAGCTACAATTTGAATTGTTTTATTACTTAATGTTTTATTACTGTCATGTTCTTTACCTCATATAAGGCACTCACATCATTTGTTTTTTATGTATTTATATGTCAACCAGCCACAGTGGTAATGCCTTATAGTTGTACAGTATTTAGATTTGCGTGGTTGTAAGATTTTAGTTTTTTTAATTGAATGTCTGTGATGTGTGATTATTAGAATAGGTTGTTTTTGATAACTATTTATAAGTATGTGAAATCATATTTTCTTAGATTATCCATGTTACATATATGCTGATTTGGTAAACATTAGGACATCTGTTATCAAACCAAAATATAAAAACAACATTTGAAATGGCTATAGTGCTTGATTTGGATATCTTTTAAGTAAGAAAGAAAAATATCTTTCGATAAATGGGGGTTTCGGCAGTGTGCCATATGTAGCTGATAAGCATTACTCACTGGTGGTGGTATTTCGACTTATTTCAGGAAGAATCATGTCTGCCATCCACCTATATGTCATTAAATCACGTGCTTCCATTTACAGTATTACTTAAAAGACAGAAAGGAGGTTGAAAACAGGCAACAGGTAAACTATTGTAGGAAACCTTTGAATAAAACGCAAAAAATGGCAAAACATTATATTACACTGTATGCCCTTGTTCTGTTCCAATTCCTGATAATTTACATTAGAATTAAAATCGATGTCACTCAGTCCTAGAATATGACTATTTTAAAATAAATTTGGAGCAGAACAAAACGCTGCCTCTGGCTGTTATAAAAGGAACAAGAATGCTCTAATGCTCTAAAACATAACTGCAGCTATGAGTTTGGCATCTGTCTATTTTCCGCACTTGCACAAAGTGTTGAAATCTGTACACTTTATGACAGAAAAAAATAAATTTTTACAGATTTTTGTCTGACTGTCCTGTTTTTTATTTCATGTCTTTAATTTAAATTTGAATTAGGTTTTAAATTGTATGGAGGTAAAGCACGTCCATACAATATTTTAAAATAAATATTTATTGTACAAAACTGTATTTTCTCAAACTGATTGATGCATTTCCATGACCAGTACTGACACATTTTTACTAGTCTTTTGGAGTGTTCAATGAATAAGCATGGTCACACAATTGAGTAGTGACATTCAAGGCCTTCTCTAAAGGCATAAAATAGTCTGAATCACAGACTGATGTTAATTATATTTTGTATATGAACATTCATTCATTCATTCATTCATTATCTTCCGCTTCATCCTATATCAGGGTCGCGGGGGGGTTCCCCATGCCCATCCAGCGGAGAACGTTTCGGGCGCTGGGCAGATACACCCAGGACAGGGCGCCAATCCATTGCTGGGCACACACACATACACACTCTATATGGGGCAATTTGGAGAACTCAGTTGACTTGATCAATGTTTTTGGACTGTGGGAGGAAACCAGAGAACCTGGAGGAAACCCACGTGGACACGGGGAGAACATGGAAACTCCACCCCGATGGGGATTCGAACCAGGAATCCCCAGCGCTGAGAGGCAAACGTGCTAACCACTAAGCCACCGTGTCGCCCCTGTATATGAATAGTTCCAAATAATTCAAAATGGTCTTTTTAATTCCTTCAATACTGTCTCCCCCACTTGTGTATATCAACCTGTTGCTTCTAGCAGACTAAAGTTATGTCAGTGTATTCACAATCCCTGATTAGAGAGTACATTTCATGATAGGATTTTCAGCCAATTAAAAATTGCAGAAATACAGCTCGACTTTCAACATTCGCTTCAATAGTAATAGAAAAGGACTTCTTATGGAAAAAAAAGGAGGATGGAAATTGTGTGTGGATTTTTGTTGATTGTTATTTTCCTAAATAATATTGCAATTTTCTAAGGTTAATGTTGGTGATTTAAGTGTGGCTGCAGGAGTGTAAAAATGGGTATAAATGAGGACTGAATGATTCTACAGGCTCATGAATTATTTTAAATTCATTAAAATTATAATTCACGTTGGCTGATGGATCTGCCATGTTTATAATGGGTTTATCAGGTGGAGCCACATCAGCTGCATTAATTATCTCAAATTTTTAAGTCCTTTGCCATTGGCTCCACTTTCTCCCCGGTGCCATTGCGCTACCATTACAACAAATTATCTTATCTGCGCTGCAACCCCTCTTTATACTGCATTTCTGCATAAAAAGATGTTTTTATAACCATTAAATAGTTATTAACAGGTAGATTAATTCAGACAAAGTGTTACTGAAGGCCAAGGTGTAAAACGCACTGCTGTTCTGTCCTTGGTATATGTGCTGAATATATATATTGACAGACAGATAAATGCTCTCCTAACATCAAGACTCTGAAGACACTTCTTAGCTCTTGTCCACAGGTTTATTGACATACAAGAAAAGGTAAAACTAAAACATACAGATAAATAATATTCAATAATATGCTCGCTTTAACATTTGTTGATTAAACCACTGTATGAAATAAAATGTCTTGATTTACTGTATCTGTTTAGAATATTAACATAATAGAACATATCACACTAACACGCTCGTTCGAATTTTCCAACATGAAGCAGTAAAGCAAACTGCAAAAATAACAAACTAATCATTTTTTAGCATCAAAAATATAACATTTCCTTAACTAAGGGTCTTTGATGGTAAATAACATTAAAACAGTAAATACTAACCCACGATGCTATCAAAGGGATTAGAATGTGTACAGATTTCACTGGATTGACTTAGATGTCATGTGCCATAATTCCGATAAATGTCATGCTCTTACTTGATAACATGTGACAAGCCGTTTTCATTTAGCTATTTAGCAGAAGACTTAAGGTTCCACTAGCTAAGAATAATGGGTACAAAAAGTAATTTGTTCCTTCTGCTGTGAATATTTTGAATAAGGATGTAAAACATTATTTCCCAACATAATCTATATGTGTTTTTTTTATCTAGTTATTTAGATTGTGCTTATGCAATCTATCTATATTGTATTGTATTGTACATTTATTTGTCTGCCAGACTGCCAAAGACAATTTTCCATTTAATGTAAATTTAATGGACAATAAAGTTTTATTCTATTCTATCTGAACGAATATGTTTAACTGAAAGCCAGAAAACGCCAGAAAATGCCTTAGTGCATTGATGAAGCTGGATGTGTCGAGGAATTCATTACTTCAATATAAACAGCCCTTATGCCTAAACATGTGAAGATCACAGCCCAACGTTTACTATGTGAGAGGCCTCCTCTGGTTCGGCGTGAGGAGACACTCCAAGGACCGAAAACATCTAATCCCACATTTTTGAATGGAGGATCTGTGGAGAGATGATCAGTCGGGAGGTTGGCCATTTTTTGGTTGTTAAGTGGAGCTCTTAGCTGCTTGCAAGTTACACACTGATGTAGAATGCTACTTACTTTCCTTTTTCCCCACAACTATCCACAAACCAGCTGAACAGATAGCTCCTTCTGTGAACAAACGGCCCTGATGCTGTGTTCGTTCATGGTGATCTTGAAAGTAAAGTTGCGATATGTTTGTTGGGTATAATCAAGGGGGTCCTTTCACCCTGATCAAGGGTTGATTGGTGAAGACGACCTCCAACTCTCAAGAGTCCATGAGCATCGAGGAATGGGTCCAGATTTTTCAGAGGACTAATTTTAGGGATCTTCTCCTGCTTTTGGAGGCATCTAATCTCCTCACTGTAGACATCCTGTTGCGCTGCTTGAATAAGGATGGCTGAAGCTTGACTGGATTCCTCAACTGTGAATTCAGCTGTGCAGTAATGCCAGCCTTTACAGGAGCTGATCTCCCAAGTTGTCTTGAAAAGGTGCAAGAGTAATAGCGCAAAAACAGGAAGAGTAATAGCGCATGATTTCCAAGAAGAGAACTTGGTGAATCTGTGAGAACCTAGCTGATTAGATGATGATGTAGTGCTCAAAGTGGACACTAACTGTCAGGTGTCTGGGTCTGAGATTGGATCAATGAGCTCAAAAGTGCTCTCAGACTTGCTCTGCTGGTTTACAGAGAGGAATGTGGGTCCACTTAGCCAGTTAGTATCTTGCAAATCTTGCAAAACGTGTTTCATGTTCTGCATGGTTGTGGTCTGTTGGCACATAGTGCCACTAGTCTGGATGGGACGATCTTCGAATGCGAAGCACCCGATTATTGGAAGTCAAAGGAGTTGATAGGAAGACGAGCTAGTGGCTGTGGAGTTGAATCTCTGGATGGAACTGTCCATATTCCGTTGCCAAGTCTGATAGAATGCAACGATATTCCAAAGATATCGATATCTTTGCCCTTGATTGTGGGTCTTATGTTGACTGTGGATAAGACCCCTGGCCGAGTGAAAGGTTTTATCTCATCAGATACACTGAAGAGAAAGCAGTCTGTTTGGAGGTCCCAATTGAGTCCAAGATTGCATTGCACTGGAAGTAGCTCTACGCCAAGGTCCAAGTCCTTAAGGTCACTTGCATAATCTCTGGATGGGAAAGTTTTCATGACCTCTTTGCTGTTTGCTGCAGTTTTATGTAGCCTCAGGTTTTATCTAGAGAGAGTGTCCTGTTGTCAACGGCGTAATAAAGGAGTGCGCGACCACAGATTAAAGCGATGCTGTTTATTAGCACAAGGTGAGATTCTCCACAGAGAGCGGAACAACCAAAACAAAGAAAAACAAAAATAACCACCACATATATGCAGAGAAAAAACAAACGAAACAAAACAGGCAAACTGTGTAACCCGCGATGATGACGATCGCCGACGCAGAAAGTCCACCGGAGAAGCGCAAATAACAACAGCAGATAAATCCTAGATACAGAGAGCACATGTAGCAAGTGAGCGTGATACGACGCGAGGAAGAAACTCGGAAATAGAGCTTAGAAACACGAAAACCTAAAAATGACAAATCAAGGAAACCCAGAACAGGTGATCAACACTCCGGTGATGGACAGCGACCCGAGGAAACAGGTGACATTCCCTCACCAGAGTGCACTACAGAGGGAGCGTGAGTGACATTACCCCCTCATTCCAGAGGGGGCAGAGAAGCAGAAGAGACAGCCCTATACCTACCTTGACGACACGGACGGCCCCTGCCACGGGGTGCAGGCTTCTCAGTAAATGTTCTATGGAAATCTGTAATGAGATTAGGGTCCAAAATATCGGTAGCTGCCACTCAGCTACGCTCCTCAGGGCCGAATCCCTCCCAATCTACCAAATACTGAATAGTAGAACCGCGACGACGCGAATCCAACAGGGAGTAGACAGAATAAACATTGATGCCTGATCATCAGTTCGCTCCTGGAGAGCTAGATCAAGGGGACCGGAAACAAATGCTTTATGGAGGGAAGTGTGAAAAAAAGGATGAACCCGATACTGAGGTGGCAATTGAAGATGGTAGGAGACTGGATTGACTTGTCGCAAAATAGTAAATGGACCTAGAAATCGAGGTAGCTTACGCGTACCGGAGCGACACCTGAAATCCCGAGAACTAAGCCAAACCTTGTCTCCAGGAGAATATGCCTGCGCCTCACTTCTGTCACAGTCAGCAAATGTTTTATTGCGCTATAACGCCGTCTCCACCCGCTGATGAACCTGCTCCCAGACTCTTTCACTACGTTTAAACCATTCGTCTATTATTGGAGAATTGGTGGGTTCAGGGTCCCATAACGCAAATTGTGGTTGATACCCTAAAATGCATTGAAAAGGTGGTCTGTTAAACCAGTAGCTGAGTGCCGGAGGGAGTTCTGAGCAATCTCAGCCCAGGGGAGATAATGAGCCCAATCGGTATTATTGCTGAAAGCAAAAATACGAAGGAACTTAACGAGTTCCTGGTTCACTCTCTTGCACTGGCCGTTGCTTTCCGGGTGGTAACCAGAAGTTAAACTTACTGTAGTACCCAATTTTTTGAAAAACGACCTCCATACGGCAGATGTAAATTGAGGGCCACGGTCAGAGAGAATATCCTCCGGAATACTAAACACAGGAAAAATATTCTTAAAGAGGAGTTCTGCAGTTTGAAGAGCAGAAGGGAGAGAAGCCAATGGAAAAAAAAACGCACAGCCCGTGAGAACCGATCGATAAGGGTAACTATGGCGGTAAAACCCTCGGAACTAGACAATCCAACACAAAATCTATTGCTAAATGAGACCAGGGAAGCTCTGGAACTGGTAAGGGTTTAAGTTTACCTGCAGGCAACGTCTTGGTTGTCTTACAAACCGCACAAATAGAACATGAACGGACAAAACGCTGAACATCTTCAATGTCTCCCACCGGTATTTGCGGCAAAGAATGTGTATAGTGCGTTCCACACCGGGATGACCAGAACACAGGGATGAATGAGCCCACATAATGAGACAAGTGCAAAAAGACTCAGGCACATACAAAGACCCCTAAGGACACGCAGAAGGAGCAGGCACTGATCGAAGAGAACTCACAATCTCATGATCAAAATCCCTATGCAATGAGTTAATGAAACATCGATCAGGAAGTATAGGATAGTCGTCAGGCACGTCCTCCTCACTGCAAGGATGAAGGTGAGAGAGAGCATCAGTAGGAATATTGCTATGACCTGGCCGAAATGAAATGGTGAAGTTAAAGTTGTTAAAAAACAAGGACCATCTCGACTGATGAGCATTCAACCGCTTCGCTCCCTTAAGGTATTCCAGGTTCTTATGGTCGGTGATAACAATAAAAGGATAATTAGCCCCCATTAGCCAATTATGCCATTCTTGATTAGCCTCAGAACTCCAAACAAGAAGACGAGGTCCACCCTTAAGTAAATTATTAAGTGGAGCAGACTGTGTACTAAAAGACTGAATGAATTTTCAATAGAAATTTGCAAATCCCAAAAATCGCTGCAATTCCTTGATGGTGGTAGGGACCGGCCAGTCCAAAATAGCCCTAACTTTCCTAGGGTCCATTTGTAAACCATCAGCAGACAATACAAAACCCAAAAAAGAAATACAACCTTGATGGAACTGGCACTTCTCTGCGTGGACAAACAAATTGTTGTCTAACAGACATTGGAGAACGGATGCCACATGCTGGCGATGAGTCTCTATATTCGTAGAAAAAAATTATATATCATTGATATAAACTAAATCAAACTCCTCCAGAAATTCCCTAAGTACCTCGTTCATGAAGGATTGAAAAATGCCCAGAGCATTAGAGAGAGTTAATGCAGCAAGTCAATATTTGCAGTGTTGACCCTTCTTCTTCAGGACCTCTGCAATTCTCCCTGGCATGCTCTCAATCAACTTCTGGACCAAATGCTGACTGAAAGCAGTCCATTCTTGCACAATCAATGCTTGCATTTTGTCAAAATGTGTAGGTTTTTGTTTGTCCACCCGTCTTTTGATGATTGACCACAAGTTCTCAATGGGATTAAGATCTGGGGAGTTTCCAGGTCATGGACCCAAAATCTCTATGTTTTGTTCCCTGAGCCACCTTTGCTTTATGGCAAGGTGCTCCATCATGCTGGAAAAGGCATTGTTGATCACCAAACTGCTCTTGGATGGTTGGGAGAAGATGCTTTCAGAGGACATTCTGACATAGATTGGATGTTGACCAGTAGACTTGATGTTGACCAGTAGACTTTGTAAAAATTAATATTTGTATCATTCTCAAAACTTTTGGCCATGACTGTATTCACGCATGTCCCGGCTTTCAGCAGCAGTAAGAGGATAAGGACTCACCCTAGGTAGTTTGACACCCTCAATGAAATCGATGGCACAATCAGAATTACGATGAGGCAGTAGAGAATGGATATTGGATGAGCCAAATACCTGCACAAAATCGGCATACTCCAAGGGAATTCCCTCTGGTAGACAGGGAGGTGACAGATTTTCTGAGCATAGCTGGGTACCAAAGACAATGAGAAGAACAAAATGGAGACCAATGAATAATGTCCTGAGAAGCCCACGAGATGACTGGGTCATGCCGCTGAAGCCAAAGCAGCCCTAGAATAAGGGGAAAAGAAGGAGAGGAAATCAGAAGAAACACCAACGTTTCACTATGCAATGCGCTGATAGAAAGAGTGCAAGAGGTAGTGGAGTGTGTAATGGATCCCGGGTGTAGGGGATGACCATCTGCCGAACTGACCCGAATGGCCCGTTGCAAGGTGGTGGTGGGAATACCCCATTGTTTAGCTAGAGTAGTGTCCAAAAAGTTATCCTCAGCACCAGAATCGAAAAGCGCTGTGGTGTTTACCGACCGATTAGCATATTATATACAAACAGAAAACAACATGGGTACCACTACTGGTAGTCCTGAGCAGATGTGATTGCTCTAATGCGAGCGGTAGAAACACGATCCCGATTAGAGGGACAGGTGGGACAAGCATCCAGAAAGTGATTGTTGGCACCACAATACAGGCATAAACGTCCCTTAATGCGACGACTTCTCTCACTGGCAGAAAGGCAGATGGATTTCACCTGCATAGGCATCTCAGAGTCCGGTAAGGCAGAGCGTTGAGTAGTAGCAGCAAATGCGGGCCTTAATATGGTGGAGCGGGAAAGAGTGTTCTTGCGTGTCTGCCAAAGCTGATCCAGCTTGATGGAGGCTGTGATGAGCTCAGACAGGGACATCTCAGCATCCTTGAATACCATTTCTGCCTAAATCTCTCTTCGCAGACCAGATCGGTATGCCACGATAAGAGCAAGTTCGTTCCAACCACTGTGCGCCGCCAGAGAGAGAGCCCTGCCGAAGTTCATATTATAGTTCTCCAACAGAACGACCCTGATGCGGGTGAAAAAAACGAGCTTTTAAACCGTTCGAGAAACAAAGAAAAATCACGCGATTCGGCACCACGCAGAACCCCAGTTACCAGCGCGACCACGCAAGTGCAAAATTATGAACGAAATTTTCTGTTCATCAGTAGCGAGCGGGCGATTAGCAAAATACATAGAACACTGCAGAAGAAATAACTCACAGACCTCGGAATTTCCATCAAATCGATCTGGTTCAGCTACTGTAAGCGGGGATACCGCCTGGAGGTGGCTGAAAACCCGGAAGCATCGGACGACGCAGTGGATGTGGTAGTGCCGGTGGGCTGAAGAAATCCGCATTCCAACCGGTCCTGACGCTCCAAGATGGATCCAATGGACTTAGAGAGTTTGAGCATTTCCTGCCGTAGTTCGCCGAGAAAGTGCCCTTGTTCCCGTAGTGCGAGCATCTGATCCATGGATTGAGACGCGTCCATGTTCGTGACGTCGTATCTGTCAACGGCGTAATAAAGGAATGCGCGATCACAGATCAAAACGATGCTGTTTATTAGCACAAGGCGATGCTGTTTATGAGCACAAAGAAAAACAAAAAATAATTCCATTGGGACCTTTTCTGCATCTCCACACTGACCAGGCCAGAGGGGCCAGCGCCCAGGGACCCTTTAGCGATGCCTATCAACATTTATGGTACAATATATTTTTATTTCCGAGGGCCCTCCATTTTAAGGATCCTCTGACTATTAGGGACTTTGACCCCAGGGCCTAGCCATGCTATTGGGGCCCCTAGCCATGCTTTTGGGCCCCTTAGGAAAATGGATGAGGTGTTGTGGCACTGCTCTGACTTCGACTTCTGGCTATTAGGGGTCCTAGAAAAGAGGGGGGCATATTTTTAGAGGGCCCTGGTTATGAGAGCCCCTCCCAGGGGGCCCTAGAGAAGAGCAGGGCATACCATTAGAGGGCCCTTGATCACGAGGGCCCCTGCTATGGGGCCCATGACTTCCATAGAAGTCGTTTACCATGGCTCCTTGACTTTCTAGGGACCTACAAATTCAGGCCCTTACTTAATGTTTCTGAATTTGTATTGTTTCAAAATTATGTTCAATTTCGCAGAGACACAAATTAATTTAGCAATTTTGCAATTATTCAAATTTAAAACAAGCAATTTGTCTGATGAATGCTATCTTTGACACACATTAAATTGAGTGAATTTGGCCAAGTGATTTCACTTGTGAAAACAACAAACCATTTCACTAGTTTCATGTTTCCCCTTTAATAAACAACAGTAAAGAGACCAGTGCTCACTCTAGTTCTGAAGGAATGCATGAAAGGAAAAGTCCCTTTTCATACAACAGATCTGCAAGCTAATTTTACTGAGTAGCACTATTTTGGTTTGGTGACAGATGATGAAACAGCAAGTGGTTTTGTTGTAGTATCTGTGGCTGCGTATGCGTGTAACCCTGATATTTTGTTTGAGGATTATTTATTGGAAAACAAATTTTATTCAGCTTCTTATTCAATGACCATTCAATGACATGACTTGACATGTTTCAAGGCAGTGTGAAGTCTTGACAATAATTAAACTTGATTTAATATCATTAACACAGCATTTTTAATATATTCAAAACCTTTCCCCTGTCTCCCTCTCCATGCTCCCAGGCTCTGCCCGGGACAGAAGGGGGAACAGATGATGGGCCGGGATCAGGACGTGGTCTGGAGCGGGGACGACCCCTGGGCCTACGGGGCTGAGGGATCGGGAGACCCGTGTCCTGATTGCCAGTCGGGAGAGGTTGGCTGGCACTAGGGGGAGCAGAGGCAGGTAGGGGATTCTGGCGTGGGCGACCCCTAGGTCTGCTGGGTAGGGAGCCCGGGAGCCTGCCTCTGCGAGCCGGTGTGCGAGGGGGTCTCCCTCTGGGACGAGGAGCAGGACGGTCAGGGTGTGTCAGGTGATACTGGTCAAGTAGCGCTTTGTCCAGTATGTCCGTCCGTCTTGTCCAGCAACGTTCTTCGGGACCGTACCCCTCCCAGTCAACCAAATACTCCAGTCCTGAGTCAGTCCGTCGTGAGTCAAGGATCTGGTTGATGGTGTACGTAGGCCGGTCGTGGGGGAGTTCTCGTGAAATACATTGGTGGGGTTCACTGTCAAGGGGACCGGGTTTGAAGGGCCTGAGGAGGGAAATGTGAAAGGATGGGGAGACTCTCAGTCGGGGGGGTAGTCCTAACGTCACAGTCACGTCGTTCACTCTCTTGACTATGGGGTATGGTCCAATGTATTTGGCACCCAGCTTCCTGCTGCCGGGTACCCGAAGGTCTCTGGTGGAGAGCCACACCTGGTCTCCGACTTGGTAGGGAGGACCCTCACTCCTCCTACGGTCCGCAAACCGTTTGGTTCTTGCATTGCTCTCCGTGATCCTTTGGTGCACCGTCTCCCAAACTTCTTCGCTCCTGTGGAACCAGTCATCGACGGCCGGTGCATTAGATGGAGTGGGGTCCCAGGGAGCAAACGGCGGTTGAAATCCCAAGAAGCATTGGAATGGGGTGATTCCCGTGCTGGAGCTCCTGAGGGAATTTTGGGCGATCTCTGCCCAAGGGAGGAAAGTTGCCCAGTCGTGCTGATGGCTCTGGCAGTAGGTCCTGAGGAACTTGGCCAGCTCCTGGTTAGCCCGCTCGCACTGCCCATTGCTTTCTGGGTGATAACCCGAAGTGAGGCTTACGGATGCGCCCATCTTCTTGATGAAGGCCTCCCAGACGGCGGAGGTGAACTGTGGACCCCGGTCCGACACAATGTCCTCCGGGAGGCCGAAGTGACGGAACACCTCTGCAAACAAGGCCTCAGCCGTCTGGAAGGCTGAGGGCAGTGCGGGCAAGGCGATGAACTTCACCCCCTTGGAGAAGCGGTCCACGATGGTCAGGATGGTGGTGTTCCCCTCCGACACTGGGAGGTCCGTCACGAAGTCGAGTGCGATGTGACTCCAAGGGCGTTGGGGGACAGGGAGCGGGTTCAGTTTCCCTGCTGGGAGCTGGTGTGGGGTCTTGGTGGCGGCGCAGGTGGCGCATGACGAAACGTCTTGTGCAACGTTGGTCCTCATGGTAGGCCACCAGTATTTTTCCCGGAGTCTTTCGAAGGTGCGATTGCCGCCTGGGTGTCCAGAGCTGAGGTTCGTGTGGGCCCAGGCGATTAGCTCTTGGCGAAAGCTGGTGGGCACAAACAATTTGTCCGAAGGCGTCTCTCTCAGGCGAGCCTCCGGGTTCTCCCTGTTAGCTGCCCGGATCAGTTCATCCAACTGCCAAGCGATGGTTTGGACAAATACTCGGGTTGGCAGTATAGTCTTGACAGGTGGCGTTGCCTTCTCCTGGTCCTCGTACCTCCTTGACAGGATGTCTGCCTTGGCATTGTCTTTCCCTGGTTGATACGTCACTGAAAACTGAAATCGGTTAAAGAAGAGAGACCACCGGGCTTGTCGAGCATTGAGTCTCCGGGCACACTTCAGGTACTCGAGGTTACGATGATCAGTGATGACTTGGACTGGGAATTTGGCGCCCATGAGCCAGTGCCGCCACTCCTCGAACGCCAGTTTGATGGCCAACAGTTCTCTATCCCCCACGTGATAGTTTTGTTCCGCGGGGGAGAGTTTCCTCGAGAAGTAGGCGACGGGGTGCAGCCTGGGGGGCGTATATTGTCGCTGCGATAGGACGCCTTCGACCCCCAGGGAAGATACGTCCACTTCCACAATGAAGGAGAAGTCGGGATCAGGGTGAGCGAGCACCGGTGCCGTGGTGAACGCCTTCTTGAGCTTCTCGAAAGCCTGTTGCACTTAGTCATTCCAGGAGAGTCTCCTGAGTTTACCCTTGAGCAGCTGAGTCAGTGGGAGTGTAATCTGGCTGAAGGACCTGATGAACCGTCGAAAAAAGTTCACGAACCCCAGGAAGCTTTGAAGCTCTTTCACAGACTGGGGCGCCTTCCATTCCAGGACCGCTTGGACTTTCACCGGGTCCATCTGGATTCCCTGATCCTTGATAATGTAGCCCAAGAATGCGATCTCCCGTTTGTTGAACTCACATTTCTCGGCCTTTACGTATAGTCCGTGCTCCAGCAGTCGGCGAAGGACGTTCCTGGTGTTGCTCATGTGAATGCGGGGGTCCGGCGAGTACACCAGAATGTCGTCCAGGTATACTATGGCGCACTTCCCCAGGAACTCACAGAGGACGTCGTTCACCAGGCACTGGAAGACAACTGGAGCATTAGTCAACCCGAACGGCATGACCAGTTATTTGTAGTGGCCAGAAGTGGTGCTAAAGGCCGTCTTCCACTCGTCCCCCTCCTTGATTCAGACCAGATTGTATGCATTGCGCAAGTCGAGCTTGGTAAAGATCTTGGCGGCGCGTAACTGTTCCAGGGCCGAGGGGACGAGTGGAATAGGGTATGTGTACCTCTTCGATACCCGGTTGAGTTCCCTGTAGTCGATGCACGGCCGGAGCGTGCCGTCCTTCTTTGGCACGAAGAAAAAGCTGGAACTGGCTGGGGACTTGGATGGCCGTATGAATCCTTGCTCCAGGGTCTCGCTAATGTACTCCTCCATGATGTCTGTTTCCTTTACCGAAAGGGGGTAAGGTGTAGATCGCGGTACCTTGGCGTCTGGTAGCAGCTCAATGGCACAATCGTATTCCCGATGAGGTGGAAGGCGACATGCATGTCCCTTGCTGAACACCTTGGCCAGGTCTGCGTAATCTGGGAGGTACATTTTCCGGGAGGATGATGGGCAGCTGATCAGTGGTGGCCACACGTAGTTTTCTCACTACGGGGTTCAGACACCGGTTTACGCACAGGGGTGACCAGGCAACAATGTCCAGTGGTTCCCAGGTGATCTTGGGGTTATGGTCCCGCAGCCATGGTTGGCCCAAGATGACCGATGACAGTGGCTTCTGCATGATCAGCAGTGACCTCTTCTCCTTGTGGAGTGCGCCGACGCCCAGTGAGATCGGTCGGGTTCTGTGTGTGACGGTCCCCACCGTGGCTCCGTTGACTCCCGAGATCTTGATGGGAGCTGGTAGGGGAATGGAGGGTACCTGGAGGCGTAGTACCAGGCGTTCCTCAATGAAGTCCCCCTCAGAACCCGAATCGATGAGGGCGGTCACTGTGAAAGTGCGCGACAGGTGAGATATCTGAGTGAGGATCCGAGAATTTCCCTTACAAACAGGTTGAATAGGGCTCACCTGGCGGACACTGGGCGTCGGAGGTCTTGTCCCAGTCCTCCTCGCTCCTCCTGCTACCTCTGCCTGCTTGTCCTCCGTTTTACGGGTCTTCCTGGGGCATTGCGCCACCCGATGTCCTGTTCCCCCGCAGTACAGACACAGGTGTTGGCGTGGCCGCTCTTGCCGTTGCCGCTCTGGTACCCCGGTCTGCCCCAACTCCATGGGAACTGGAAGCGCGGCAGCCATAGCAGGTTGCGGGGTGTTCATTCCCCGGGAAGGGTCAGGCGGGGTGGCGTGCTGATCCAACTGGATGGCCAACTGGATGACTTGAGACAGGTCCAGGTTGAGGGAGCGATAAACCAGCTCCCTCTGCAGAGACGAGGACAGACCCGCCTTGAACTGGGAGATGAGCGCCACCTCGTTCCATCCGCTGGCGGCCGCCAGGGTGCGGAAGTGCAGCGAATACTCCGCAACAGATCTTCTCCCCTGGTGAAGCAGCACCGTGACGAGGATGATTAAAGGTGGCCCGGAAGGACTCTAGGAAGGCCGTGAGGGAGGTGACGTCAGCCCCGTTATTATGCCAAATGGCCGTTGCCCATGCGGACGCCGTACCGGTGAGCCGGGAGATGAGCAGAGCGATGGCGTTCCGATCCGTGGTGGGTGGACGGCTGGCGAGGAACAGGGAGAACTTTAAGAGGAACTCCTCGCAGGATTCGGGGTCCCCGGAATAGCATGGCGGTTCCGGGATGGGGATGAGCGTCGTGCCATCTCCAGCCGTGGAGGAGGAGGCCACGGCAGCGCCCCGTGGACGACGGGGCGACCTGAGGAGACATGTTAGATGTAGTGCTGCTGGGGTTACCCACGGTGTCACCCGATGGCGGGACAGGTGATTTGGCGGCTCCTGTGGACAGTTCCTGCACCTGCTGTGTCAGGAACAGCAGAGCCTGTCCTTGGTCCTTTGTGGTGTTCTCATTTGTAAGTCGCGTTGGATAAAAGCGTCTGCTAAATGACTAAATGTAAATGTAAATGGTCCAGGACTTGCTGCGTGAGTCGCTGGAGGAGCTGTTCCGCCGTCTCCATGATGAGGCGAAGTATTCTGTCACAGAGTGGCTGTAAAGATTGGTCTGGAGACGTGGATGCAGAACAAAGCAGGTTTATTAATAAGCAAGGCAGAGGTAGGGTGGTGCAGGAGGAGGCGTGGTCGAGGGGATTGTTGCCAACTGGACCCAGGCCGGGGTGATGAACCTGGACGGAGGACTGGGCAGAGCACAAAACCGAGCAAAACCAATAACCAAATAAAACAAAGTACACACTAATACTAACGCTGTAGTAAGAGAACCCTACACTGGCTATGCGTGAAGAAAAATGGAAAGGACTAGTGAGGTTGTCTAGAGTAGACAAAATAACAAACCCTACAATAGAAAGAACAGGTGTGTCAACGAGAGTGTTATCCAAAAACCTGAAGGAAGAAAGAGTGGAGAAAGTGTTCAGAGAGGTACGGTGAACTACACGGGACGACGAGCGGCTCAGGAAGGAACTGCAACAAACAAGGGACGGGGAGACAGCAAGAGTGTTAATACACAGGGAAGAAAACCTTGTTAGTTCACCGAGAGAGAGCGTGTTAGTAAACAGATCGGAACCGTTAGTCTGCTGGGTGAACACTGAGACACGGACGCCCTCAGGTGGTGACGCGCCAGCGGAGCGAGCTAGGGTGAGCGCGAACTCCGCCCCAACCGGCCGAAGCCGAACCACCTGAGCGGACGGACAGAGACAACGATCGCTCCCGGGACGCAGGACTCTAGGGACAGGATGAACACTGAAAACAGAAAGAGGATTATACAAAACACAGGGAGCGATCACAGAAAAACACAGACGTTCACTCATGCAACGACAGAGACTAACCTAAACACAGAGGTGAGAGCGCAGATGCTAACACACAGCTAACACAAACAGACGTGCACTCACCGAGACCAGATACAACACAGGACACAAAGTAGAGAAAACAGATTGAGAACAGAAGCCAAATAATCGCTCGGTATGTATGCAAGCAGGGACAATACTTCGCGTTCGTCCCGTGTGAAGACAGAGCTTAAATAAGATAAATGACCCATCAAACAAATTAGCCTCACCTGGTGACGGAGCGAAAGCGGAACTAGAAGGCGGGGCTAAGGGAACGAGTGGCAGAGCGTGACGGAGAGACAGACGCAGACACAGGATTTCTCACTATATATATATATATACAAAAAAAAAAAAAAAAGAATGAATAAATAAATTAAGGGAGGGGGCGAAAAAAGCGTGTAAAGTGTCTGAATTTCAAATTGAAAGAAAATGCTAACTATACTGATGTGGAGAACAAACTTCCTAAAGTATACAGTGGCTAATTAAAAGGAGGAGCAAAAAAATGAAGGAAAAAAATAATAAAAACCTGCGTACCTTTGATTTCAAACTTCTTTGAGAAACCGCTGGATATGATTGAGACACGTATTGCTAATGTTAACAGTGATCAGAGTTCTGGGAAACGTGCAAAATGCATGAAAAACGGACAAAAACGTGGGAAATGCACAAAAACACACATGTAAAAAGCATGAAATACACAAAATAAGCGTTAAATACATCTAAAAAACACAATAAATGAACAGGAAACCTGTAAAATGTACAGAAAACGTGCAAAATTTCTGAAAAATGGACAAAAACGTGGGAAATGCACAAAAACACACAACATTCACAGACAAC
The DNA here is from genome assembly GCA_019802505.1 of Corydoras sp. C115. NCBI lineage: Eukaryota > Metazoa > Chordata > Actinopteri > Siluriformes > Callichthyidae > Corydoras > Corydoras sp. C115. Next base: position 1,882,349 of record JAFMOC010000140.1, read on the forward strand.
ATGTAAAAAGCATGAAATACACAAAATAAGCGTTAAATATGTCTAAAAAACACACTAAATGAACAGGAAACCTATAAAATGTACATAAAACGTGCCAAATTTATGAAAAACGGACAAAAACGTAGGAAATGCACAAAAACACACATGTAAAAAGCATGAAATACACAAAATAAGCGTTAAATACATCTAAAAAACACACTAAATGAACAGGAAACCTGTAAAATGTACAGAAAAAGTGCAAAATTTATGAAAAACGGACAAAAACGTGGGAAATGCACAAAAACACACGTAAAAAGCATGAAATACACAAAATAAGCGTTAAATACATCTAAAAAACACACTAAATGAATAGGAAATATGTAAAATGTACAGAAAACGTGCAAAATTTATGAAAAACAGACAAAAACTTGCAAAATGCACAATAAAAAACATGTAAAAAGCATGAAATACACAAAATAAGCATTAAGGGTATTCATCGTTCGCGATTTCCCCGCGGAGCCGCCCATCTCCGGGGAAAGACGGACATTTGTGACAAGATGATTTTATTTGACAAAAGGCTATATATATAACGAAAACAAAGACATTTCATGTAAAAACTAATGCTTAGCAGCAGCCATGGACACCCCTATGTGGTCAAAATGGTACATTCGACTATGAGGTTCATAGTCGACTACGGTTCTCCGAATCGGATCATCGAATCAGCGAATATTGCAGCTCACCCCTAAAATGCACAAAAACACACAACATTCACATACATGTAAAAAGCATGAAATACACGAAATAAGCGTTAAATGCGTCTAAAAAACACACTAAATGAACAGGAAACCTGTAAAATGTACAGAAAACGTGCAAAATTTATGAAAAACGGACAAAAACATGGGAAATGCAGAAAAACACACAACATGTGAAAAGCATGAAATACACAAAATAAGCGTGAAATACGTCTAAAAAACACACTAAATTAACAGGAAACCTGTAAAATGTGCAGAAAACGTGCAAAATTCATGAAAAACAGACAAAAACGTGGGAAATACACGAAAACACACAACTTTCACAGACAACCTGTAAAAAGCATGAAATACACAAAGTAAGCGTGAAATATGTCTAAAAAACACATTAAATGTAAAACAATGAAAAAACATGTAAAAAGCATGAAATACACAAAATAAGCGTTAAATACGTCTAAAAAAACACACTAAATGAGCAGGATACCTGTAAAATGTACAGAAAACGTGCTAAATTTATGAAAAACGGACAAAAACGTGGGAAATGGACAACAACACACAATATGTAAAAAGCATGAAATACACAAAAAAAGCGTTAAATACGTCTAAAAAACACACTAAATGAACAGGAAACCTGTAAAATGAACAGAAAACGTGCCCCTCAAATCCAAACAAACAAACTGCTACACCTGCTTTTATTTCATCCAATCACCGTTCACCCTCTCCTGATTACTAGGTCCAGGTGTTCCTCATTAGTGGCAAAAACGTGGGAAATGCAGAAAAACACACAACATTCACAGATAACATGTAAAAAGCATGAAATACACAAAATAAGCGTTAAATATGTCTAAAAAACACAATAAATGAACAGGAAACCTATAAAATGTACATAAAACGTGCCAAATTTATGAAAAACGGACAAAAACGTGGGAAATGCACAAAAACACACATGTAAAAAGCATGAAATACACAAAATAAGCGTTAAATACATCTAAAAAACACACTAAATGAACAGGAAACCTGTAAAATGTACAGAAAAAGTGCAAAATTTATGAAAAACGGACAAAAACGTGGGAAATGCACAAAAACACACGTAAAAAGCATGAAATACACAAAATAAGCGTTAAATACATCTAAAAAACACACTAAATGAATAGGAAATATGTAAAATGTACAGAAAACGTGCAAAATTTATGAAAAACAGACAAAAACTTGGGAAATGCACAATAAAAAACATGTAAAAAGCATGAAATACACAAAATAAGCATTAAGGGTATTCATCGTTCGCGATTTCCCCGCGGAGCCGCCCATCTCCGGGGAAAGACGGACATTTGTGACAAGATGATTTTATTTGACAAAAGGCTATATATATAACGAAAACAAAGACATATTATGTAAAAACTAATGCTTAGCAGCAGCCATGGACACCCCTATGTGGTCAAAATGGTACATTCGACTATGAGGTTCATAGTCGACTACGGTTCTCCGAATCGGATCATCGAATCAGCGAATATTGCAGCTCACCCCTAAAATGCACAAAAACACACAACATTCACATACATGTAAAAAGCATGAAATACACGAAATAAGCGTTAAATGCGTCTAAAAAACACACTAAATGAACAGGAAACCTGTAAAATGTACAGAAAACGTGCAAAATGTATGAAAAACGGACAAAAACATGGGAAATGCAGAAAAACACACAACATGTGAAAAGCATGAAATACACAAAATAAGCGTGAAATACGTCTAAAAAACACACTAAATTAACAGGAAACCTGTAAAATGTGCAGAAAACGTGCAAAATTCATGAAAAACAGACAAAAACGTGGGAAATACACAAAAACACACAACTTTCACAGACAACCTGTAAAAAGCATGAAATACACAAAATAAGCGTGAAATATGTCTAAAAAACACATTAAATGTAAAACAATGAAAAAACATGTAAAAAGCATGAAATACACAAAATAAGCATTAAATACGTCTAAAAAACACACTAAATGAGCAGGATACCTGTAAAATGTACAGAAAACGTGCTAAATTTATGAAAAACGGACAAAAACGTGGGAAATGCACAAAAACACACAACATGTAAAAAGCATAAAATA